>CM033756.1:10771642-11012992 GCA_019671005.1 Hibiscus mutabilis
AATCCCTAAACCCTAAATCTAAAATGTTTGTTAAATAAAATTTTCACAAGCGCTTGTGTAGGAAATAATTACTCATAAACTTATATATAATTTGAGTGATTAGGTAAAGTGGAGCTTGACAAAATAAAGAAAAGAAACCCATTATCCTTTTGTAGTTTACAAGGGTTGCATTTGCCTCCATTTTTTTTTTCCAAATTGGTTTTTAAAGTTGTCATATTTAATCATTTAAACAGATGTTTGTCCCAAATCAACAGTGCAAAAACATACAAATGTTTTGCACTAAAGTTTGTGTAAAGGCAGAGGGAATGACTGGCTTAAGATTTTGGAGAAATTCAGGAAAACCAGATATCTAGTGACTGTGGCAGAGAAATGTCCATTATTGGATGCTTAGGCATCTTGTTTTATAGGATCTGAAAATAGGCTATATTATATATACACACACGTATATTCTCTGCAAAGTTTAAAGCAAGTTCTTGGGTAATGTACCATGGATTGGAAGCAGGAGAAAGTGGTACTAATTATAACACTTTAATCCAATTAATCAAGCTAATCATGGGTAGCTTTCATTACCAAGGGATGATAAAATTATTCGAATCTGCCATGACTCGACGTGACCTGTTTAGATTTGAATAGATTTTTTCTTGAATTTCGAATTCGGGATGAGTTTTGATAAAGATCGAGTCATGGTCAGAGTGAGTTCGGTTTTAGGCTGAAAATTTATCGACTTGACCCGATCTAATATATTTTTTATTATATATAGTTATCATATTTTTATATGGTATATTTAATCATTTTATTAATTTTCTCATGGTCGGACGAGTTTAGTATAATTTTTTGTTAAAATTTCGAGATTGGATCAAAATCGTTTATGTTTTTTTATGTCGGTTCGGGATCATATTAGATTAAAAGATATTGAATTTGGAACAGAACAAGATTGTATTGGAATTTTTAAATTTTGAATCGGAGTTGGATGGTCAAAACCCAGATCCGCCCGAGTTGGCCATGATTACATCCCAAAACACCACTTCAACTCTTAGCTACATTATGTACACTCATTCAGAAGTATATTGCAAAATCTCACTATACCCTTTAATCATGCATGAGTTCATGTTACTTTTATCTCACTCCACCCTTTTTTTCCCTTTCCACAATAGAAAGATCATTAAGAGAAGAAACAAAGAGAGAGAATCACTCATCAGTGTGAACGAGCTGTCTGCTGCAGAAAAACCATGAAAATATTCAACTGAAAAAAAGAACAGATATTTGATCTTTCAAAGGCAGCACTGGGGCTGGAATCTGAATTTTACTGTTTTTTTTTTAGAACATGGGTTCTGTTACTGTTGCTGAACTGAAAGCAAATATATCTGGGAAGAGATCTTTTCGTCCGAGTTCGAATATAAGGCATGTCACTGAATGGTATGGTATAACATTGTTTTTTTCCTGTTTGTTTCCATGAAAAAAAAAAAGCTAGCTTTGTTGCAGGGTAGTTTTAAGGTTACTTTCACTCATACATATCATAGTCTAGTTTCGGTTCAGTTTTGAGCTTTAGCCTTCGTTCCGACAAAACGAACAACAGATTTATTGCTGTCGTGTACTATTTCCTAGGTTGATCATAATTTATGCAAAGAGTGCAACCTTCTTTGTTTGCATGCATTCTAAGGCCCCTCTAATAGACAGCACCACTTGCTGATAAGCCATCAAGACAGTCGGTATGCGACGGATTAACCCCTTTTCGAGCCACTATGTCGACCCTATATGTCGTTCGGTCTCAATCAACAATAACAGAAACATGTACCAGAAAGTTGTACAACACAGTTAATTTTGAGCCTGACAAACCTTCTCGTTTCTCACTGATTAATGCAAACAAAAATAGAAACAGCAATTCAAGAAAGCACTAACTTTTCAGCAGTGTCTCTGGTTAAGATTTTATTGCTTTACTCTTGCTGTTTGAGCAAAAACCACTCATTTTATAAATTATTGAGTTGTCAGTTTTCCAACATGGGTCCTCCATTGTCGAACCAGGGAATCAAGACAAACTTTGTCCATATCTTAAACATGTTCTTGATGAAAACATAACATGAAGCTTAACAGTTGACTGAACTGGTGGAGGGTTATTTATGGTTTTAAGCATTGGAATGTAGGTTTATGGAAAAACTAGCAATATGATATCTAAATTAATGGCACTAACAAACATGTAAAATTGGATTCCTCTATGTTTTTTTCTTTTAATTTTCCTTTTTTTTAGTGTTTATGCAGCATTGTTTAACTTTGTTATCTATCTTTTGCAGGCCTATTTCTGATGTTTGCAGTGATCTTAAGATTGAGATTGGAGCATCAAGCTTTGCACTTCACAAGGTAACATATGCGAATCGAATCTATGCTCCCCTCGAACGGCAGAAATGCCGGGAACCGGTTTTGAGACTGTTCGAAATTAAACAATGCTTAACTATCTGTACTTTAAGCTGTTGCTGCAATACCGAAAACAGAATTATGAACACCATTTGTTCTTTCAGTTTCCTCTAGTTTCTTGGAGCGGAAGAATCAGGAAGCTGATGGTCGACGCGAAGGATGCAAAGATTGCACGCATAAATCTCTCTTCTGTTCCGGGTGGACCGGAGGCATTTGAGCTAGTGGCAAAGTTCTGCTATGGGATAAATGTTGAGATTACATTATCGAACATTGCAGTGTTAAGATGTGTATCACATTACTTGGAAATGGGAGAAGAGTTTGCTGAGAAGAACCTTGAAGCTAAAACAGAAGCTTATTTAAAGGAGATTGTACTTCCAAACTTATCGGGCACCATAGCGGTTCTTCACCGATGTGAAAGCCTCTTGCCTATATCGGAAGAGATCGACCTGGTTAATCGGCTTATCAACGCAATCGCAAATAATGCATGTAAAGAGCAGCTCACTTCTGGCTTATTGAAACTTGATCACAACTTTCCATCGAAAGCTATGCCGAACATGGGGCCAGAAACGCCATCAGACTGGTGGGGAAAGTCTCTGGCTGTTCTTAATCTCGAATTCTTCCAACGAGTTTTATTGGCCATAAAGTCGAAAGGTCTAAGACAGGATATGATCTGCAAAATTTTGATAAATTACACTCATAATTCTCTTCAAAGTCTGGTTGTCAGGGACCATCACTTGGTAAAAGGAAGCCTGTTGGAATTGGAGTTGCAGAAGAAACAAAGGATAATTGTTGAAGCCATAGTTAGCTTACTGCCAACTCAATCGAGGAAGAGTCCGGTTCCCGTGGCATATCTCTCGAGTTTACTGAAAACTGCAATAGCCTCATCGGTATCCACTTCTTGCAGATCGGATTTAGAGAGACGGACCGGTATGCAACTAGACCAGGTGATTCTTGAAGACATACTAATACCAGCCAATTCACATGGAAACAATCATGCAGCCATGTATGATACAGAATCAGTCCTGAGGATTTTCTCCATCTTTTTGAACTTGGGTGATGAAGACGATCCTTTGAGAGATGAAAGTGAAATGGCATACGATTTCGATGGCCTGGGATCTCCCAAACAAAGTTCGATCCTTAAAGTTTCCAAGTTACTGGACTCTTACCTTGCTGAAGTTGCATTAGATACAAACTTGTTGGCATCAAAATTCATAGCAGTAGCAGAACTACTTCCGGACCATGCTCGCATCGTTAGCGACGGACTATATACAGCTGTTGATATCTTCCTCAAAGTAAGGATCTCACCCGAAAGCACCAAGTAGTTGCATAGCTATGTACCTTTAGGTATTTTATAATTTCACTTCCAGGCTCTTAGAATCATGTTCTGAACTTTTGATTCCGTCTACAGGTTCACCCGAACATAAAGGATTCCGATCGTTACAGACTGTGCAAAACGATAGACTGCCAGAAACTATCTCAAGAAGCCTGTAGCTATGCAGCGCAAAACGAAAGGTTACCGGTACAAATGGTTGTCCAGGTGTTATATTTCGAGCAAATCAGGCTTCGGAACGCGATGAGTGGAGGCCACAATCAGTTCTTTTTCGGTGCAATCAACGGCCATTTCCCTCACCGATCTGACAGCGGTGCAGGTAGTGGAGCCATCTCTCCCAGAGACAACTATGCATCGGTAAGAAGAGAGAACCGAGAGCTGAAACTCGAAGTTACACGGATGAGAATGAGGCTAACCGACCTAGAGAAAGATCATGTGTCCATGAAACAAGAGTTGGTCAGGTCCCATCCTGCTAACAAGATATACAAATCATTCACCAAGAAATTAAGAAAACTCCAATCCTTATTCGGGATGAACAATCTTAAGCCCTTAGGAGGTAAAGAAAATTCAGAATCGCTATTCGTTTTTCAAAGGCGAACGTGCCACTCGGTATCATGACAAATGTAGAAGGTGTGTGTTGCACGTAATACGTGCTACGTAAATGTGTAAGTATACACGTTGCAAGTTATAGTATAAAAGATATCGTCTCCACAGGGATTGGTGTCACTTCAAGAATCTAGTCTCTTGCACTGTAAAAAGTAAAAACATAAATAAAGGATTATAGGAATTTAACTAATAACTAATCTAGAAAGCAATAAAGTAAATGAATAGATGAGATCAATTGAGAGAGAGATAGACCAGGTTATCGTGAGTTGAGGTGTGATAGCCGATTGAATCGTTTTGGTAAAAGAGTGCACGGGCAACTCAGTTGCCGTGGCAACTTGCACAACGGGGTTGCCTTGGCAACTAATCGATGGTTGCCTGGGCAACTACTTGGGCTTCTGGGCAGCAACCTTCAAGGTTCGGCAGAGCGTTCTTCAATGGTTTCTTCTTATCCTTAAGTCGAAACTCTAGCTACTTGTGCATGCCTTGATAATACATCCCTGCGTGAATCAAGGGTGAACAACAACCAATCTTGCGCTCCTCTTAGCCGTTGAAATCCTTAACTTATTCCTAAGCCGGATTAATCTTCACCATCAATAGATTGAATAAAGACCATATTCATTCGTTTCTTAAATCTAACTCTCCCGATATTAGATAAATAGATAAAATCACGAGATCCTCTCCCAATTCACTCGCAAACAAGAATAAGAACCAAGAATGAATAAACCTTGAATAGAAAAGTGCAAACTCTTATTACCTAAACAAAAACCAATAGTTTCTCACCACCACAAAACACAATAACCATAGCCAATTAGATTTAGTTCATGGCTAGGTTCCAAAGAAACACAAGATAAATAATCCCTAGCATGAACCCAATCGAACAAGAAATAAAAGGATGAAGAAGGAGGCTTGTCGAAATCCTCCTTACCCTAGATGCTTGTCGAAAATTCTCTCCTCTTGCCTTCCTTGGAGTTGTCGAAATTCCCCTCTCTTTGCTCCCTATGGATTGTCGAAATCTCCATCTTATTTATAGGGCTAGGCCAAAGTCCTTCTTTGAGGAGGAAGTTAAGTTGGAATTAAATTATCTTTAAAGAATATAATTCTTTATTATAATTGTATTCCTACTAGAACTTCTCCTATCTTCTTGGAATTTAATTCTTCTTTAATCTCTGCATGGAAATCAAATTCCTTTGGGTTTGGGCTTTGCTCCACGTCATCTTGGGCTTGTCTAGTCATCAATTTTGACTACCATATCACCTTTGCTCTTGTCGACAATTGCCATGGCAACTGGCTCGGCGTCTCCTTCATGCATTGCCCTGGCAACTAGCTTGGCGTCTCCTTCATGCATTGCCCTGGCAACTAGCTCGGCATCTCCTTTGGCAAATGATCCTGCACATACACACAAAACACACCAAAGCAACATCTTTTCCCACAAAAACTACCAAGTTATGTAATCAAGCTCAACGATGGAAGGAAACATGGATTAATGCATGAATGGCTAATTATGCAACTAATATGAGCCTAAGTCTAACAATAATATGAGTAAAAAGGGTAAGAAAAATAGTACTTTTGAACACTTATCAGTGTGCATAGCTGAAAGTGTGTAGTAATTATGTGTAGTGTGAAATTTGTGGTCTAATGACAGTTAAGATAGTAGCATTTTTCATTTTTGTTAAGAATGTTGGATTCTGGGGTTGCTTTGTTGAGTGAGATCACTGCCTTGAGCATAATACGTGTGCAAATTACAAATTCAAGCTTGTCTGAGATTTAGAAAAAAAGGACAACACTAAGACCCTGTCCAGCCCCAAAAACATTGTACAAGGATGTTCTGCAAAATGGTCTACCGGACGACAGATAATTAATCCGGATATGTTTAGCAGTATATAAGCATATCCGGGATAACAATATGCATGTAATGATTGTGTTACTATCGTGAGGAGGGTTACCAATTTTTTATTTTACGCTTTTTTTATAAATAATAAATTATAAACTTCGATCACCAGCTTGAATAAGTTGTCTGGGTGGTGTAGTTGGTTATCAAGCTAGTCTCACACACTACAATTCCCGGTTCGAACCCGGGCTCGGACATTCACCTTTTAAAGCACAGTTCTTTTGGACATTGTAGATTTTCAGTGGCCTTGTTTCTTGGTGTTAATTGATCTTAAAAGCCATCTCCATCTGCATCTTAAAATCCTTAAACTTCGCTTTTTATTATGCGTGGAAGTTCCATGTTCAGTGGTATCAATTTTTTTATCACTAGTACGATACATGATAGTATTTGTTCTTTACTTTTAACTCTATGAAAACAACGCTCCAATCCGAGTCTCGAGAACAACGCTCCCTTTTCTCCTTTATGGATATGGGAGATTCTGGTCTCTAACTTGGGGAGGCACATCTTAGAGTGATAAATCCTCGAGGAATCTGTGGGGACACCTGCACGATATGGTCTTAGGCAGGTCAAATGGTCATGGGACATGACACATCCATATACACACAGTTATGTAGCCATGTATATATACGTATGCATAAAAAAAAGCATCATTTTTACGTAACTCTTGATTTTACAGATGTGTACCTTTACTGTAACTAGTAACTACCTCATGGATGCTCTTCTGCAATGTCTACTTTCTTTATACCTAGAAAATGGAGAATCCTGTCCTGTCCCACCGCGATGAAGGAAGAGTAGTTGTCGATGCACGTGCAATCGTTCGCCATTCAAAGCCGACGAAAGAGCAGCAGCCCCCCTATACATGAAGTGAAGTGAGCCTATAGTGTGTCCTCTTATGTGGGAAGAAGAATCATACAAGTTGGTGGACGCAATACAAAGGTGTTGCCTCCACCGAAAGCCATCACGTTCCCAATCTTTTCTGCAATTAGGATTCGAAGGAGGCGATTGCGAGAATCAGGTCTAAATTGACTAGCTAGCCTCAGAATATGTTCTGCTTTTGTTACATCTTGAGAGGAATTACCATGTGAAATACATGGTTAGAGGCTAAACATGTAGTTTAATCACTTTTTAATATGGTTAATTAGAGTAGTATTTAGCAGAGAATTTCTTTGCCAACTTGTTCTAAGCATCTAGTTAAAGCAGAGTTTCTTTTGAATGTTCTGTTTCAAATGTTGCCTATAAATACTCTTACAATGGGAGCTTAACTTTCAGGTCCAACAAAGCTTTGGACTCTTTCCTCTCTCCCCCAACAGAACACCGGGACTTCTCTCCTAGGTACCGACTGTCTTTGCCGCGAAAGACGTTACATCAGGATTCGACATGGACAAGGTGATGAGATTGGCCTCGGAGAGGGGAGTGGTGCTGTTCAGCAAGAGCTCATGTTGCCTATGTTATGCTGTCAAGATTCTGTTCCAAGAGCTAGGGGTGACCCCAACCGTTCATGAGATCGACCAGGACCCAGAAGGGCGGGAAATGGAGAGAGCCCTCATGAGGCTGGGGTGCAACGCGCCGGTTCCGGCGGTGTTCATCGGAGGAAAGCTGGTGGGATCCACCAATGAAGTCATGTCCCTCCACTTAGGTGGAGGGCTGATCCCTCTGGTGAAGCCGTATCAGGCGTTTTGTTAAACTAGAATCAAAATCAAAATGCTCCTCCGAATTATCACATTGAAAAAAATAAATTGGCTCAAAAATCAGTAGTTAATTTAGTGAGCTGTACGTATTGTGTAGCTTCGTTTCTATGTTGATCTCTCGTGTGTGATCTTCTATAGCTTTGCTTTAGCTCTCTATATCAATGTAATCTGTTTCTATTTCTTAATGAAGTTTACTTTATGTAGTTTGTCTACTTTTAATGAAATATATATATTATGAACATGAACATGAACAACGTTGTTATTGTTAGGACGTTGGTGTTACTTTTTCCATCTCGAAGCAACATGAATGACAAAGTTCCTTAACTTTGGAAATCCTATTGCATTCCTCCACATGCAAAAGTAAATAAATAAATGATTTAAAAAATAAATTACCTATATTGTGTCAATGAAATCTTGGTACTTTAAAGTTTCATCTTCGAATTTCAAATAACTAACATCTCGTGATTTTATTATAATTTACACTCTTATCATGTCTGAACACCATCTGAAAATTTTTAAATTTTACTCCATTACATGAACTAAGGTGGGAGGGGTCATGCTCCCAATATTTTAAGTACAATTGCTTTTTTAGTCTCTCTTAATTTTTGAAGTTAGATAAATTGACACTTGTTCTCCCTCTCTCTCTCTTTTTGGGGTTTAATTACTTTTTATATCTTTTTAGTTTTGAAATTAGTCAAATTAAATTTTACCTCTCAAATTGTTTGGTCGAATTGCATTTTATGTTCACTTAATTTTGAAACTAGACAAATTAAATTCTTAACTTTTATTTTTAATTTAAATACTTCTTAAGTCCCTATTAATTTTAAAATCAAATAAATTAAACCATGATTCCTAATTCTTAAATTTTAAACTAATGACTTAAGGATTAAATTTTGTTGACAATTTTGGTGCCCCAGTTTGGTGTCCCTTTCGGCGCTGTGAGCTGTTGTGTGTTGGTGATCGTTTGGAGTCGGGTCGCAGGTTGTGCCTTTGTCATTTTTTTTGACAATAAAAATTGAATTTTATTAAAAAATTATAAAAGATATTATAAATACAATGCATCTAAAAAAAAGAATAATGGAGACGAGTCCACTAAAATCTCATACAAAAACTTAAAAGTGCAAAGAAAAGTAAATATTTTCACAGAGATTAGCATATCATCAAAATCTAGAAGCCTTCATGAATCTCCTTGTTTCTGTACAATGAAAAAAGAGTGGCGAGCGAGCCAAACTATCAGGCAGATTGCTCCGTTACCCAGGACTGATTACATCGGCAAACAACCATCAACCAAGTGAGGATCTATCTTTCTATGACCACCAATAGAATCATAATAAAAAACTAGCGTCGTGAAGATCTTTGTGCGAGCACCAAACGATTACTAAGGTATGCTGAAATCATGCCAAAACGATAGATGAAACGAAACAAAAAAAATATGCCGCAAAGGCAGAAGAAAAGCGTGCTGCAAGAGTAGAAATTCTTATAAAATAAAAAAATTAAAAATATAACAAATAAAAGTAAGAGAAATAACGAACCCCGACAATTAACAATTAACATCTAGATGATTGCCAATCTTCGGTTAATTCAAAAATAAAAATTATAAGAGGAAAATTATAAACTTTTGCTTATGTTTGCTACCATTGGTTCTTCTACTTTATCTTAGAAAAAGAAAGGTATTACATTCCTTTCCTTTTATTCTTTTTCTTTTGCAACGGTATATATGTAGTCTTTAGTCTATATCAATGGTAGATAACTCCACCTCAGACTAAAAAAAACGGAAGTAATAGAAGGGTTGTTGTTAGAAGTATGATCAAAATTTTGTTGTTTCGGTTTAAAAAGTTCGTAGTACGATCAATTGGGAGAAAAAAAAATCTTTGTTGGATGTGAATGAAGCGGTATATATATATATATCTATACTTTTATAATTATGCTTTACTTTAAAGTAGAAAATTCAGTTTGAGTTAGGATCATAACATAGAGTTAAAAAAATTCTCTTACCATAGTTTTTTTCTTGAATTTTTTTTCACGTATTTATAGTTATTTTTCAACAGTTGCAGATACCAAAATTCGACACGATTGCATAGATTCTCCTCTTTACCACATAGAGGAGTAGTGCTCGGTTCTAAGGAAAACTTGCAAAGTCCTTGGAAAGAAAAGGTGCTTTTCTCTTCAAAGAATAAAGCAGCTGGAAAATCATCAGACGAACCATATATAATCTCTAGGACAATTACTTCAACCAGTGCTGATGTTTGTTCGTGGCATGTTGGAAATTCTTACAACAAAAAGACAACCAAATGACTCAAACTAACTACCATGTGCATGACAGCTTAATACTGTTCCAAACAAGACTGATTATAGCAATCATAATGACCGTAAGATTAGAACATCTCAAACACGAGGGCAGTGACAAGAATTTAAATAACGGTCCATAGCTAAAATAGTAGTTATTATATAGTATTTTTAGTACAGTTCGAAATCGTGATACTCACAATTTTTATGTCCGTCATAGCATATGCTATTTGAAAAATCCACGTAATAAACATAACGGGACCGAAAAAGCAGCTGCAACCGTAATTTAAAATATTCAGCCATGACTGGTCCCCAGACCACTTTGCATGGTATATTGGAATAGGCATATTCGATCGTCACTGAACTTCATCATTTTCATGGCCATAAATGTTTGAACTATTTCATTATTCTCTCTATGCAGAAGACATATATGCTGCAAATAATGTGTTCAGATCAGTCGATTCCTCCATTGTATATGGAGACAAGCATATATTATGAAGACTGCGTCAAAGAATGGGAAATCACATCATTTTACTAGTTAAACTTGCCAATCTTGAATTCTTGATCATGTCCTGCGGGAGGCGGGAGCTACAACCTTTTCAACTGTTCTTGAATCTTTTGATCAATCAATATAATATCACATCCAAAAGTATTAAAAGTGAATGATCAAACTATCTCTTTAAAATATTTAATTATACTTTTTTACTTTTATAATATTTAATTATATTTAACTAAAATTGTTTTTTTAAAGTATTATTATCCTATACACTTGTGGTCGAATAAAACTATTTTACAAGTGGGGTTATTTTAGGGTTCATGGATTTAGTTTATAATTTATGGTTAGAGGTTGAGGTTATAGAGTTTGTAATTTATAGTTTAGTGTTAGAATTTAGAGTTTATAAGTTATAGTTTAAATTTTAGGGTTAGAGAAATAGATTTTAAATTTGAAAGTTAAAATAAGCATGCTTGTATAATTTTTATTTTACACTAACAGTGCATCAAATAGTAATCTTTAAAGAATAATAGTTTGTGGGTTTCCTTTTCTATTTTTTAGGTGGTTCTAATTCCATTTCTAGTTAATAGCTATATCAAAATTTTATGTTTTCGAGATCCACTTATTGGCCTAGTGGCCAAACATGCTCATATTATCTCATCTTATATGTGTTCGAATCCTGATATGAAAATGTAATACTTCTCTATTTAATAAAATAAGTTGTCATGACCAGAGACGGACGCAAGACTTCATGTTAGGGGGCTAACCTATAAAATCTTAGGGAGGGCGAACTTATATAATTGTAGGGTGGCGAAAATTGATTTTTAATAAAAACACATTAAATTTTTTTTAATTTTTTTATATCATATATAAATTTTAAATTTTTAGGGGTGACTGCGATCCATCCAGCATTTTGTATGAATATTTAGGGAATAAAGCTCAGGCACTTTGATTCACTTTCCACTTTCACTTGCCGTGTTAGGTGTCACAATCACAATATTGTAGATTATATTCTCTTCTCGCTTTATAGGAATGGCCAAGCTCAATTAATAGACTAAAGATATGGTGGCATTCTTCATACAATGAAATTAGTGTTACTAGTCATTACTATAATTCACCTAGTATAATTATAACATTAATTAAAACACGTTATTTTTATAAAAATCATTTATAATTAATGTTATAGAATTAAAAGAATAATGAAAAAAGAGTAAAATCATTTAAAATTATGGTTATATTTTGATACACAAGCTGTGTAATTTTTTTTTTACATAACCTTCTTATTTAAGCTATAAAATCTAAAACCTAAATCCCTAAGCCTAATAATACCCAAATTTTATACCATACACACTAAAACCCTAAACCTAACCTATATCCCTAAACCTTAAAATTAAAAGGCTTATGTATTAAAATATTTTCCTTAAAATTAATATATATATTAATTTTATTTTTTATTAAAATAAATTTAATTAAAATTTAACCATTTTAATAACGTGTCACATCACCAAACTAATAATTTTTATGTCTAATGATTAAAACTTTATAATTTGATAACATAAATAATTACAATACTATATATTTAATATAGTGAGCAAAAATACACATATAAAATATAAGTGATCAACATTGTAGTTTATCCTAATAACAAAGATTATTGAAATCCATGATTGACTCACTATTCACATGTCTTGATCGTTGACGTCACTTTTTCATTTGATAAATATTTTATATAATAGTAATTTGTGAATAATTTGAATTATATTAATCTGATCTGGTAAATTCAAATCTATATTCAAATTTGTCGGCTTGAATAATTTAAATATTTTAGATTTAATTTTGAATAAGTATTTATAAATGATTTGATCTAAAATATTTTATTGATAAATTTCAACGACTGAATCTAAAAATTAATATGAAGAAAAAAAGTTAAACTTGTTGCGCATCGATAACAGCACGAGAAAAAATCACTTAAAAGTGTTGCTTATGGCGACCGATAATGGATTAAATAAGAATCAATCGCTGACCGATTAGGGTGTTAAGATCAACGATTATAACATAAACAAACAAATAATTTTGTGAAGTTCATGTTAAAGTGACTTTCATTGGCCTTTATGGCCATAACCATGCCATCAAAACCAATGAAGACAACATATTCCGACCGCCTTCATGGCCACTCAATAAAAAAATTGGGTATATAAATATATATTTCAGTGTTTAGATTTGATTTGATCAAATACTCACCCTTAATAATAAATGAAATAAAAAACAGTTGTTGGCTAACGATTGTTACGACCGACATAGGGTGTTAATGGAGGATGATCTAGAAATTTAAATTTGGTAGTTCACTGATTAGTGTAATAATTTAAAATCAATTTACACTGTTTTAATAATGTATTAATAAGTGCTAACTATCGTGCAAGCAAACATGTTTTATAGTTAGAGATATGTTGACATTAAAGAATCAATCTGTGTAAACATGTTTAAGAAATTAGAACTATCTTACGCCGATATAATTGTGTTTTAGAGAGTAGAAAAACTTACTCTGGTTAAATTAAGTATTGATACTGACAATTGTTGTGCAAGCAAGCATAAGTTTTATATTCAAGCCGGATTTGGAATTCTACGATTTTTTAAAAAGATTACAAAATCAAAATCGTTTTAGGTTTCAAATACTAAAATCGATTACAATCCATCAGAAACAAAAAATAAATCGGAGATGAATTTAGATTTCAAAATGGTTTGAACCAAAAGAGTTTTTCCAAATGAAAATGATTACACGTAGGGATGGACACGGGTCGGGTTTTTGGCCCACCTGAACCGAAAATAATAACCCTAAAGCCGAACCCGGCCTGACCTCATTATCTAAAAAACCCGACCCGACCAAAAAATAAATGTTCTAAACCCGACCCGACCTATAGAAAAATTGAATTTTTAGGGACCTAATTGTAAAAAAATAATTTTAGGAGACTTATTTGTAAAAAATAATATTTAAGGACTAAATTGTAAATACAAATTTAATTTTATGGATCTAATTATAAAAAAATTATATAAATAGAGGGCATTATTACAAATATCCCTAAAAATTTTAAGGAAAAATTACACTATTAGTCTCGGGTCGAGTTTTTTTTCACCCTAAACCCGAACTCGACCCGACCTCAACCTTAGAAAAAACCTGATCTGACTCGAACCCAATTTTTTTTCACAAAAATACCTGACCCGATCGGGCCGGGTCGAAACCCGTCGGGTCCGGGTGAAATGCCCATCCCTAATTACACGATTATAAAAATATTTTTGGAAGTAAACATGTTTATTTGAGAATTAAAAAATATTTTACTAGTTTTAAATTTTATTAAATAACTTGTGATTATTTTTAAAATTTTAAACCAAAATTTTAGTTAAATTATTTGACATGCGTGTCAATGTATTTAACCAAAAATTTTGATGGGACTAGCAAATATACTTAAAATAGTTTTAGAATGATAGTTTGAATACTTGTGTTGACCAAAAATAGTTTAAGAGCTCAAGCAAAAAAACATAAAGGTTATTAGAGTAAACTACATTGGTAGTTATTTACTT
Organism: Hibiscus mutabilis; assembly: GCA_019671005.1. NCBI lineage: Eukaryota > Viridiplantae > Streptophyta > Magnoliopsida > Malvales > Malvaceae > Hibiscus > Hibiscus mutabilis. The sequence goes on from CM033756.1 coordinate 10,785,919, forward strand.
AACTTTTAGGGCGCTTTCACTTTGATCATTGAAATCGGAAACCTTTCATTATAATCAGTAAGCTTTTAATTCGATTCTACTGCAACCATTGTCGTTAAAAAATATTAACGTGGCACGTTAAAGTCTTCTTCCAAAAATACCCTAGTTTTTCAAGTTTACAACCGCCACCAAGGGCAAAATTCTGGTAAACAGAGATGTCGCTGATCAATCCCAACAGCGGGAATGATTTGTTTGGCCAAAAAATTAATATAATTTGGTTTGAAGTTCATCTGACGATTAACAATGGTATATCGAAAAGTTAATTTTTAATTTCAATTGAGATTTTTAGTTTTGATTCACCAATGTTAATCATCATATCAACTTGAAACTAAATTATGTTAAACTTTGGCAAAACGTATCTTTCCAACCGTTGATATTGATTAACAGTTGTTCTGTTAATATATGTAACTTTAAAATTTTAGGGTTCTTTTTGGAAGAAAACTTTAACATACCACATCAACATTTGTTAATAGTGTTAATAGCACTACAACAGTGACCATAATGAATTTAAATTAAAACTTTAATGACTATAATAAAAAAGTTTTTATTCTAATAATCAAAGTAAAAGTAACCTAAAAATTTAATGATTACTAGAATAGTTTATTATATTTTTTAAATGCACCATGGTGCATCCTCCCCTGTGTTAAGGTCAACTATTATAACATAAATAAGCAAATAATTTTGTGGAGTTCATGTAAAAGTTACTTTCATTGCCTTTGATGGCCATAACCATGCCATCAAATTCAGTAAAAAAATTGAATGAAAGTATATTTTTATATCTAAATTTGATTATAAAAGTTAATTTGATATTTAATTTTTTTGCTCAATTAAGTATTTAAATTTGTCACAATTTTTAACCAATTTAGACAAAAATATTAAATTTATATATCTAATTAAATAAAAAGTTTAAATATCAAACTAATATATATATGGGTAAACTACATAAATGGTCCCCGGGCTATGCTCTAATTCTTTTTTGCATTCCATGACTATCAGAAGTTACAAATTGGTCTCTGACTAAAAAAAGTAACAAATTGGTTCGACGCCGTTAAAAATTTAACGACTGATGATGTGGCAGTTAATATAAATTGATATAATTATATAATTAGCCCTCAAGTTCTACACTTATTTTAATTTGACCTTAATTCTAAAAAATTAACCCACATAATTTTAATAATCTATCAATTTAGTCTATTTTTTTCTCTATTTCTCCTCTCCTTTAATTCTTCAATTCATTTTAAATTAAAGATTAAAAATAATAAAAATTAAAAAGATGAAAGGTTATTTTTAACCTAAATTCTAATTTTATTTTGAAATATGATTAATTGTATGTCGAGCTTTTATAATTTTTAATAATTATTTAGAAGACATTAAAAAAATAACGGTGTATAATATTAATGGTGTGTAGTGACGTTTGTCGTCTGTTCTAGACTCATCTATTAATTTATCATTATTTCATGATTTACATAATTAGATAATTTTGTACTACAATTTTTCATGTTTTTAACGAAAAATTTAGTGTGTAATTTATATTTAAATTAATAAGTATTTTTTGGCAGTAATTTAAATTAATTACTTACCCTAAATTACCCAACTTTTATATACAAGACACGGGTTAGCTTTGTGTTGTTCTATTTTGTTCTTAATTTTCGATAAAGAAAAAATAAATAGAGGACAAATTCGATTTGTTCTTTGTTTCAAGCTCCTATTGTATCCGATGGCAGCAGACTCTGTAATTGCGCCTCAGATAGGCAAAGATTTCGGGAAACTCGAGCATGGGTATCTTCTCTTTTCTCTCATTCTTTTATTTCCTTTGTTTTTTTTTTTTTGTTTTCAATTTGTTAATTTTTTTATGTTTTTGTTTAGATGCGATCATTATAAGAGGCGATGTAAAATCCTTGCTCCTTGCTGTAACAAGATCTTCCCTTGCCGCCATTGCCATAACGAAACCTCTGTACTCTCCTAATATATTTGATTGCCTGTCTTGATTATGTAAACTTATTAACCTTCTTGTTTTTGATTGCTTAATGTTTAATGATTTATTTGTTTGTTTGTTATTTAGAACTCACTCATCAACCCAAAAGATCATCACGACCTTGTCAGGCAGGATGTCAAGCAAGTATGATTTATTTGACCATCACCTTTTATGTTATTGTAAAGTAGTACCCTTTTATTTTTTGCTCTTCTAAAGGGGGAAAAACATGTTTTTTTTTTTAAATTTTATAATGTGGTGGAATTTATTTGTGTCAGGTTGTTTGTTCAATTTGCAATACCCAACAGGAGGTATGTCTTGTTGCATCTAATTCTCTAGAAGTAACTGTAAATGTCTCAACTCTGAAGTCCATCTTTTTAATGTTCCAGGTTGCTCAAGTTTGTTCCCATTGTGGGGTAACCATGGGAGAATATTTCTGCAATATATGCAAATTCTATGATGATGATGTAAGATCATTGCATTTTTAAAATTTTTATTCCACTTAAAATCGTGCTGAGTTTATGTTATGGTTGCTGCAGACATCAAAGGGACAGTTCCATTGTAACGATTGTGGAATTTGTAGGTTAGTTAGTATGTTGTGTCCAATTTATTAAGTTTTTTCTGCTTGCTTTTGTGACTTGTTTCTGTCTTATGCCTTGATGACTACTGTTCCAATCTAATCTGTGGCCGTGGTTTATAGGGTTGGCGGTCGTGACAAGTTCTTTCACTGCGAGAAATGCGGTAGGCAGTTTTATTACCATTCTTGCTTCTTGTCTGATTTAGTTTTAAAGGCAGTTTCTGTTATACAATCGTGTGTAGGTTTGAATTAAACTTGTTATGGGGCAGAAAATTCTACTCCTGTTAAAGCAGAAAAGAAAAGAAAAGCATGAAAAGGATAGCTGAATAACATGTTAAAAGTGTTTTTTTTCCTATATTTTTTTATTTATGCCGTAGAATTAATTAAAGTGGTAGCAACAGATAGCATCAGAATCCTCCTCTCACTACTGTTTGTGTCATTTTTGTGGTAATTTTCTTGAGTCAAGCAAAGTATATTCTTTTTTATCCGTTGTTTAGATGGCTGTGTTCCATGGTTTTTATCAAGGCTTGTTGCGGTTCTATAGTGTCTCCTACAGTATCGTGTCTTTTATCATCCTTCCAATGAATTTCCAACTGCACTAGGTAGTTTGCACTCATTGCCGGTTTATGGTGTCTCAAGCCGGGTTCCTTCAGATGCCTAAAATTTACTTAGTTTTAAATTTAAGTGGGAGTTTCATGTAAAGGCCAATGAAAAAGGCATAATGAGGTACCCATCTCTGTACTTGTTTCTTGAACCATGTACTTCAACCTCACTTGGAACATTTGGTTCACTGGAATTGAATAGGGGTTTTATAAGTATAACGGTAGTTTGGTTGGAATGGATATGTAATATGTAATTATGTATTAGATTGTCTGTTTGAGTGAAATAATATTGAGAATACAAAGGAATAGACTGAAAATAACATTTTTACCTTTAGATAAAAATTTGAATATTTTATTTATGTATATTTATTTTAAACATTATATTATTAATAAATAAGAAATTTATAAAATAAATATTTATTAAACTTTTTAAGTAATTTATTATAATATTTTTTATAATTATAATAATATATCATCACCAAAGAACAACATTCTATAGAGTATTATTTTATTATTAAAAAATAGGCATCCTATTCGGAGGCTGGAATGGCCATTCCTTGGGTATGGTGGGGACTGGGGAATGGCTATTACGGGAGAAGTTGTAATAAGAGGCGAATAGGGATTCTGTGGAATGAGTGGTTCAGTGAACCAAACCTTTGAATTACTGTTCATAACTGAATCAGGCCCGAATGTGTTGGCTATTCATGCCAACCAAGCATACTTGTAGGTTTATGGTGAGGACCTCTAAGCATATATTTGTGTTGTCTTTCGAGTTGTTTGAACATTGCATTTTCCTTTATGATGTTAACGTCGGCACAGGTTCTTGCTATATGGTGGATCTGCGTGACAATCACTATTGTGTGGAGAACTCTATGAAGACTTTCTGCCCCATCTGTTATGAGGTTTGTGATTCGAGAGAGTTCAACTATTTCTTCAGTTTGCTCGAAATTTCTTGAGAATTTGTTTTCTAAGACATTTTTGCTATTCGTTCAGTATCTTTTTGACTCGGTTAAAAGCATACGCATTATGAACTGTGGACATACGATACACGTGGAATGCTTTTCTCAGATGGCTATGCAAAATCAGTAAATTCAGATTACTTGCTAATTGCTTAATTATTTTAATTTTACTTTTTTTATGAATGGTTAACATCTATTGGTTTTGTTCATACTACAGGTATCGATGTCCCATCTGCCGCAAGGCAGTACTCAATATGACTTCTTTTTGGGAAGATCTGGATATGGATGTATAATCCTTCTTTTGATCATTTTATTGTACATTAAGTTTCTACTAGACCTCAGTGTTTTATGTGTTAGCAACATCTGTTCGTTTGTTGGATTTAGTTTTTGATTTCAAGGTCTAATCTTTAGGCAAAAGCACATATTAAAATGATTTTGCTCGAGAAGTATTATGTACTACTTTTAGGTTTAACTATGTTACTGTTTTGATCATTTTCGTATGCCATTAATCGTCATCTTTTTCTTTAATTACAGATTGGTGCTACTCAAATGCCTGCGGAGTATCAGTTTGAGGTGGTAAATTATATACTTCCTCTTTTAGTTTGCCTGCAGCATTCACACAGTTATAATTGTTGCGTAACTTGAATAATACATAATACACAATTTTGCAAGTTATTGGTCTCATTTCAAAGATAACATCTAGTGTACGATTTCTAGGCCTCTTGAATATATCCATCATCTGTTTCTCGAGGTTTGGCTGGAACAGATATGTATTGCCATACATAGCTTTCTTATTTCGAATAGCAGACAGTATTCTTTTTTCACAGATGTTAACAAATGAAAAGACTAGGGAAACTCTCTTCATATGCACTTGTCCTTTTCCGAATGAACGAGATGCTGATAATTGAAGGGTTCTATGTTATGGTTTCTAGTGCTGTTCAGATGCAGCTGCTTTCATGGTGCCGTGTACAGGGACGGAACTAAGATAGTATAGTGGCAGGGGACAAATTGCTTAGAGACCTAAAAAGTATTTAAGCCAAAAACTGGGGGGGGGGGGGAAGACTTATTTTGCGTAAGATTTAAACTGTTAGGGACCTAAAGGTGAATTAAACCAAAAAACTTGAGGGGCCAGGACTCACTCCCATGTTAATGGCCGCGTGTTTGGAGTAAACTCTACTGCACTGCAATTATTTTCCCATTAATCGACTCAGATGATAATGAGCCGCTAATGCCCTTTATAATCTCTGAAAGAAATTCCTCTGCATATTTATGTAAATAAATCGACATCATTCTTGTACTCTCGAAGAGAATTTTTGATCCGTTGATATAGGTTTGTAGTCAAAACAATGGTCGATCGAGTATTTGCATGCTGATGAATGTGTTTTTCGTGCAGGTTCCGATCCTCTGCAATGACTGCAACAGTACAAGCACAGTCCAGTTTCACATTCTTGGTCTCAAGTGCGGGCAATGCAATTCTTATAACACCGGCCGGATTACAACACCGGCCAATCCTTGAGATACATACTGAAATCCGACACTCTTTTATGCAAAACCATCTAACCAAAGTTCTTTGTTTAGTTGTATTTTCTTTCATTGTTTTTTTCTAAATTATTTGTTTTTCTTCCAAAAATTTTATAAAACTTTTATGTTTCAGTTATCCAATAGCTTGTTTATAATGTTTTTTTAAAATATATAAAAATTTAGAACTCGATTATTTTTAATTATTGGAGTGAAATGAATTATAAACTTGTATATCGTTATTTAGAAGTTAAAACTCATTATCATTGTTCTCCTCCACGTGCCTTATAAAGCAAAATATCAGCACCCAAAACTCAGTGTTGTGCAAATATAATGTTACGAATTACGATCTTACCCCCTTATTTGTACAAGAATATGGGTTTAACACAAACGCTACATGCATCAGTGGCGGACCTACATAGTCACCAAGGGGACAAGTGCCCCTCTCTTGGGGAATATTTTTTTTAGTGTTGAATTTGTTGTTTAAAAAATTAATTTAGTGTGCAGAGGAAAAAAATAAAAATTTGCATATTCATTTGAGAAAAAAAATTTGAACCCCATTCTTGAATTCCTGGATCCACCACTTACATGCATATATAAATAGTATTTACATTCACTATATAATCTGCAGGGACAAAGTTAGCTGGGAACCAATTCTCCCCAAGTTAGTAAGATTAGCGTATAAATTTTTATAAAAAATATAAATTAATACGTAATAAAATTATACTTTTGACCTCTAAAATAATAGAATTCAATTTTAGTCCAAAAAATTCCGTGCTGAGTTTTTTTACCTATTGGTTGATTGGTCTAGATAGAGTACTACAAAGGTCTATTATGATGACAATCCTTGTAATTTAGTTTACTCCATTCACGATGTCAGCATTCGAACATTGATCTTATATAGATCAACTAGAAATTGATACAAAAGAGTTTGTTATGATAGAAAGATTAATGATTGGGATGCATTAATTTGAAATGAGAATGACCAAAAGCGGGCGCTGGTTGTTTGGTTGATGATCGTAAATAAATCCTAATTCTAAACTTAATCCTATTTAGAGGGGAGGAAAGGAAAGAGAGTGCTCTTAGTAAGTCTAGTATCTGTAACCTAAAGGAATATGAGAGAACAAAGATAAACGGCTTGACCAATCGGTCAAATGTGCTTGCTATACTAACAAATGATTTAGAAGCACTATTTAAGATTTATATAAATAATAATACTCGTGTATAATTAAGATGATGAATAACGCTATCAACTATTACACTATAAAATGTCTTTATTATAAATGTAATATTAATTAATTTAAAATATTTTAATGATTTTCTTTTTTTAATAGTTTTAATGATGTTCCTTAGTGACGTTTTATTTACTATTACAATATAGTGAGAAATGTCTAAATATGCCCCTATTGTTTCACACATTTGTCACTTTGACATTTATTCTTTTTTTAAGCACTTTAGCTCTCATCGTTTTATTTTTGAACAAAAAAACCTTTTGTTGGATGAAAATCGTTACTTGACTAACGATCAACGGCTCCTGCTGACTAGGCAGGTTCACGTGAACTAGAATGATTACGTGGCTTGTCAATATAAATGTTTAGGATCACCAAGATTATATATAAATATAAATTATTTAAATAAATATATTTATTAAATTATTTCTAACCAGTCGAACGCTAACTCGTAGCAACTCTAATTTATTTAAATTTTTAAAATTTTGAAAACTATCTTCAAGAAGGGTCGAACCCCTGGCTACTGGCTTAACCACCCGACCAAATTATTTTGTTGGTTAAAATCTGATAAGTATTTTATATAACAAATAAGCAAAAGTTTCATTTAATTTTAACAAAATTGGCGTGTGTAATAAAATTCGATGGTCCTACAGTGACTTCAGCTGAGCGAATGGGGAGGTTACCGACCTTATATTCAGTTTTCCCAATGATCGACCAATCATTGTTCTCTCTGTAATAGGGAAGACTACCGATAAGCTTTTTCTGGTAATCCCACTTGTTTTATCATTTTTTATCCATACATTTATTGTAATGTAGAAATACAAGGGTTGTCTAAGAAGTCGATTTCTGTTTGATGATTAGGCTGGAGAAAAAGTTGTAGAAATACAAGGATATTTTGTAATCAACTTACCCAGCTGTTCAAAAAGATTAAATGATGATTGGTTCAGTGATTCTGCGATTCCAATTGTCACCGATTTTCTCGGAAAGGTAAAATTATTGTATGTTTTTTTGAATTGATTTCATATTAAATAGGGTATTTTTGTGGAGATGGAGATCTGGTAAATTACGATTGTAGGGATGGAGATATGATGCAATTGTCAATGGTTTCATGATGGTGATAGCGTTAATGGTGGTGGTCGGGTGAGAGAAGAGTTAAGGACGGATGCATCGCCACTGTCCTCTTCTGTTTTGTTCTGAACTAAGTGACACTTGATTTTTTTGAAGGCTTAATGTCAGAAAATGCCCCTAATGTTTGATTGAATTGTCATTTTAACTCTTATTTTTTTGAAGCAATTTTGCCATTAACGTTTCATTCTGAGTCAAAATGGCCAATTTGCCGATGAAAACTGTTAGTCAGCCAATGGTAAATAGCTTGAAATGATGTGGTAAACCTACATGGCAATTCACGCCGCGATAGCAGTATCATATAGATAAATATGTTGACTTTACAGAATGACACACCAGTCAAAAAACAATTTAAAATTTTGTATAAAATATAAAATATTTTTTCTTTTGACTTGTAATTCTGCCAAGTCATTGCAAGTTATTTATCGTCAATTGACTAACAGTTTTCATCCGCTGAGGGGCCATTTTGACCCAAAATAAAACGTTAAGGGCTAAATTGCTTCAAAAAAATAAGAACCAAAATGATAATTTAGTCAAACGTTAGGGGTATTTTTTTGGCATTATGCCTCTTTTAAATTAAATGAAACCTTTGTTTATTTGTTACATAAAATTCCTATTAGATTATAACTAACAAAATAGTTCGAGGCAGTTTTCAAAATTTTAAATATTTAAACTAATTGGACTATTCACGTGTCATCATTTGATTGGTTGAAAATAATTTAATAAATATATTTATTTATATAATATATTTTTAAAAAAAAATCTTGTTGACCACGTTATCCTTAACATCCACATTGACATGCCACATCATCGTTACAGTCCATGTGTACCTGCCTAGTCAGCGAGAATTGTTGACTGTTAGTCAAGTAACGGTTTTCATCCAACGAAGGGCTATTTTGTTCAAGAATAAAATGTTGAGGGTTAAAGTATTTAAAAAATAAGAATAAGGGCCAAAGTGACAATTTTGTGAAATGTTAGGGGCATATTTAGGCATTGGGAAATTAATGCTTCATGATTCATGTGGTTGACTTGGGACCATGCGTGCAATCCAAAAACGGTTCTGCTCGGAAAAGCATTCCAAGCTTGAGTGAGAGTTCGTCCGAGTCTTCACCGGATTCTTTCCGGCGAAGTAATTAGTCGATTGGTTCTATAAAAACTTTAGTAATGGAAGATGAAATGGCCTTAAAAAATTAGGAGGCAGATCTAATCTGCATGGGGAAGTCTGTTTTGAGCGGTGACTCCCTAACTAAACCAATAAGATACAACTATGAAGATAGGGGTTCACGAGATGTTGGGAAGTGGGGGCATAATGAGAGAGGGTATGTTGGATTCGTGTCCCTTGAATATTGGTCCTTTCCATTTGGATCAATTAAGGAAGCATGGCTCGTCTGGTAGTCTTGATTCGAGACTTGTGTCGGCCCACAAAGCTCAAAGAGGATTTTATTGGGGCAGATTTGGCTGTATATTTCTTTTTGGGAAATTATTTAGAAAACAACCCTCATTAAAAATCGTTTAAAAAAATACCCTTATCTGGTTCACGTAAAGAAGACTCAGTGTTTTGCCGGACGCGATTTTTGAACTCACGCTCAGAGAGACGTGAGTTCAATCTGATGTGGCGCGTCTTATCCGTTGGCTTGTTTTTATATTCAATGAAAAAATTTGCGCCTAGCAGGACGTTCCTGCTTGTTCAATTTTTGCTCGGTCTCTCGACGTTTATCTGGGGATAGGAAACTCAAAACAATCTGAGACACTTGCCAAACACGCCTTTGTTCTCCGTTTGTTTCAATAAAAGTTGCTACTCCAGCCCTAGGAATTTCAGACCTTGGCCCATCAATTACATGCATATTTCCCCCCACAGGCCTCGAAATAATTTCACATTGATCGTGTCTCCCACTAGTCTCACTTGGATGTCACACCAGGCTATCCACTGCCCTTATTTCTGTTGCCATAACATCAACTGGAGCCTCGTGCTCACTAGAGCGTGAAACCATACCAATATCCTCATCGGCCATCCACACCGTGCCCTTGGATGATGACTCCAAAACACGCCCGTCCACCACTCTATTCTCCTCCCACACTCTATTGATGTCAACCAAACTTCGGACTGGAGCGACACTCGAGTTAGGCACATCCAAGATTGAGTCAGGGACGATTGTCTCACCTAATTTTGCCTCCATCTTTCTGGAACTCACCCTGCGTAAATCATCCTCTATATCGCGATTACTAGAATCATCACTCCCCGTCTTCTCCAGGCTCGAGTCTGCTGTCACCCCACAGCAACAATCATATTTTGGTCCAATCGCTTCTTCCATCTCGACAACCCGAATACAAAACCTGTTGTCCCTCACCTGCAAGTCGATCGTCTCATCAATATTCATTGCCCAATCAGTTTCAATCTAAAACCTTCAACGCTCAAAAGACGACAGCGCCAATGTTTCAGTGTCGACTTGAACCAGCTTCCCCATATCTCACAATATTCCTGAACGCACCCTTGGACCATGCATGGATTGGAACTCCACTAGCCGATAACCATACCCTACGATTAGGCATACTCATCGATGGCACCCATTCCATCACATTCTCTAACCATTTATCGAAACATTTCCCTGCCAACATTCGCCTGCGCATCTTATTATTGTTGAACATCAGGATTACCATTGACCCAGCAGCACGCAGCACTCTATGTTTAGGCTCATCCCTCACTCCCTTTTCATCACTCTGTTGCTTTAGGTCCGATCGTGTGTCATTTCTCACCCTACTTTCATCACTCACTTGTGTTGGATTCAAATTCCGGTCAGATCTATTGCCTTGCGACAACCACGTCTCCCCCTGTTTTTTCCTCGAATACGAATCACGCTCATCCCTCCTTGGCCAATCCCACCCTTATTCTCGATCCACATAACCTAAATCCATCAAACATCTCAATCACCCTGTCCGCATCCTCCTTCGTTTCCATCCTTACAAAACCCAAACGTGATCCATCCTTTGCCTTCTTCGATGGTACAAACACGTCCACAACCACACCATGCCTATAAAAAATCTACCGGATTCCTTTCCAATGTAACTGTAACGGCTAATTCCCAATGTACAACGTCCAAACCCATCTTCCCTGCGCTTCACCCCGACTTCTTCCGGGTATCGCCGTCATCGCTTTTCTTGTTGTTTATAATATTTTTAAATGAAATAAATTTCTTCATCCACATGCCCCGCAATAAGTCAAAATGCATAAAATATTAGCGCCTATCTTCTGTTTTTTATTCAAGTATATTTTTAAACAATTGAATTTTATGCAAAAGTTTTTTAATAACATAGAATTAAAATGAAACAAATGCATTTATGTAAAATGAAAATGTGCATGAGTTACATTAGCTTTGATCATTGCAAGCCATTTAAATCGTAGGGTAAGGTTTGGTGGTACGGGGGCAGCACATGCAACCGGATTTTGTTTGCCAGTAATTTTGGGTTTTATATTTTTACATTCCGATACTGCAGGTCCATTAGGTCCACTATACGTAATGTCAATGTCAGCGAGCTCCACATTTTCACATGGAAAAGTACCGCTGCAAATGATTCGAACAACTTCTGGAAGCACAGCTGTGCCATGAATGTTCTTGAAGCTGAAGTTGCTTAGTTTAACTTTTGATTCTGCCTGCATGAACACAATAATATTTAGATGATTGATAAACTCTTTCCACTATATTAGGATTTTGATAAGATCCATTTTGCATTTATTCGATGGGCAATATTTCTGGTCAACTATGACAGGGCAACTGACATTCTTCACGGTGATATCGTCAAAATGCATATATGATGCAGTGCCAGGAAATTCACCTGCCCAACTCTTGATTCTAACACCATTCGAAGTATCACTCATGGTGCATTTTGATACTTTAATTCCTTCAACTGGTTCTTCCTTATCGAACTTTCCAAGACTGCCAATACTAATGCCATGTCCTGGTCCACAAGTTACTCCCTTGATGTCCACATTTTTGGAACCATCCCCAATGGAAATACAATCATCACCGGTTTTAATATCTGAGTCAATAATATTAACTCCATCTGATCTCCCCATGTGAATACCATCTGTGTTTGGACTGTCTTTAGGTGCATGTACGCTGAAACGTTCGAGAGTAATGTTTTTGCATCCCAAAAGATTAACGTGGAACTGTTTTCTATCTCTGCTAGTTATATCTTGAATCAGCGCGTTTGTCAAAAAATCAAACCTTATATTTTGTTTAATTTCAGAGATAAAATAGAGTCAGAAAAAACTATATATTAGTCATAACTATAGAAAAATATCAAATTCTAGCAAAAGGAAAGAAACTTTACAATGGGGAGTATACTGCAAAAGTCTTTTTTATCGCAACCTTGTCTCCTATAAGCTTGTGTTCCCTGACCATCAAAAAATTCCTCCGCCGGACATTTTGAAATTTTCAATTTTGTTAAATTCGATCCATTTAGGCTCCTTGAAAGCTTCAGGACCAGCTGGAGCTTTTATAGTGCCCTGAACTTGAACCTCAATAGGAGCCTTGCAAGGACCTTCTAGTGTTGTTTGACTTAACATATATACCCCTTTAGGAATCACAATTGTTGATGGAGTTGCTGAACTACAAGCTTCTTTCCAAGCATCCAACAACGGCTAAAACAAAATATATTAATAAATAATTCCACATGTTTTCGCTATTGGAGTATTAAAGTGATTTGCAATTTCACGTACCTTACTCAAATCTATTTTCAAGTCAGCCTTTGAGCCAAACTTAGCAACGACATCAAGAATACATGCTTGAGCTTCGATGGCTGAAAGGAGTAAAAGAAATATCATAAACACCATAGAAACAACATTAAATTTCATTGCCATGTCTTTTATATTTTATTTTAGCTTGAAAGTAGATTGATTTTTCCTTTTCTTCTGTTTCAAATATATAGAGAAGTTGTAAAAATTACAACCAACCAATATTTTCTATAAAATCGATTATAATTTTTTAAATTTGCTTAAATCTTATAGCTAGCCTTTGATTTCTATTATCACCATGTATTTTATATCCACCTGGTTTGTCTAGATAAATTTGTGTTTAGTTCGTTCAGAAACTTGAATTATGCGAATTAAGTAAAAAGATTTGACTAACAAATGATTTTTTTTACAAATCTTAATTCTAATCTTAATCTTACCTAGAGGGGAGGGGAAAGAAGGGGAGTGCTCCTAGTGGTCTAGAATCCATTACCTAAGGGAATATGAGGGAACAAAGATGAGCAGCTTGACCAATCGGTCAAATGTGCATGATTTACTGACAAATAATTTAGAAGCACTATGTAAGATTTATACAAATAATAATACCCTTGTATAATTAAGATGATGAATAACGCTATCAACTAATACATTATAAAATGTCGTTACTATAAATGTTATATTAATTAATTTAAAATATTTTATTAATGATTTTCCTTAGTGATGTCTTATTTATTGTCACAATATAGTGAGAATATCAATGTGAAGGGACTTGGCATAATGCCTAAATGTTCCCCTAACATTTCACACATTAGTCACTTTAGCCTTTATTCTTTTCTTTGAGAACTTTAGCCCTCAATGTTTCAGTTTTTAACAAAAGAGCCCTTCGTTGGATGGAAATCGTTATTTGACTAACGGTCAACGGTTCCTGCTGACTAAGCATGTTCACATGGACTAGAATAATGATGTGGCATGTTAATGTGGATGTTAAGGATGAGTGGCATAATGTCACGCCAGCAAGATTTTTTTAAAAAGTATATGTTATTTAAATAAACATTTTTGTTAAATTATTTCCAACCAGTCGAAAGCTGACATGTAGCAACTCCAATTGGTTTAAATTTTTAAAATTTTGAAAACTACTTTCAAGAATGGTCTAACCCATGGCTATTGGCTTAACCACCATGCCAAATTGTTTTGTTGGTTATAATCTGATAAGCATTTTATATAACAAATAAGCAAAGCTTTCATTTAATTTTAATAAAATTGACGTGTGTAATGAAATTCGATGGTCCACAGTGACTTCAGCTGAGCGAATGAGGGAGGTTACTGACCTTATATTCAGTTTCCCCAATGATCGACCAATCATTGTTCTCTCTGCAACGAGGAAGACTACTGATAAGCCTTTTATTGTAATCCCACTTGTTTTATCATTTTTTTATCCATTCATTTATTGAAATGTAGAAATACAAGGGTTGTCTAAGAAGTCGATTTTTGTTTGATGATTAGGCTGGAGAAATCAAGGATATTTTGAAATCAACTTACCCAGCTATTTCAAAAAGATTAAATGATGATTGGTTCATTGATCCGACAATCCCAATTGTCATTGGTTTCCTCGAAAAAGTAGAATTGTTGTATGTCTTTTTGAATTGATTTCATTCTTAAATAGGGTATTTTTTGGGGATGGAGATCTGGTAAACTTATGATTGTAGGGATGGCTATATGGTGCAATTGTCACTGGCTCAACGACGATGATAAAAATATATTAAAAATTGAACTGAATGGTTTGACATTAAATTAAAAAATAGTTGAGTTAATAAATTTTGAAATATTAAAAACATAATTTATTTTTATTTTATTGTTGTACACAAATGGAGTAAATCGAACTCTAACCCTGATGCTTAAATTTTTTTTACAGTTAATCTTCAAAACATTTTATTAAATTTTCAAGCTAAAATTATTCTTTTATTTTAATTCAAACTCGAAATTAGTGTTACTATAACAGATCTTTTATACAATAATATTTTATTATGATTTTAAAACCGATACAATATAAAGTTTGAATCGGTAAAGTTTGATAAGAAATAAGTTCTTTACTCAACTTTAATAATTATTACTTGTTTTTACATGAAATAAAAATATTAAATGAAATAAATTTCTTCATCCACATGCTCCGCATATAACGTCTAGTCAAATAAGTCGAAATGCATAAAATATCATCGCCTATGTTCTGTTTTTTTATTGAAGAATATTTTTTGAACAATTGAATTTTATGCAAAAGTTTTTTAATAACATAGAATTAAAATAAAACAAATGCATTTATTTAAAATGAAAATGTGAATGAGTTACATTTGATTTGATCATTGCAAGCCATTCAAACCGTAGGGGTAGGGTTTGGTGGTAAGGGGGCAGCACATGCAGCCGGATTTTGTTTGCCAGTAATTTTGGGTTTTACATTTTTACATTCAGATACTGCAGGTCCATCGGGTCCACTATACGTAATGTCAATGTCGGCGAGCTCCACATTTTCACATGGAAAAGTACCGCTGCAAATGATTCGGACAACTTCTGGAAGCGCAGCCGTGCCATGAATGTTCTTGAAGCTGAAGTTGCTTAGTTTAACTTTTGATTCTGCCTGCATGAACACAATAATATTTAGATGATTGATAAACTCTTTCCACTGTATTAGGATTTTGATAAGCGTTTACATACATCCATTTTGCATTTATTCGATGGGCAATATTTCTGATCAACTATGACAGGGCAACTGACATTCTTCACGGTGATATCCTCAAAATGCATATCTGATGCAGTGCCAGGAAATTCACCTGCCCAACTCTTGATTCTAACACCATTCGAAGTATCACTCATGGTGCATTTTGATACTTTAATTCCTTCAACTGGTTCTTCATTATCGAACTTTCCTAGACTACCAATACTAATGCCATGTCCTGGTCCACAAGTTACTCCCTTGATGTCCACATTTTTGGAACCATCCCCAATAGAAATACAATCATCACCGGTTTTAATATCTGAGTCAATAATATTAACTCCATCTGATCTCCCCATGTGAATACCATCTGTGTTTGGACTATCTTTAGGTGCACGTACGTTGAAACGTTCGAGAGTAATGTTTTTGCATCCCAAAAGATTAACGTGGAACTGTTTGCTATCTCTGCTAGTTATATCTTGTATCAACGCGTTTGTCAAAAAATCAAACCTTATATTCTGTTTAATTTCAGAGTTAAAATAGAGTTAGAAAAAATTATATATTAGTTATAACTATAGAAAAATATAAAATTCTAGCAAAAGGAAAGAAACTTTACAATGGGGAGTATACTGCAAAAGTCTTTTTTATCACAACCTTGTCTCCTATAAGCTTGTGTTCCCTGACCATCAAAAATTCCTCCGCCAGACATTTTGAAATTTTCAATTTTGTTAAATTCGATCCATTTAGGCTCCTTGAAAGCTTTAGGATCAGCTGGAGCTTTTATAGTGCCCTGAACTTGAACCTCAATAGGAGCCTTGCAAGGACCTTCTAGTGTTGCTTGACTTAACATATATACCCCTTTAGGAATCACAATTGTTGATGAAGTTGCTGAACTACAAGCTTCTTTCCAAGCATCCAACAATGGCTAAAAAATATATATTAATAAATAAATTCCACATGTTTTCGCCGTTGGAGTATTAAAGTGATTTGCAATTTCACTTACCTTACTCAAATCTATTTTCAAGTCAGCCTTTGCGCCAAACTTAGCAACGACATCGAGAATGCCTGTTTGAGCTTCGATGGGTGAAAGAAGTAAAAGCAATATTATAGACACCGTAGAAAAAACATTAAATTTTATGGCCATGTCTTTTATATTTTATTTTAGCTTGAAAGTAGAATGATTTTTCCTTTTCTTCTGTTTCAAATATATAGAGAAGTTGTGAAAATTACAACCAACCAATATTTTCTATAAAATCGATTATAATTTTTTAAATCTGCGTAAATCTTATGGCTAGCCTTTGATTTCTATGATCACCATGTATTTTATATCCATCTGGTTTGTCAAGATAAATTTTTGTTTAGTTTGTTCAAAAACTTGAATTATGAGAATTAACTAAAAAGATTTGACTAACAAACGATTTTTTTTACAAATCCTAATTCTATTCTTAATCTTACCTAGAGGGGAGGGGAAGGAAGGGGAGTGCTCCTAGTGGGTCTAGAGTCCATTACCTAAGGGAATATGAGGGAACAAAGATGAGCAACTTGACCAATCGGTCAAATGTGCATGATTTACTGACAAATAATTTAGAAGCACTATGTAAGATTTATACAAATAATAATACCCTTGTATAATTAAGATGATGAATAACGCTATCAAATAATACATTATAAAATGTCTTTACTATAAATGTTATATTAATTAATTTAAAATATTTTATTGATGTTCTTTTTTTGAATAGTTTTAATGATGTTCCTTAGTGATGTCTTATTTATTGTTACAATATAGCGAGAATATCAATGTGAATGGACTTGGCATAATGCCTAAATGTGCCCCTAACATTTTACACATTAGTCACTTTAGCCTTTATTCTTTTCTTTGAGCACTTTAGCCCACAATGTTTCAGTTTTTAACAAAAGAGCCCTTCGTTGGATGGAAATCGTTATTTGACTAACGGTCAACGATTCCCGCTGACTAAACAGGTTCACATGGACTGGAATGATGATGTGGCATGTCAATGTGGATCTTAAGGATGAGTGGCATAATGTCACGTCAGCAAGATTTTTTTAAAAAATATATATGTTATTTAAATAAACATTTTTTTAAATTATTTCCAACCAGTCGAAAGCTGACACGTAGCAACTCCAATTGGTTTAAATTTTTAAAATTTTGAAAACTACCTTCAAGAAGGGTGAAACACATGGCTATTGGCTTAACCACCAGGCCAAATTGTTTTGTTGCTTATAATTTGATAAGCATTTTATATAACAAATAAGCAAAGGTTTCATTTAATTTTAATAAAATTGGCGTGTGTAATGAAATTCGATGGTTCCACAGTGACTTCAATTGAGCGAATGAGGGAGGTTACCGACCTTATATTCAGTTTCCCCATTGATCGACCAATCATAGTTCTCTCTACAATGAGGAAGACTACCGATAAGCCTTTTTCTGGTAATCCCACTTGTTTTATCATTTTTTATGAATTCATTTATTGAAATGTAGAAATACAAGGGTTGTCTAAGAAGTCCATTTTTGTTTGATGATTAGGCTGGAGAAAAGGATGTAGAAATGCAAGGATATTTTGTAATCAACTTAATCAGTTGTTTCAAAATATTAAATGATAATTGGTTCAATGATCCTGTAATCCCAATAGTCATCGGTTTCCTCAGAAAGGTAGAATTGTTGCATGTCTTTTTGAATTGATTTCATTCTTAAATAGGGTATATTTTGGGGATAGAGATCTGGTAAACTTATGATTGTAGGGATGGCGATACGGTGCAATTGTCACTGGCTCGACGACGATGATAAAAATATATTAAAAATTAAACTGAATGGTTTGACATTAAATAAAAAATAGTTGAGTTAATAAATTTTGAAATATTAAAAGCATAATTTATTTTTATTTTATTGTTGTACACAAATGGAGTAAATCGAACTCTAACCCTAATGCTCACAATTTTTTTACAGTTAATATTCAAAACATTTTATTAAATTTTCAAGCTAAAATTTTTCTTTTATTTTAATTCAAACTCGGAATTAGTGTTACTATAACAGATCTTTTATACAATAATATTTTATTATGATTTTAAAACCAACACAATATAAAGTTTGAATCGGTAAAGTTTGATAAGAAATATGTTCTTTACTCAACTTTAATAATTATTACTTGTTTTTACATGAAATAAAAATATTAAATGAAATAAATTTCTTCATCCACATGCGCCGCATATAACGTCTAGTCAAATAAGTCGAAATGCATAAAATATCATCGCCTATGTTATGTTTTTTTATTGAAGAATATTTTTTAAACAATTGAATTTTATGCAAAAGTTTTTTAATAACATAAAATTAAAATAAAACAAATGCATTTATTTAAAATGAAAATGTGAATGAGTTACATTTGCTTTGATCATTGCAAGCCATTTAAACCGTAGGGGTAGGGTTTGGTGGTACGGGGGCAGCACATGCAGCCGGATTTTGTTTGCCAGTAATTTTGGGTTTTACATTTTTACATTCAGATACTGCTGGTCCATCGGGTCCACTATACGTAATGTCAATATCGGCGAGCTCCACATTTTCACATGGAAAAGTACCGCTGCAAATGATTCGGACAACTTCTGGAAGCGCAGCCGTGCCATGAATGTTCTTGAAGCTGAAGTTGCTTAGTTTAACTTTTGATTCTGCCTGCATGAACACAATAATATTTAGATGATTGATAAACTCTTTCCACTGTATTAGGATTTTGATAAGCGTTTACATACATCCATTTTGCATTTATTCGATGGGCAATATTTTTGGTCAACTATGACAGGGCAACTGACATTCTTCACGGTGATATCCTCAAAATGCATATCTGATGCAATGCCAGGAAATTCACCTGCCCAACTCTTGATTCTAACACCATTCGAAGTATCACTCATGGTGCATTTTGATACTTTAATTCCTTCAACTGGTTCTTCATTATCAAACTTTCCAAGACTGCCAATACTGATGCCATGTCCTGGTCCACAAGTTACTCCCTTGATGTCCACATTTTTGGAACCATCCCCAATGGAAATACAATCATCACCGGTTTTAATATCTGAGTCAATAATATTAACTCCGTCTGATCTCCCCATGTGAATACCATCTGTGTTTGGACTATCTTTAGGTGCACGTACGTTGAAACGTTCGAGAGTAATGTTTTTACATCCCAAAAGATTAACGTGGAACTGTTTGCTATCTCTGCTAGTTATATCTTGTATCAACGCGTTTGTCAAAAAATCAAACCTTATATTCTGTTTAATTTCAAAGTTAAAATAGAGTCAGAAAAAACTATATATTAGTTATAACTACATGAAAATATCAAATTCTAGCAAAAGGAAAGAAACTTTACAATGGGGAGTATACTGCAAAAGTCTTTTTTATCGCAACCTTGTCTCCTATAAGCTTGTGTTCCCTGACCATCAAAAATTCCTCCGCCGGACATTTTGAAATTTTCAATTTTGTTAAATTCGATCCATTTAGGCTCCTTGAAAGCTTTAGGATCAGCTGGAGCTTTTATAGTGCCCTGAACTTGAACCTCAATAGGAGCCTTGCAAGGACCTTCTAGTGTTGCTTGACTTAACATATATACCCCTTTAGGAATCACAATTGTTGATGGAGTTGCTGAACTACAAGCTTCTTTCCAAGCATCCAACAATGGCTAAAAAAAATATATTAATAAATAAATTCCACATGTTTTCGCCGTTGGAGTATTAAAGTGATTTGCAATTTCACTTACCTTACTCAAATCTATTTTCAAGTCAGCCTTTGCGCCAAACTTAGCAACGACATCGAGAATGCCTGCTTGAGCTTCGATAGGTGAAAGGAGTAAAAGCAATATTATAGACACCGTAGAAAAAACATTAAATTTTATGGCCATGTCTTTTATATTTTATTTTAGCTTGAAAGTAGAATGATTTTTTCTTTTCTTCTGTTTCAAATATATAGAGAAGTTGTGAAAATTACAACCAACCAATATTTTCTATAAAATCGATTATAATTTTTTAAATCTGCGTAAATCTTATGGCTAGCCTTTGATTTCTATGATCACCATGTATTTTATATCCATCTGGTTTGTCAAGATAAATTTTTGTTTAGTTTGTTCAAAAACTTGAATTATGCGAATTAACTAAAAAGATTTGACTAACAAACAATTTATTTTACAAATCCTAATTCTATTCTTAATCTTACCTAGAGGGGAGGGGAAGGAAGAAGAGTGCTCCTAGTGGGTCTAGAATCCATTACCTAAGGGAATATGAGGGAGCAAAGATGAGCAGCTTGACCAATCGGTCAAATGTGCATGATTTACTGACAAAAAATTTAGAAGCACTATGTAAGATTTATACAAATAATAATACCCTTTTATAATTAAGATGATGAATAACGCTATCAACGAATACATTATAAAATGTCTTTACTATAAATGTTATATTAATTAATTTAAAATATTTTATTGATGTTCTTTTTTTGAATAGTTTTAATGATGTTCCTTACTGATGTCTTATTTATTGTTACAATATAGTGAGAATATCAATGTGAATGGACTTGGCATAATACCTAAATGTGCCCCTAACATTTTACACATTAGTCACGTTAGCCTTTATTCTTTTCTTTGAGCACTTTAGCCCTTAATGTTTCAGTTTTTAACAAAAGAGCCATTCGTTGGATGGAAACCGTTATTTGACTAACGGTCAACGATTCCCGCTGACTAAGCAGGTTCACATGGACTGGAATGATGACGTGGCATGTCAATGTGGGTGTTAAGGATGAGTGGCATAATGTCGAGTTAGCAAGATTTTTAAAAAATATATGCTATTTAAATAAACATTTTTGTTAAATTATTTCCAACCAGACGAAAGCTGACACGTAGCAACTCCAATTGGTTTAAATTTTTAAAATTTTGAAAATTACCTTGAAGAAGGGTCAAACCCATGGCTATTGGCTTAACCACCAGGCCAAATTGTTTTGTTGGTTATAATCTGATAATCATTTATGTAACAAATAAGCAAAGGTTTCATTTAATTTTAATAAAATTGACGTGTGTAATGAAATTCGATGGTTCCACAGTGACTTCAGTTGAGCGAATGAGGGAGGTTACCAACCTTATATTTAGTTTCCCCAACGATCGACCAATCATTTTTCTCTCTACAATGAGGAAGACTACCGATAATCCCACTTGTTTTATCATTTTTTATCCATTCATTTATTGAAATGTAGAAATACAAGCGTTGTCTAAGAAGTCGATTTTTGTTTGATGATTAGGCTTGAGAAAAGGATGTAGAAATGCAAGGATATTTTGTAATCAACTTAATCAGCTGATTCAAAAATATTAAATGATAATTGGTTCAGTGATCCTGTAATCCCAATACTCATCGGTTTCCTCGGAAAGGTAGAATTGTTGTATGTCTTTTTGAATTGATTTCATTCTTAAATAGGGTATTTTTGTAGGGATGGAGATCTGCTAAACTTATGATTGTAGGGACGGTGATATGGTGCAATTGTCACTGGCTCGACGACGATGATAAGAATATATTAAAAACTGAACTGAATGGTTTGACATTAAATAAAAACAATAGTTGAGTTAATAAATTTTGAAATATTAAAAACATAATTTATTTTTATTTTATTGTTGTACACAAATGGAGTAAATCGAACTCTAACCCCGATCCTCAATTTTTTTTTACAGTTAATCTTCAAAACATTTTATTAAATTTTCTAGCTAAAGTTATTCTTTTATTTTAATTCAAACTCGGAATTAATGTTACTATAACACATCTTTTATACAATAATATTTTATTATGATTTTAAAACCAATACAATATAAAGTTTGAATAGGTAAAGTTTGATAAGAAATATGTTCTTTACTCAACTCTAATAATTATTACTTTTTTTACATGAAATAAAAATATTAAATGAAATAAATTTCCTCATCCACGTGCGCTGCATATAACGTCCAGTCAAATAAGTCAAAATGCATAAAATATCATCGCCTATGTAGGGGTAATAATGAGCCTGACCAGCTCGTGAGCTACTCAGGCTCGACTCGGTCAAAGCTCGGCTCGAAAAGCTCGTGAACAGGCTCAGAATAATTATATATATATATTATATGTTCTACATATACTCTAAAAGTAATCTCTTTAGCAAAAGTAAAGCAATAAAATAAATTAGGGGAAAATCCACTAAAAATAAATAAACTAAAATAAATTGGGCACTCCTTTTCCCTTCCCCGATATTGAATTTCGTTTCAGTGTTGGTTATGAAAGCGGTTTTTAACGAGGCCCTATCTTTTAAAAAAAATTATAGAAAAATTGTTCATTTCGAATCGAGCCGAGCCTGATAAGCCCGAGCCAAACCCAATAGTATTGTTTCTGAGCCGAGCTCGACCCTAAAATTTCGAGCTCGCCGAGCTCCACATTTTCACATGGAATTTATGTTTTTTATTCAAGAATATTTTTTAAACAATTGAATTTTATGCAAAAGTTTTTTAAAAACATAGAATTAAAATGAAGCAAATGCATTTATGTAAAATGAAAATGTGCATAAGTTACATTTGCTTTGATCATTGCAAGCCTTTTAAACCGTAGGGGTAGGGTTTGGTGGTACGGGGGCAGCACATGCAGCCAAATTTTGTTTGCCTGTAATTTTGGGTTTTACATTTTTACATTCAGATACTGCATGTCCATCGGGTCCACTATACGTAATGTCAATGTCAGCGAGCTCCACATTTTCACATGGAAAACTACCGCTGCAAATGATTCGGACAACTTATGGAAGTGCAACCGTGCCATGAATGTTCTTGAAGCTGAAGTTGCTTAGTTTAACTTTTGATTCTGCCTGCATAAACACAATAATATTTAGATGATTGGTAAACTCTTTCCGCTGTATTAGGATTTTGATAAACGTTTACATACATCCATTTTGCATTTATTTGATGGGCAATATTTCTGGTCAACTATGACAGGGCAACTGACATTCTTCACGGTGATATCTTCAAAATGCATATCTGATGCAGTGCCAGGAAATTCACTTGCCCAACTCTTGATTCTAACACCATTCGAAGTATCACTCATGGAGCATCTTGATACTCCCTTGCTGTCCACATTTTTGGAACCATCCCCAATGGAAATACAATAATCATCGGTTTTGATATACGAGTCAATAATATTAACTCCATCTGATCTCCCTATGTGAATACCATCTGTGTTTGGACTATCTTTAGGTGCACGTACGTTGAAACGTTCGGGAGTAATGTTTTTGCATCCTTAAAGATTTACGTGGAACTGTTTGCTATCTCTACTAGTTATATCTTGTAATAGCGTGTTTGTCAAAAAATCAAACTTTATATTCTATTTAATTTCAGAGATAAAATAGAGTCAGAAAAAACATATTATTAGTCATAACTATAGAAAATATCAAATTCTAGCAAAAGGAAAGAAACTTTACAATGGGGAGTATACTGCAAAAGTCTCTCTTTTTTTTACATAAATGCATTTGCTTGTGTTCCCTGGCCATCAAAAATTCCTCCGCCGGACTTTTTGAAATTTTCAATTTTGTTAAATTCGATCCATTTAGGCTCCTTGAAAGCTTTAGGATTAGCTGGAGCTTTTATAGTGCCCTGAACTTGAACCTCAATAGGAGCCTTGCAATGACCTTCTAGTGTTGCTTGACTTAACATATATAGCCCTTAAGGAATCACAATTGTTGATGGAGTTGCTGAACTACAAGCTTCTTTCCAAGCATCCAACAATGGCTAAAACAAAATATATTAATAAATAAATTCCACATGTTTTCACCGTTGGAGTATTAAAGTGATTTGCAATTTCACTTGCCTTACTCAAATCTATTGGGTCTAGAATCTATGACCTAATGAAAAATAAGGGAACAAAGATGACCAGCTTGACCAATCGGTCAAATATGCTTGTTCTACTAACAAATGATTTTGAAGCACTATTTAAAATTTTTATAAATAATAATACCCTTGTATAATTAAGATGATGAATGGCGCTATCAACTAATACATTATAAATTGTCTTTACTATAAATGTTATATTAATTAATTTAAAATATTTTATTGATGATCCCTTTTTTAATAGGTTTAATGATGTTCCTTAGTGATGTCTTATATATTGCTACAATATAGTGAGAATATCAATGTAAAGGGACTTGGCATAATGCCAAAATATGTCCCTAACATTTCACACAGTAGGCACATTAGCTTTTATTCTTTTCTTGGGGCACTTTAGCCCTCAATGTTTCATTTTTTAACAAAATAGCCCTTCTTTGGATGGATATCGTTACTTGAGTGACGGTCAATGGTTCCTGCTGACTAGGCAGGTTCACATGGACTAGAATGATGACGTGGCATGTCAATGTGGATGTTAAGGATGAGTGGCATAACGCGTCAGTTAGATTTTTTAAAAAATATATGTTATTTAAATAAATATTTTTGTTAAATTATTTTCAACCAGTCGAACGATGACACGTAGCAACTCCAATTGGTTTAAATTTTTTAAATTTTGAAAACTAACTTCAAGAAGGGTTAAACACATGGCTATTGGCTTAACCACCAGGCCAAATTGTTTTGTTGGTTATATTCTGATAAGCATTTTATATAACAAATAAGTAAACGTTTCATTTAATTTTAAGAAAATTGACATGTGTAATGAAATTCGATGGTTCCACAGTGACTTCAGCTAAGCAAATGAGGGAGGTTACCGACCTTATATTCAGTTTCCCCATTGATCGACCAATCATTGTTCTCTCTGCAATGGGAAAGACTACCGATAAGCTTTTTCTGGTAATCCTACTTGTTTTATCATTTTTTTATCCATTCATTTATTTAAATGTAAAAATACAAGGGTTGTCTGATAAGTCGATTTTTGTTTGATGATCAGGCTGTAGAAATACAGGGATATTTTGTCATCAACTTACCCATCTATTTCAAAAAAGATTAAACGATGATTGGTTCAGCGATCCTGCAATCCCAAATTGTCACCGGTTTCCTCAGAAAGGTAGAATTGGTGCATGTCTTTTTGAATTGATTTCATTCTTAAATAGGGTATTTTTGTGGGGATGGAGATCTGGTAAACTTATGATTGTAGGGATGGTGATATGGTGCAATTGTCACTGGTTCAATGACGGTAATAAAATATATTAAAGACTAAACTGGATGGTTTGACATTAGATAAAAAATAATAGTTAAGTTAATAGATTTTGAAATATTAAAAACATAATTTATTTTTATTTTATTGTTGTACACAAATGGAGTAAATTGAACTCTAACCTTAATGCTCAAAATGCTTTTTACAGTTAATCTTCAAAACATTTTATTAAATTTTCAATCTAAAATTATTCTTTTATTTTAATTCAAACTCAGAATTAGTGTTACTATAACACATCTTTTATACAACAAAATTTTATTATGATTTTAAAACCAATACAATATAAAGTTTGAATAGGTAAAGTTTGATAAGAAATATGTTCTTTACTCAACTTTAATAATTATTACCTGTTTTTACATGAAATAAAAATATTAAATGAAACAAATTTCTTCATCCACGTGCGCCGCATATAACGTCTTGTCAAATAAGTCGAAATGCATAAAATATCATCGCCTATGTTCTATTTTTTATTCAAGAATATTTTTTAAACAATCAAATTTTACGCAAAAGTTTTTTAATAACATAGAATCAAAATGAAACAAATGCATTTATGTAAAATGAAAATGTGCATGAGTTACATTCGCTTTGATCATTGCAAGCCATTTAAACCGTAGGGGTAGGGTTTGGTGGTACGGGGGCAGCACATGCAGCCGGATTTTGTTTGCCAGTAATTTTGGGTTTTACATTTTTACATTCAGATACTGCAGGTCCATCGGGTCCACTATACGTAATGTCAATGTCGGCGAGCTCCACATTTTCACATGGAAAAGTACCGCTGCAAATAATTCGGACAACTTCTGGAAGCGCAGCCGTGCCATGAATGTTCTTGAAGCTGAAGTTGCTTAGTTTAACTTTTGATTCTGCCTGCATGAACACAATAATATTTAGATGATTGATAAACTCTTTCCACTGTATTAGGATTTTGATAAGCGTTTACATACATCCATTTTGCATTTATTCGATGGGCAATATTTCTGGTCAACTATGACAGGGCAACTGACATTCTTCACGGTGATATCCTCAAAATGCATATCTGATGCAGTGCCAGGAAATTCACCTGCCCAACTCTTGATTCTAACACCATTCGAAGTATCACTCATGGTGCATTTTGATACTTTAATTCCTTCAACTGGTTCTTCATTATCAAACTTTCCAAGACTGCCAATACTGATGCCATGTCCTGGTCCACAAGTTACTCCCTTGATGTCTACATTTTTGGAACCATCCCCAATGGAAATACAATCATCACCGGTTTTAATATCTGAGTCAATAATATTAACTCCGTCTGATCTCCCATGTGAATACCATCCGTGTTTGGACTATCTTTAGGTGCACGACGTTGAAACGTTCGAGAGTAATGTTTTTACATCCCAAAAGATTAACGTGGAACCGCTTTTGCTATCTCTCGCTAGTTATATCTTGTATCAACGCGTTTGTCAAAAAATCAAACCTTATATTCGTTTAATTTTGAGTTAAAATAGAGTCGAGAAAAAACTATATATTAGTTATAACTACATGAAAATATCAAATTCTAGCAAAAGGAAAGAAACTTTACAATGGGGAGTATACTGCAAAAGTCTTTTTTATCGCAACCTTGTCTCCTATAAGCTTGTGTTCCCTGACCATCAAAAATTCCTCCGCCGGACATTTTGAAATTTTCAATTTTGTTAAATTCGATCCATTTAGGCTCCTTGAAAGCTTTAGGATCAGCTGGAGCTTTTATAGTGCCCTGAACTTGAACCTCAATAGGAGCCTGGCAAGGACCTTCTAGTGTTGCTTGACTTAACATATATACCCCTTTAGGAATCACAATTGTTGATGGAGTTGCTGAACTACAAGCTTCTTTCCAAGCATCCAACAATGGCTAAAACAAAATATATTAATAAATAAATTCCACATGTTTCTTGCCGTTGGAGTATTAAAGTGATTTGCAATTTCACTTACCTTACTCAAATCTATTTTCAAGTCAGCCTTTGCGCCAAACTTAGCAACGACATCGAGAATGCCTGGTTGAGCTTCGATGGGTGAAATGAGTAAAAGCAATATTATAGACACCGTAGAAAAAATATTAAATTTTATGGCCATGTCTTTTATATTTTATTTTAGCTTGAAAGTAGAATGATTTTTCCTTTTCTTCTGTTTCAAATATATAGAGAAGTTGTGAAAATTACAACCAACCAATATTTTCTATAAAATCAATTATAATTTTTTAAATCTGCGTAAATCTTATGGCTAGCCTTTGATTTCTATGATCACCATGTATTTTATCTCCATCTGGTTTGTCAAGATGAATTTTTGTTTAGTTTGTTCAAAAACTTGTATTATGCGAATTAACTAAAAAGATTTGACTAACAAATGATTTTTTTTATAAATCCTAATTCTAATCTTAATCTTACCTAGAGGGGAGGGGAAGGAAGAGTAGTGCTCCAATTGGGTATAGAATCTATGACCTAATGAAAAATGAGGGAACAAAGATGACCATCTTGAGCAATCGGTCAAATGTGTTTGCTCTACTAACAAATTGTTTTGAAGCACTATTTAAGATTTTTATAAATAATAATACCCTTGTATAATTAAGATGATGAATGTCGCTATCAACTAATACATTATAAATTGTCTTTACTATAAATGTTATATTAATTAATTTAAAATATTTTATTGATGATCCCTTTTTTAATAGGTTTAATGATGTTCCTTAGTGATGTCTTATATATTGCTACAATATAGTGAGAATATCAATGTAAAGGGACTTGGCATAATGCCAAAATATGTCCCTAACATTTCACACATTAGGCACTTTAGCCTTTATTCTTTTCTTGGAGCACTTTAGCCCTCAATGTTTCATTTTTTAACAAAATAGCCCTCTGTTGGATGGATATCGTTACTTGACTAACGGTCAACGGTTCCCGCTGACTAGGCAGGTTCACATGGACTAGAATGATGACGTGGCATGTCAATGTGGATGTTAAGGATGAGTGGCATAACATCAAGTCAGTAAGATTTTTTTAAAAATATATGTTATTTAAATAAATATTTTTGTTAAATTATTTTCAACCAATCGAACGATGACACGTAGCAACTCCAATTGGTTTAAATTTTTAAAATTTTGAAAACTAACTTCAAGAATTGTTAAACACATGGCTATTGGCTTAACCACCTAGCCAAATCGTTTTGTTGGTTATATTCTGATAAGCATTTTTTATAACAAATAAACAAATGTTTCATTTAATTTTAAGAAAATTGACGTGTGTAATGAAATTCAATGTTCCACAGTGACTTCAGCTGAGCAAATGAGGGAGGTTATCGACCTTATATTCAGTTTCTCCAATGATCGACCAATCATTGTTCTCTCTGCAATAGAGATGACTACCGATAAGCTTTTCTAGTAATCCCACTTGTTTTTTTTATCATTTTTTATCTATTCATATTTTGAAATGTAGAAATACAAGGGCTGTCTGAGAAGTCGATTTTTGTTTGATGATCAGGCTGGAGAAATACAAGGATATTTTGTAATCAACTTACCCAGCTGTTTCAAAAAGATTAAATGATGATTGGTTCAATGATCCTTCAATCCCAATTGTCACCGGTTTCCTCGGAAAGGTAGAATTGTTGTATGTCTTTTTGAATTGATTTCATACTTAAATAGGGTATTTTTGTGGGGATGGAGATCTGGTAAACTTATGATTGTAGGGATGGTAATATGGTGTTGCCACTGGTTCGACGACGGTGATAAAAATATATTAAAGACTGAACTGGATGGTTTGACATTAAACAAAAAACAATAGTTCAGTTAATAGATTTTGAAATATTAAAAACATAATTTATATTTATTTTATTGCTATACACAAATGGAGTAAATCGAACTCTAACCTCGATGCTCAGAATGCTTTTTACAGTTAATATTCAAAACATTTTATTAAATTTTCAATCTAAAATTATTCTTTTATTTTAATTCAAACTCGGAATTAATGTTACCATAACACATCTTTTATACAACAAAATTTTATTATGATTTTAAAACCAATACAATATAAAGTTTGAATAGGTAAAGTTTGATAAGAAATATGTTCTAGGACCCAAAAATTTGAAAGAAAGTAAATTGAGAGTGAGAAAAAGGGGTGGGTTCCATTTATAGTGCAATTCGCACCGGTTGGAGAGTGAGTATTGAAGGGAACTCACGCCCTGTAGGACACGAGTTCTATGTAAATTTAACAAGGTCATTTATTTTCAACCGGTCAAATTATTATCCCGGAACTCGCGCTACACGAAATGCAAGTTTAATTTATTTTTAATATTTTATAATGCCTGCGATAAATTCGCGTCGTTTTATCTTAATTTCTCGCGAAACTCGCATCTTGCTAGGCGCGAGTTTTTTTCATTGAATATAAAAACATGCCAACGGATAAGACACACCACATCAGATTGAGAGCACTTTCTAAGAGCACTTTCAAAAATCGCGTCTGGCGGAACACGAGTCGTCATTACGTTTACCGAATGGGGGTATTTTTCCAAATAATTTTTAATGGGGGTGTTTTTCACATAATTTCCCAAAAAGGGAATATTCAGCCAAATCTGTCATTTTATTGGTTCAGTTCAGTAGTTGGAGTGGGCCCCTCGGCTATATGACAAATGGTGAAGAGCTTCATTTAAACTCCTTTGACTTGGAATCAGTGGAGGGCATTTTGAGAGATAAAATCGAAGCTAGGCCTTGGGTTGAAAATGTGTCTCTAAAGCCTTTGCCTGACTCGGTTGTGGTGATGAGACTAACATTCTCGCCTCTGCAGGTGAATCAATTTCGAAAAAAAATTGTACTTTTAACATGCCGGAACTTCAATACCTACATTCGAAAAGACAAAGGAGATATGGTTCGCTGGCAGGCGGCAGCCTATCAAGAGAATGCATTGACAAAGGCAGAAAGAAAAAAGAGGGACCGCGCTTTGAAGAAAAAGAAGAATCAAGCTATGGCGGTGGAGCAATCCGAACTGGAAGGGAAATCTCTGTCTGACTCTGACCTTCAAACTAGATGGGATAATGCAACCAAAGAAGCTGAAAAGGTTGTTGAAATGGGAGCCAAATTAGGAGTTCAGTTTATTGGTCCAATGAAAGATGTAATCCCTGAAATTGCAGAATTAGACATGAAGGAGTCAGACCTAAAGGAGAATTAAATTTTATCAGAATTCATTGTTTTTGGAGTGGAGTGATTTTTTCCAAGATCGGCTTTGATGAGATATCCATTAGCTTTGGAGTTTGGTGGTTTTGGCTACGGCTGTCTCGAAGACTGTGAGATTCCTTTGCTTGTGAGCATGATCCTTAGGCTTGTGAAAAATTCATCGCAACGCAGGTATGGTGTGACTCTTTTCTTGGAGTAGGCTAACTCGATATAGGGGTAGGCGCAAGCTACTGCATGCTCTGAAGGTTATCTCGGTTTTGTTGGATTGGGTGTGTATTTTTTTATTGGAGGAATTGTTTTGGTATCTTATAAGTGTTTTTGGTTAATAGGGTGCTTAGGGCTTGTGTATGTTGAATGTTTTGGAGTCAGGTGTTTTTCTTTATTATTGGTGTGGTTTTTTTGGTTGTTTTTGTAACGTCATTTTGTAGGTGTTTACTTTGTATGGTCATGAGTTTCCTAGTTGTGTTGTACTCTTTTTCTCGTATAAGTAGTGAGACACACAACTTAGGTGATGGTTATTTTAAACCTTTTATTAATAAATTATGATTGCTGGAAAAAAATTGAGGGTTATGATTTCAACCAGGGTGTGAACTACTCCAGACTTCTCAAATCCATGCTTTCCACCGGCTTTCAAGTTTCTAATCTTGGTGAAGCTATTCAAATTGTCAACGACATGGTTGGTTTCAATTATTGAATATAATTTCAAAAGCACGAATATATTGAACATTTTATGATTATTTCTCGAATTAATAGATAATACTGGATGCCTATTCAACAGTGAATTTGAAATTCATGTGCTTCTACCTTTTAAATAAATATGCAATCATATTGAATCTCAGCTACTTTTCATGTAATGTATACATTTCAACCTCACACTTCAGATGGTAAATGAAATATGAATTCGAATATTCAAATTTTTGTTCACAAAATGTGGACTTACTGTTTTGGATGTTGTGTTGTTAGCTTAATTTGTGAAGTATTGTTAATCGACGATGTTAGATTGGAGGCTTTCTGATGAGACTATAGCTGCGGACAACAGTGAAGAGGAGAAAGATTCTGCCTATCGAGAATCTGTGAGATCCAAGGTGTTTTGGGGTTTTACATCGAATCTGTTATGTCATATCCATGTTGCTCCATTTTTTTTCTCGGTAATGTACAATTTTATTAATTTAAAATTATACAACTTTCTTAAAATTATTTGTCTCGTTAAAAATTCTTCTAAACTTAAATAGAAAAAAAGAATATAGCACATTTTGATAATACAAAACGGGAAAGAGAACCATACATTCATAAATCTTACAGCTATAGCTACCCCTGAAACTAACACCAAAAACAAACATAAAACCGCCACTACATAACAAAGTCACCACCATGCTTTAAACATTTCATGTCTTGTCATTCCTTGTTTTGCTAGATGATCCACCATACAATTTTGATATCTCGACACATGTATAAATTGCACTTGTCGTATCTCATGAGCCAAACAGTCAAGCTTTTCAAAGAGATCCCACCATCGCCACCGTCGTAATAAGGGGTCTCTAATCCAGTTTAAGGTCACCTGACAGTCCGATTCTATAAAGAGGCTCATTTTGCCAATCCAGACAGTTTCTTTAAATATCAACAGGGACTGAACTCCCTTGGCCCCTTGGGCCCCACCCTTGTTATAAAATTAAAATATTTGATATATTTTAGTTTAATTATAATTTAGTACTTATAAAAATAAATATTCAAATTAAAAATTATAAAAATATATATATATATATATATATATATATAATCAAGTGTTGATTGAAATAAAGAAGAATGAGCCCATATTATTAATTTTTTTGGTCTAATATCAATTTAAGTCCTTATAAGTTTAAATATTAGACAAACTAAACTTTTCCCCATAAATTTTAAGTTTTAAATACTTAATAAACCCTTATATTTTTTAAATTTAATATTTTGGCCCCTACAAATATTTAATCCTACCTCCTCCATCCCTAAATATCAATGACGCAGTTTTTATCGCCCAATCTTTAGTAAGCTCAGGACTAACACACTCCACTGGACCTGAGAACAACTCTCTAACATGTTCAGCTGGGTTTCGAACCACTCCAAACACAACCTGTGATATGTGGGAATATTGCATGTTTTTACTCGTTTTTTATATATATACTACTAAACAGTTTTTTTGGGGCTTTACTTTGGTTAGGAGCTTCATTGGGCTATGTCAGCCCAAAACCAACAATTGAGGGTAAGGACGGACCCAAGATTTCATGTAAGGGGTGCAAAATTACAAGAGTTTAAGAGGTACATAATTGGATTATCAATAAAAAATACAAATAAAATATAGGAGAACTTGAAATTTTTAGGGGGTGTGACGCCCCTCAGCACCCCCTAGGTCCGTCCCTGATTTAGGGACGTCATGGCGGGAATCGTGGGCACGACTCGAGCCGCGACGCGGTCTGAATCAATTGCAGCAGATTTCAGAGATTTGACCAGCATTTTCTAGAAGATAGGACATCATTATCTAAAAGACAAGACGTGACTATCTAGAATATAAAGCTGGATTATCAAGAAGATGAATCGGGATTATCTAGAAGATAAGGCCGCATTTAACAAGTTCGAGTGAAAATTAGGTCGGATTGTCTCAGGTCGGGTGAAAATCAGTTTGAATTACCTTCGGTTCGGATCTATATCTGCTTTTCTAAAATTTGGGTCGATTTTGATTCAGTTCGATTTATTTTAAGTTTCGGATCAAGTTTAAGTTACCATATTCGGGTCGATATCGAATCTCGGGTCGAATAAATCAGTTCGATTAATCAAATTCGGATCAAATTTGTTAACTCTAATTACATACCATTTCACATCATCACGAGGCAGTGAAACAGTTGTAATAATAACTAGAGAGGTGAAATCAATGTTCAACAACCAACAATCATAAGTAACGCAGAATATTAATTAATGATGGATATTTATTACATCCTACCTTAATTACACCAAAAAAACGTGTGGCCAATTCCCACATCATCCTGCCCACTCACTATAACTAACGATAATAATAATTTCACCCCGAATCCCATATCTCTAGGTTTTACCATTGATTTCAACTACTGGTTTCTAACTAGGTCACTAGGTTTTACATTTTGGTTCGAAATTTATGGCAAAATTATGGTTTTGGTCCCTCAACTATTCTCAAATTTAATTTACTCCATACTTATTTTTGTATTATTTTAGTCTCCATATTTTAATTAAACAAAACCCCTCCAAAACCTAGTTGGAAGAAAATATTACACGTGTTAATAATTACAGAAACCTGCGAGATAAACTCGACCACATCAAAACTAAAACAAAACTAATAAAAATACCAACATGACAACAAAACCATCTGACACAACACTAACCTTCACAATCCCTCTGAAGCTGATCCTGAATACCATCCGGGGCCGAGAAAAATTTATGACCAAAAAACTCATCAAATACGACGTGCTTAGCCAACCAATCGACAACCAAATTACCTTTCCGCAACACGTGCGTAACCTTAATCTCCCACGGACGACCCGTCAACCCCACAATATGTGTAACAAGAGAAGGAGATTCCACGCCCGGCCTATACTGTGTACTAATTGGATCGTCTCCATACTATCTGATTCAATAACCAATCTTCGAATACCAATAGACCACGCCGGAGATAGTCCTTCGTATAAGCCCCATAACGCAGCTTCAATAGCCGTGCAAATACCAATTCTCCTAGATAAACCAATCAACCATTTACCGTCCTCGTCCCAAACAACCCCGCCACAAGACGTTGTCCCATCAATCAATTGAACAGCCCCATCAGAATTCATCTTACACCACCCACCACCTAGTCTCTGCCACCGAACCTGGTTCCGCACAACGGAGTTCATTGGGGACAGACTCGAACCTGATCCCATCAACACTGCACCTCATTCCTGATGCATGCTCTTACTACGTTGCACAATCGACTCCCTAAGTGGCCTTTGTGCACCAAAGACCGTATCATTGCGCCAGCACCAAATGTTCCAGACCAGAGCACCGAACATCATTGCCCAATCTTCCTTTTCGCTGGCAAAGTAACCTGCATTGCTAAGATAACAAACACCCGCTCCTTCACACTCAAACTCAGGAATTCATCCCACCTATCCGGCCGAATCAATGTCATCCACACTGAATACGCTACCGGACAAAGTCGAAGAACGTGATCAGCAGTTTCCTCAAAGGCACCACACACCCCACATCGGCTATCAACCGCCATATGCCTCCTCGTTCGTTCTATATTGGTTAAGATTCGACCATGGAAAACAAGCCACAAAAAAGTACTCACACGAGGCAAACCTTGAAAGTTTGCTATAACATTCCACACTCGCTCAACCGAACCGCAATAGATCCCAAATCGTACATTATAAGCCGAACTCACCGTAAATGCCCTATTAGGTGTAAACAATTTTCGCAACGGACGCATGATCATGAACAAGAGATACCCCCTCGTTCAAATATGCAGCAATCGGTCCGATGTCGCAAAGCCAAGGGTCGGTCCAGAATTTAACACTAACCCCAGTATCAAGTTGCCCCACAATATTCTTCCAGATATCCTGCCAGACCAAGCAAACCCCCCTCCAAAGCCGTGAGCAACACGGCGTGGACAACGGATCAACATGAATATCAAACAATTTGTACTTCGCTCTCAACAGCTGCATCCACGGGATTCGTTCTGGTCACAATCTGAAAAGCTATTTTCATAAAGAAAGGCCTCGTTCTAAACGTGAATACTCATTCCAATGCCTCCTTTATCCACTTGCTGACATAAATCATCCCAACCAAGAAGATGAACACCACCCCATATAAAGCGACAATAATACGTTCAATCTCATCGCAAACACCATTCGGAATGAAAGCCGTTTGCATTGTATACGATGGAATAGCCGCTAACACAGCTTTAGCGAAAACAATATGCCCCGCAAGAGATAACGATTTCACCTTCCAACCCAAAAGTTTATCACAAATCTTCTGAATTAGATACTGGCAGGAAGCTTTAGCCACCCTATGATGCAATATCGGAACACCTAGATTGAGACCTATTATGTGACATACAATGCATTACAAATGTATGATCATTAGGCTTCAACCGGATTATTCCATTTCACCTCTTAGAACGAAAAGAACTTAAATCAAGATACTTAATAGTATAGTAAAACTTTTATAAATTAATAATATCGAGACCACGTAATTTTATTAATTTAAAGAGGAGTTAATTAATCGATAAATTAATAATTTAAAGAAATTTTTCCGATTCAATGAACCTACATTATTCTTCATGAATAAAATATACACATTGTATTAACTAATTGAATGATGTTCATGTACAATGTGACTAATTAAATATAATACATACCCCTAAAAAATCAAAGTTCATTATAGTACGTAGTACTAGTTAAAACTTAATGCAAGTTCATGTATGGTAAGGAAATCAACCACTATATAAACAACATCAAACATTCCTAATTAGTCAATCCAAATCAAAACCAACCAACCATGGCTTCACATCTAAAAGGTGTCCAAAAATTAACCATGACAGATCAAATACGTAAAGCACTAGGTGAGTATAAGAGAGATCAATTCACCCCACATGCACTCAAAAAGATTTACAACAATGGGTTGACGTAAATTTTCATTTGAAAGTTAGTCAAGGTACAATGTCGAACACACTCAAGCGATCATTTGAATACCTTCGGCTAACTTACAAAAAGGATGAGATACCAATAGAATCATATTTTACTAAGTTGTTATGGTTATATTTGTAGTTTTATAGAATTGTTAACTTATAATATTGAAGGG
This sequence comes from Hibiscus mutabilis, assembly GCA_019671005.1. Classification (NCBI taxonomy): domain Eukaryota; kingdom Viridiplantae; phylum Streptophyta; class Magnoliopsida; order Malvales; family Malvaceae; genus Hibiscus; species Hibiscus mutabilis. The sequence continues at coordinate 10,822,563 of CM033756.1, forward strand.
ACCATAAATTTATATAAGGGTCTTCCGGAAAATTATTATCTTATTAATTTATCGAAATTATTAATTTAGACCTTGGGCCCAAGTTAGGACCAAAAAAATTATTATTTTAGAGAGGTTATTAATTTATCGAGTATTAATTTATAGAAATTCTACTGTATATACAAACATTTATACAAAATTTCTACACAGAACACACACAATGGAGTCATAGACAGTCAAGTGGAATTCAATCCACCAAATAATTTCATCTATGGACAACGTTATTTTGATAAAGATGTCAATAAGCGTTTATACTGTAAAATTGATCTTCGATAAAATAAAAATGGCATATATAATAAAATTGTAAGTATAAAATATAAGCCTAATCAAATAGAATTAGGTATATGGTATCTAATTGCTATAAGACAACTCTTGTATACCCTTAGAAGAATAATTTTATAATATAATTGAATCTAAAATATGAAAAATTGGTTTACATTAATGTAAGAAACACGATATTAAATACTGACTAGTTATATACGAAATCAAAATATGTCTAATTAAGTCTACTACTATAGAGTTAGATAGAGATTACAGTAAAAGAATAGAAGTTCTTTTTTTTACCCTAAATTGATTAAATCAGGAGATAAAACAAAAAAAAAATTAAAGTAAATAATGGATTGAAAAAAAAGGAATGGAAGAATAAAATACGTTCGAATTCACAAAAAAATGGACAGGAACTAAAAATATCAAAACTCAATAATCTTCTTATCTCCATTCATACTTCTTAATTACTTCGTCAGACTGAATCTTAATGAAGAAACACAATATTTTAGAGACGAAGTCAAGAATTAAAAGTTAAGGGACCGAAAATTAAAAAAATAAAGGTATAAAAAGTTCTTAAACTGTTGAAAAAAAATAATTAAGTCTCTAAAATATTTTGCACCCAATTAAGCTATTGAACCAAGAAATTGAATCAATTAAGTCATTGAACCAATTAAACTATTGAACCAATTTTGACTATTAAATCTCGATATTTGTTAGTGCAGCGTGTTGTGTCACGGTGTCTTGACTTGACATTTTTTAAAAAATAATTTTATTAGAAAATTTTAAAAATTCTAACAATGCTAAAAAAACATATAAAATATAAATTTTTTTGAAGAAATTTATAAATGCAACATAATAGAACTATAGTGTATCATGTGCCAGTAATATCTAAATAAAAAATTATCAAAATTTAATGGTCAAAATGCTTAATTAATTCAATTTCTTGGTTCAAAGAGCTTAATTGAGTGGGGAAAAAAGTTTGGGGGCTTCATTGATTTTTTTTCAACAATTTAAGGGTTTCTTACACTTAAGCTTAAAAAGAACAAAAGGCTGAAAAAACGTCATCAATAAAATTCGATTCATTAACTTCAAATAAAATAAATTTAATTTTTTGTACACACTTTATTATTAAGACAACACCTACTCTATAATATTAAAACAAATAAAATAAATTTTAATTTAAAATTTTAAGGAGCCGATTTAATAAATAAATAAACCGTAAGGGTATACTATTGGACCTGACCACTACCAGTCCCATATGGGGCTTCGCCCATGATTTAAGTCAAAATTTATTGAATCGATGTATATTAATCATTCCTTTATGTTGATGCGAGAAATTTATATTGGACCAGGAGTTGATACTGCTGGTTATATTATTTCAGCTTAATAATAAAATAAATATCCAAACTATATCAGTAAAAGATTAAAATAAATATTTAAATTATATTCGTAATTAATCATTTAGTATCTAAATTATTTTTCGCTTAAATAAGTGCTTTAAATGAAATGGGTTTAAGTGAAAAAGAAAGGGAGGCGAAGGAGAAAGCAACAGCAGCAGTAGTGAACGCTAACCAATGTCACCGAATCTATCATGTGGCGCAACAGTCGAGGCCAAAGGACTCTCATTATAAACTTGAAACAAAACAAATACTAACAATATGCTTGAAAGTGGTACACATTACTAAAGGGACACCTGCCTGCCGCGCCTTATTCCTTTTTTTTTACTGATTCCGCTGTCTCAGTAAAAAAAATCGAATTTAGACAGGCGTAAATATCATAAATCTATACTGATGGATACTTGGATTGCTTCATTAAGTTCATATATTCATACTCTGCGAAAAGTTTTCAAGATTTTGATGCAAAAGCCGGTTTTCTGAGACAAAACAATGGGAACCCTATGAAAATGGGCGGGTTCATCTTTTAGCAGAGAAAGGCAGCCTTCCCCCTTTTTTATAGACTCCATGTTAATGGAAACATAGAACATTCGCATGCATCGTAAAGTTCGACCCCCCGCTTTTCCAAAAAATGCAGACAGACAACCACCTTGGTTTTTGAACTAGGTTAGTATGAATTCAGAACTAGTCCTTGTCTTTTGAAACTTAGTCATCTGCTAATGATGTTCTTCTATAGCAAGCAAAGGTGAGATTTTATAAACCTAAGAGAACCATAATACTAATATCAATGAGCAATATCATACGAACAAAGAGAGCCGAATACTCGGAACTTTTATTACGCCATAAGGCTACCAATGACACCATTTAAGTCCACTAGATGATTTCTACCCCCAAAAAAGTAATACAAATGCATACTAAACATCCAAATTTATATAAATTATATAAAGTGGTAACCATTGGGAAACGAATAAAACCTTTGATCGATGCACAACCACCGGTGTTTCCATCTCTTTATTAATCATTACTTGGTACTCGATAGCTCAGCTAAGAGTGAATGAATGGCAAACAAGATCTCAGCCTTTGTATAGCCTCCAAACTTACGTTCCCACTCCAATTAGGTCTTCAATTATATCATGCTGCATAAAAGTATAGCGGGAACAATGAAGGACACAAGGGGCATGTACCTAGTACATTCACTCTCGAGATCGAATGAGCTGAATATATTGTGTGGTTCGCAGGAGATTTCTCAAGAAAGCTGCAATGAAGGATCGTTTTCCATTGTCCAAACAAAAGTAGGCATGTCAAACCTTGACCCTGCAACGGTTCTATATATGTAGAGTTTATCAATCGGGCAGCTTTCTGGTCTTGAATCTGGAGGTCCCCTCTCATCTATAACTTCAACATTCAACCTCGGCATCTTCTGAGCTAAAAGCCTGCATGCTCCGAAACTCACAGCGCAAGAAGACATCCAAAGGGATCGCATTGTCTCCAGCTTTGCAGCATTGGCCAAAAGTGCCTTGTCCCCAAAGGGGCAGTCCCTAATCTCCAGTTTCCGGAGGCTTTCACACCCAGAAAGCACGTGGTGGAGTCCCAAATCACTATCTCCCGCAAAAGCCACAGACAGCATCTCGAGCTTTTTTGCATATGTCCCGATATATTCAAACACACGATCTGTGAGGAGACCAGAGAGGGAAAGGCGCTGGAGATCCTTGCAGTACTGAACAATGGCTCCAAAACCAACATCAAGTGGCTCGAGAGTCAGGTAATCGGCTGTTCTAGGCTCAATTATACAAAGACGAAAACGTGTAAAGTTCGGACAATTCTTGGCAACGGTGACCAATGCTTCATTAGACATCCGGCGGCAGAAGTACAAAACTGACCGAAGCTTAGGACAACCCAAAGATACGGCAACAAGGCCCTGTTCTGTCAAGGACACATTTGGCTCTACACCAAATGGATCAGATGGAAACACGCGTAATTCTTGCAAATCCTTGCAACTAGATGCGAGCAATTCAAGGCCACTATCTTCAATGTAATCAAGTACCTGCAAACATAAATTCCACTACTTTAGAACAAAAAAACTTTGAAAATAGGCAAAGAAGCAAGATCAAGTTTGGTTATCATCAAATGTTAGGAGACCACAGAACGCTGTTGATCCTTACACCACTTAATGCATTGCTCACGATAATTTTAAGGTTATAAATGGAATCAAAACCCGATAGTGCTCAATTTTCCCCCCATTATTATTATAGTTTGCAATTCAAATGCAAAGGAGAAGCACTTCCAAATCATAAATAAACCACTAATGCAATAATAAACTTACCAATAGGCGTTGCAAATTCGGACAGTGGCTTACAAGCTTGATAAGCTCGGGACTTTGAATTGTAGCATAGCTCAAGTTGAGTGACGTTAATTTAGAGCAGACAGGGTAAATGGCTGGAAGGTAATCCGGGACCAAATCCCAAAACCCGGACAAGCTCTTTAGTTCCTTGCAACTAGAAAATGCTCCAGCCAAATCTGAATAGACATCTGGCCGTAGCTCAGCTGCGTAGGTACCGGTGCCAAATTCAACCAGCTGTGGTGCGCGACGTAAAATGTTGGCAATCTTATCCAGGGGCACCGCGCGGTTGAGCCTAAGTGTCTTAAGGTTGGTACATCTACTCACCAGGCGCTCCAAGGCCGATAAGTTAACTTCATCAGACCCTAAGCAAGAAATGTTGAGACACACCAGGGACGTGTACGTGTCGGGAAAATGACTAAGCCAATGGCCACTCAAATCATCCACTTCGCAGTCTCGCAAGTCCAGCTCTTTCAGATTCCTGCATTAAAAATGCAGTTTGGTTCATAAAAAAGGCACACAAAAGGAATAAAAACAGCATTTTGTATGCAAAAATAGAAATAGAAACCCAAATCAAATGCTACAATAGTTTTACTAAGTTAAATCCAAGAGTTAAACATAGGTTGTTACAAGGCTAAGGTCACTTTCTTTTCTACAATTGAACTTGCAAACAAAAGATAGTTCTTTCAATCTAAAAAAACGGGAACAAAACGGAATTAAACGTCAGAATCTTGAGCAGGGATTTAAATCTGGGTCCGCGACCGTTATCTGGGCCGTTATTTCAAGGTTTTGGCACTGTCCAAAACCATTCATCCTCTATTGTCCGTAACCGCGACAAAACACTGCGACCGTGATTTAAATCCCTAAATTCTTGAGTAATAGCTGTGGAAAATTAATCCCTCCATGACCAATCAACAAAAGTTAACAAATCAATAGAAAAAAGAATATAATTAAAGAGCAAAAAGAAGTCCACATTTCACATTAAGTAACCATCCAAAGTATGAAGAACAATCCTCAAAAAACGAATCTGCTGATATCAAACACAACAAGGTATCCAACAGGTACAAAGAACATGTTTTTTTCTCTAGATACTCTTAAAAAAACAATCTGACCTCAGATCTGAGCAAAGCAAAAGCTGATGAAACTAAGACAACTAACACACGAAACCAAACTTCAAATCTACAAGTAAACTCCATTGAAATTAATTAAAATACTCGACAAAAAAGTAGCTAAAACCAAAAACAAACTTGTTGAAAGCCCTTGAAACTCACTTGCAACTGGCAGCAATGGCAGCAAGTCCATCAGTTGAAAACCCTTCACAAGAAGAAAGAATCAACACTTTGAAGTTCTTAAACGACTTAGCAATAAGCTCCAAACTTTCGTCAGTAACGACCATCCTTTTAAGCTTAATCTCTTCGAGCCAAGGGACGGCGCCGGCCATCTCGACGATCCACGGGAACACGTAACCACCCCATCCGTCCGGTACCAGATTGAAGTCAGCAAAGTGAGGTTTCCCTTTCAGCTCAATGGATCTAAACACCGGAAACCGTTTGATCACCATCCGAGGGCTCACAGCGTAGCAGTTCCCCACAAACACTTTCCTCCGACACCACCGTTCAATCTCGTACCACGATTTACACGCCAACGACACCGAGTTCCGGTCTTTATCCGATTGTATGAACGAGAACACGTGCTCCAGCACCTCATCTGGGAACGAAAACGCCATTTTCTTATGCATTAATGAAAAATCGAAAAAGAATGGAAAGAACACAACACGCAAAACAAAAATGAAGCCTTTTGAGGTTTTGATAGAAAAGATTGGGTTTTTTTCTTGTTTTGGGTCTTGGGTTTAGCTGGATTTGCGTTTACTTGAGGTTTGGAGTTTGTTTCTTAAGATCTGAAACGCCATTAACGAAGCTTTTAGGGGTTGCAGAGGCTGGGGAGAGAGACGCAGAAAGTGAAGTCAAAGACAGACACAATAGACGAGAGAGGATAAGGATTTTTTTATTTATTTTTAGTGTTGGCAAGAAGGGTTAGATTTTAACCATGGTTTCATTAGTCGATTTTTTTCAATTCATTTGTTTGTGGGGACAAGTATGGATAATGATGGACGATTGGGAAAGTGACACGTGGTGAAGAGAAGTGGGGAGATCTTATCCGTCGGCGACGAAGAGGAGCCGCGTAAAACGGGTGCATGTAAAAGTTGTGGGGACAAAACATGGTTATTATCGAGGCCGATAATCTTTGGGTTAAAATGGAAAAATATATAGTTTAAAGGGTAAAATGAAGAAAATTGTATATTTATAGATTAAATTGGAAATTAAGTCATTTTTTGCTTAATTCACAATTAGTTCATAAAATATATCCTTTCTCACTTTATACCTTTTCAATCTCATTTTACACTTAAACTACTATTTTTATTTTTATTTATGTTGATGAGTTAAATAGGATGGTGGTGGTGGATCTTCACGTGGTTCACCTATATTGGTATGAGCAAAGAGTCGATGATGAGAGAAATGAAGAATGAGATATGGATCGATCCTTTAGTATGATTCAGCTTGAGAAAAGTTAATAGTCTCCTTGTATATATATTGGAGGAGGTTTGATGTTGGTGTTAGATCTTATTTGTTAGTTAATAGTTTTAATTAGTGAGTTAGTTGGACTTGATATTTATCTTATCAAGATCAGTATAGCTAGGAGTGTTCATTGTCGAATATCGGATCAGATCCGACCCAGTTTTTTTAGATATCTAATTTTTTAAATCGACAATATAGTGATTTGTATCGAATTCTAAAAAATCGGATATCGAATATTTGGATCGGATATTCAATTATCCAAAAATATAATTTAATTTAACTATTTTTTCGAATTTAAATGTCGTATTTATAAAAAAAATAAAATTTTGAATATAACAAACAACAAATTGTTAAATATAAAAAGATTCGCATTTATAAAATTTTGACTTTTTTATTTTTTTGAAATAACAAGCATCAAATTATTAAATATAAAAAGATTAATATTCATAAAATTGTGAATTTTTATATTTTTGGATTTTTCGGATAATCCAAAATTTGAAATATTACGATCCGTATTCGATCTGAAAATTTAAAATTGCATTGGATATTCAGTCTGAAAATAAAAATCGAATCGAATATCCAAATTTTCATATCAAATTAACGGATAATCTGATCAGATCGGTCGGATTAAATATTTTAAACACCATAGCTATAGCTTCAGGGTGAGACTTCTATATGTCATACATACTCAAAAGTCATGTTGATTGGTGTCCATTGAATATGGTCAGATGAATGACTTTGAAAGAGTATTCTCTGAGAATTTAATGAACGAAAATGTGTATTATATAAAAATTATAATAAAGATTATAACGGATATAATAATTTACTTAAAACAAAATATGATCAATAATAATGTGACGCATAACATATTATTAAATTAATCGTCAATAATAAATAAGAAATAAATTGAGAAAAAATCTTTAAGGAATTTAATCATATATTTTTCACATTTCTATAGAAGGGATGAGCTGAGGAAAATTGAAAGTACAAACGAATGCACGATGCTACTTGATCACAACCGTCAGATTTAGGTACTTTTTTACAGTGTACGGTCGAATTACACAGAACCCGGAAAAAGAGTCACGAAGTAGTAATAAAAGAAATTTACTGCAAATGGTAAATAAAAAAGAAATACAAGGAAAAGGTGAAAGAGTCCCCACAAGTACCGCAAGCAGCAAATACATGTTACCAGAGTACCAAACTACCCCTTATCTTACCCTATAACTTGACCTTTGATTCTCATAAAATAGAAGGATAGTTTCGTCAGTTCAGGAAAAGGACATGGTATCATGGGTTGCACTGTTTCGGCATGGAGTCCATTGAGCTGTCCATGTTATGTCGAAAAAGCTGGGAGGTGTTAAGAATCAACGGTCCATATTTAAAGTTGATAGAAAATAAGAGATTTGGATGGTAGGATGGATCCGTCGGTATCGATAGCAACTGTAAAAGCTAGTCTCTAACTAAAGTATACAGTACATAGAGAAGAAGGAGGAATTATTTATTTTAAATGAAATTATTGAGTAGTATTTGCTTAAAACTAATTTATACTCCTTATTTTGCTCTGAAATATAGGTAAATAATTTGTTAAATAGAATTAGAAGATGCGGAGTTGTTCTGAAATTTGCATGTTTTATCTCACATTTTTTAATATTTAAAATTATTATTTTATTTTTTTCGAATAAAGAGACAAAATAAAAACAATTGCAGATATATCAAAACATCCATATAAAAGTAATAATATTCAAAATTTAACATAGAATTTGACAACATTCGCATCTACCCGCACCATACCATACGTAATTGGGTTTAAGTAGTGTTTTAATTGTCTCAATATTCACATCCATATAAACAAAATGTATTTAAGTATTTGATAATATTTCAACCAAAATTAAAATAAATTAAAATATTGAATATTAGAAAGAAGAAAAAAATCTCTAGTCGAACTCATTATGAATTCATTACAAATCTAGTTTCAAATTGTATCAAAATTTAGAAAACCATAAAAAAATGAAACAGATAAAATCATACATATAATTATTATTATTTTATAATTATATAATATTGAATAGATTCAGTATATAATATACAAAATCAATATTGAATAGATTCATTATATAATATCCTTCCAAACCGGTTACTTCATTCACAATCTTGAAATTGGAACCATGTAATTGAGATTAGCATGGTCTACAACCCCATTAGATTTTGAAAAAATAAAATTTAGTCCCTTAAAGTTCTCGAATTTTTAATTTTTTAATTAAATTATCTCAAATAATTTTTAAAAGTTCTCATTAAACTCTTAAAATTTTAAAAAATTTAATCGGATCTCATTTTTTTGATAAAATGTAAATTAAACCATCAAAAACTTTAAAAAATAGAATAAACCTCTGGCTAAAAAAAATAAATTTACCTTACAAACTTTTTCACCAAATTTTGTCACTGATTCAAACCTTTAATTTTACTTAATTAACTTATAATTGATATGTCCTCAAAATGAGGTTGTACATGTGAGCAATCCCACACAAATAAAATCCAATAAACAAAAGGGATATCTGAGTTGTTATCCTGTACGTAAAGTTGATTGCTTAATGTGAAGAAATTGTGACTAAGATTAAAATAATTAATGAGGATTAATTTTAATAAGGTTTATATTCCAAATAAGTACATAAAGTATATCATCTTTTTATCTGAGTACCTAAAGTATTTTTTGATCAAAATAAGTATGTAAAATATATTTTTTTGTCAAAATAGATATCTAAAGTATTTTTAGGTCAAAATAAGTACATAAATTGTATCTTTTTTGTCATAATAAGTACTTAAAGTATTTTTAAATCAATGTCACATGTCAACTTTTAAGAACATATTTTAACAAAAAAGTATATACTTTAGGTACCTATTTTGACAAAAAAATAAGTATATATTTTAACCAAAAATATACTTTAGATACTTGTGTTGACCAAAAATATTTTAAGTACTTAAATAAAAAATGATATATTTTATATACTTATTTGTAATATAAATTTTGTAATAATAATAATAAAAATAAGCCCACGCACGGTTCTCCGGGAATCCCTGGTCCCCCTCGAGTGGGATGGCCATATATGTCATATGGACTTTGTTGTATTCTTATTTATGTAAAATGAGATTTGTCAAACAACATTTTGAAAACAGTGAAATTAATTAAGCTGGTTTTTAAATAAATAAAAACCCAATTAAACGATTTTAATCAGTGAACTTAATTAATAATTTCATTAGTTAATTCGACGAGTATATAAAAAATTTGAAATTGAATATTTTTAGCAGAAATAGAGTCATGATTTGGAATTACATACAAAATATAAATATTTAAAAGTTAGAGATAAATTCATAATTAATCTAATTTTTAAAAAATTTATATATAAGGACAAGGTAAAAAAATCATAAATAACCAAGGTTTGTCCCTGTTTGTTAGTATAATGTTACTTTTGGTCCTATCATCAACAGTCAACAAAGCTTATTGTAAATGGCTTAAATGAAAAATATGTGTCTAAAGTATATTTTTTTAACTTTATGTGCCTAAAATATTTATTGTAAAAATAAGTGTCTAAAGTTTCAAAAGTTATAATTTTATGTGCCTTACCGTTAATGGGTGTTAAAAAATAATCAATCAATGTTTAACACATGACATATTTAACTATAACTTTTAAAACTTTAGGCACATATTTTTACAAAAAATATTTTAGACACCTAAGTTAAAAAAAATATTTTGGGCACTTATTTTCATTTAAGACATTGTAAATATATATAATATGTATTTCCTTTTTTATTTTATATTTTTTACTAATTAGTAATTAATGTATTAATTAAATTTTGTTAATCCTATGCACGTGGAAGCGTAGTGTCCAATGTAAATGATGACCGAAATCCGTGCTGCCACACGTAAATGCCGCGTCCAACTTCAACATTCGAGTTTAATCCATGCTTCCCGTTTTTCATTAAATAATCAATATGATTATGTTTAGGGTACGAGGGAAAATACAACATCTACTTAATTATTTACCTAGTTAAGGTGACACATAAAAAATTAATAATACAATATCTTTTAATATATAAATTTTAAAACAATAAATATAATAAAATTAATACATCTTTTATCCATGACCAATTTTTAAAATTATAAATACAATACAATTAATACATCTTTATACAATAAATAATTTTTAAAACTATAGATATATTATAATTAATGTTTTATTTTTTAATATAATAAGAAGAGAAACTAAACTAATTCAAATATATTTTACTTTGTCGTACTACTATGATGCAATTTCTCTAAAATTTCAGCATGTTACTATTTTTCAATCAAATTAAAAATAAAATATCAAATATGAACCATGAAAACTTATGAGTTCAAGTTTTGTCTCACTTCAATTACTATGAAAACGCAATACCTTAAATTTGTTATTTTGTTCATCTACTATCGGCTACGAATGAAATGACATACTTTAATTATTTTCTTATCTCTATTACCCTTTCATGCATGTTTCTCGAGTTCTCATGATACTATAAGAGAATTATTTATCGAATTAAGTATTTAAATTTGAAAATTAGAAGGAAAAAATGTCTTAATTAATTTAAACTAAAGATGACCTAAAATATCATTATACTAAAAGGTTTTGGAGGGACAATAACCCCTCCCACCTCATGAGTGGCTGCATCCCTAGTAACAATGGTACCGAGACTCAATTGACAATGATTGCCCTTTTTATTTAAGGTAAGACATTTGAGAACAAAAAAGAAATTTCAATATTAATATAATTGATATCATGTCAATATCAATCCAAAAGAATACCTAATTTAATATAACACGATTTTTGTACGGTGTATATGTTAATAATTTAACTGTTGTATTTAAAAATATGATTTTTTTTCTTTTATACACATGATGTTTGAATCAAGTTAATTATCAATTCAAAAAATTATTTATATTATCATATACTTATAGTTGAATTTTTTTACACCCAATAAATAGTTAGATGTTTTTAATTTATTCGCATTTTACGTGCATAATACATTAATGAAATATAAATTATAAATTTTTAAAGGGTTGAAATTGAGAATAATATAATTTAAGGTAAAAAATAATAAAATTTAAAAATTATCGTTTAAAATTTTAAATGGACGAAGCAATTGTAATTGTCATTTAAAATTTAGTAGGAAAAATTTAATGCTGATTTTAAAGGTATTATTATTTTATTGTTTTTTATATTAAACTTAATGAGTTTGACCACCCAAAGTACCATATCAGTTGAGTCATCTACTCAATGAATATACAAAGTTTTATCCGCGTACGAGACCTTGGTTCAATGGTAGGACTAAAACTTTAGAATATTTAATACTTTATATTCGAGTTTTATTATGTGTAAATTTGTATACATGTATTTTTGTTTTCATCATTTCGTGTTTTTTTCTGATTATATTCATTTCGTGTTTTTTTTTTCTGATTATATTGGTTTAGGTTAGGGTTAAGATAGTCCGTTTTTGGTCCAATGCTATAACTAGTTACTTCTAGCCTTGCACTCTAATTAAATTCTGAATTTGGTTCATTTTTCCTCCCATTCTTAGCACTTGTACTAAAAAAGACGATGTGGCACAATGATAGTTGTCACGTGTAACAAATAATGTGGTTTTTATAGAATAATTATATTTTTTGGGGGTAAATTTGAGTTTTATTTATTAAAAGAAGCATCGAGTTGTTATTAGGGGCGAGCAAAACTCGACTCGAGGCGAAAAATTCAACTTGTCTTGATTTGACTCGAAATTTCATAAACTCGACTCGAGTTGGGAAAAAATTTAAATAAATATTGAGTTGTAAAATGAAAATTTGAATAACTCGAAGTTTTTAATAATTAGTAGATTGATTTTTAAGTTAGAGTTTATTCCCTCAATTTTCTCGATATATATACAGGTATAAAAAATATGAAGAAATATATGTCACATATAAAAAATATGAAGAAATATACATGCATATCTTATATGATTAGCGAAAGTCGTTTAAATTGGAATCAAACCACACTATAACATGATAAATAATTACAATTAAATTTGTATTGAAACTCGAAAACTCGACTCAATTTTCATAAACTCGAATTGAAAAATTTTCAAATAAAGTTTAATTTGTAAATATGACGTGTCAACTCGAATAAATATAATTTGTTTGACTCAACTCGATCAAACGCTCACCCTAACTGTTACAAAAAAAATACATCCCAACTCATAGGAAAATAAATCAATCTCACACTTTATCTTCTCATACTTAAAAAAATTAAAGTACCTGAATTAAAATTTTAACTTCGTCTCTGATAGTGATCATTACGGAACGAATCTAATGATGTGGTTTTTATTAAAGATGTGTATAATTTTGAGGAAATAACGAAATTATTGCCATTATCTAAAAGCCGTAGTATACCGGCAAGAAAAGTGACAATAATGAAGTTAATATTAATTTGTTGGTTCCGAACAATCAAATATTTATACTATATGATGTCAATGCATGCATTTAGCTAGTGGATTTTGGATGTCTCTTTTACGTTCATTTATTGTCATAATAACATCGGTTCATTTATTCACATTGATTAATTTTTTTGGCTATAAATAATTTTACTTTTATGGTTGACAGTGAATTCAAATGTAAACAAATAACAATAATACTAAGGGCGATAGCTTTGGTCATTGATCTTTCAAAATTTATAAAATGGTCATTAAATTTATCATATTGTTACAAAAAACTATCAAGTTTATCGAATTATTATATAATAATCATTAAATTAATTGAATTATTGTACTATTTTTTATAACGTTCAATGGCCATTTTATAACAGTTTGATAAATTTAATAATTATTTTGTAACTCATAAAAGATTAGGGACCAAAGCAATCATTTTTCTATAATTTAATGATTTTTGGTGTACTTTGATGATAATCCTTAAATCATTTACCTTTTAAGAGTTAAACGTCGATGATTGAAAAACAAATTTAAAATTTGAGTTCCGAATTGAGTTATTTGATTTATTTAAGTTCGATTCTAGTTATTTAGTTATATTTATCAACGATGTTTTAATTTGACTTGTTTTTTATTTTAACTCAAAACAAAATTATTTGATTTAATTTTTATTTCATCTATCTTGATTAAAAAATTGAATTGAGTTAGAATGATAAAATATAACTCTTTAACTCGTCTAAATCAAAACTTTTCATTCAATTTGACTCTAATCGATCAAATTTTTATTCTTTGTTTTTTAATAAAATAGAGAGGTAATTACATTCTCAAAACAAATGTTGAAATTCGAATTCATACGAAATAAGACAACAAAAATATCATTGACTACTCGACCAATTAACGAATCTCAAATTTTGTTCATTATTTTAAATAACATAAAACAAAGGTGATAAAAACAAACATACTGGAGTCCATTCTTATAGCTCCATTCTTAGAATTAATGAATTATAAAACCTAACTTTGAGAATGCAAATAAAAACTAGTTAATAAAATGTCACTTCATCGTATATTACGAGTCCACAATTACATTTGTTTATAAGTTGGGTGCCAGCTAGATTGGGGTAGTAAAAGAAGGTTTGGTTTTTCAGGCTTAAAGATCAATGTAACACCCCTGCATCCTAATATTATCAAATTAGCACCCAAAAATCTATATTTCTCATACTAGAATTATTACAGTGAACTCTCCATAGAATACGACGAGCTTAAATAGAATATAATATTTTAATTTTTTTTCGTAGTTTAACTTAATCAATCGCATTAACAGATGACAGGAAAAAAATAAACCATTAGGAACCCACTTCACATCTTCAATATATCGAAGAACGAAAGATTAAAAAAATTAAACTACTAGAAACCAACTTTGATATTTAGCTCCATGAACTGCAAAAAAAGATGTTGGCATTAGCTATATATATGCCTAACTAGAGTGTAAGCCTTTATTTCTTATCAATGTGGGATTTTTGAAGCTAATTAGGGTATGCTAATCATCTTTTAACTAATTAATTAAGTTAAAACACACACAAAAAAAGATTTTGAAAATTGTACACACGGCAAGTTTAAATTTATTTTTAAAAATAATATTTTATTCGAACTCGTCGTGTTTCAATGGCGAATTCACTATAATGATGTTAGTCTAAAAAATATAAAATTTTGGGTGCTAGTTTAATAATATTAGAATGTAGAATGCTAGTTTGGTGTTTACCCCAGTTTTCCAATGTTCAATTTGGCGAGCACAAAAAAACCTATTGGCTAAAGTTTTTTTTTTTTTGAATAGGACTAAAGTATTATTTTATATTTAATAACATTTAAATTAAAATTAATAAAGTTGTGAAGAAATACAAGTTACTCTAATCAATGATATAGATGATTATTTAATAAATTAAAAGTAAAGGGTTTTAATTTATAAGTATTTTTTTAAAATAGTTATTTAATACAATAATAGTTATTTTTTAATACACAACAATTTTCTAGTACTATGGAATAAAAAGTTGTTGTTAACAGTGTATTAAATAACAATTTATTTATCAATAAGTGTTTGGTGCATTGGTAAGGCACATTACACTCCTAAAGAGAGGTGCGAATTCAAACCCTAGAGACGAAATTGTTGACAGAGACAACCTTTATGAACTGTAAAACGGGCATGTATGTTACCAAAATAATAATAATTTATTTATATGTACAATGTATAATGGAAAATGATAAAAAGTTTTCATATTTAAGATTAAAATAAAGAAAGCTAAAGTTTATAATATCAAAGTAGAAACGTACCAAGATTAACAACGTTAAAATATGAAATAAAGAAAAGCATGATTAAATGAGATTATGTTTATCCAACTAACCTTTGATTTTATATAATTATTACCAAATATCATTTGCAATATGTATATATTGTTTTATAGAAGTCTCCTTTCGTGAAGGTTTTGGAAAGGGTAGGTTCTTTGGCTTTACGCAATGTCCACAAGTTAGATGAGAGTTGGTAATAACATGCACTAATTCAATTATTGGTAGACCCCATTTTAATGAGTATTGTATTAGTTTGAATTGGAAATTTTCAAACTTTATAATCATTTACATTTCATATAGGATGAAATTAGAGATTTTAGTTTGAGAGTCAATTATCGTCAACAACTTTAATAGAATTTTTTTATTTGTGTTTGTTCTTCGCATTACGTTTTGATTATACCTTAAATTAAGTAGAGTACAGATATACATACAACCTTAACAATTATTTCTTCTTTTTTGCTATTATGTGAAGAGCTTTTTCATCCTCCCGAGGGGTAAGAATGAAATGAAGATAGAGAGTTGAGAGGATAAAATATAAATACCGAAAAATCAATAACAAATTTACAAGTAATTTTTTTAATATATATATATATATATAATAAAATGTAAAAAAAAAAAAAAAACTCAGGTGGAGAGAGACAAGAGCCCCTTTTAGGACCTAAGTAGGTTTGTCCCTGACGAGGAGAATCGAATTACTTATATAATGGGATTACATATTTTCTATCAAATCATTAATCATGTATGTTTACATGTGATTTTTTAGAGTAAATGTAGATCTATAATGTGTGTGTTTTTCAACGAATCTTCTATTGAGATTTTCTTAAAAAAAATGAAATGAGATTATAATAGCGAATCTTGACATAACGTGCAGAAGAAACTCCTAAAATATTGATCAAATCAGTAGAAATATGACTTTATTCATATAATAAAACAGAGACCTAAAACTGTTTAAAATATTACATGAGATTGTTGAAAAATTTTCAATTTATCATTTTAAAAATAAAGGGAATATCAAATTTTGGGTTTTTTTCAATGTGATTTTTATTATTTTATTTTTATTCGAAAATACTATAAAATACAAAAAAAAACCATTCGAGTCTTGATTCATGAAATAAGAATTAAAAAGTAATATTAAAATAAAAATCCAAGAAAAGATTAAGTGTTTTCATATTAAAATAAGAATTAAAAATTTCCAACGATTTTCTTCATTAAAATAAGAAAAGAATTAAAAAGTAATATTAAAATAAGAATTAAAAAGTAATATTAAAATAAAAATTCATGAAATAAGAATTAAAAATTTCCAACGATTTTCTTCATTAAGGGTTTTCACATAAAACTTGATGTCTTGTTATTATTTAAGATCATATACTTCAATAGCGATTGATAATGTAGCAACTGGAGGATGTACACCCACTTGATAAAAAAAATCCTCGACACTTCTTTTCTTTTTAATTTCAGATAAAGATTGTGCTTTATAACAGTTAAAACGACTTCATTTGAAAATAAAAAGTGTCCACAATTAAAATATTTTTTTCACCCGAAAAGTGATTTTGAGATATATTATTTTTGTCTCCGTCACATTATATCTGTCATTATTTTTGTTATTTATTCGTAACTTTAATTCTTTTCGTTGGGTTCATCGCCGACGAAAACTTTTGAATCGTTTATTATTTTTTTCTCTTTTTTATATCAATAAGAGTCAAATCCATTTTATTTAAAACCAATAATGGTTTTAGTTTTTAGTCCACTTTGTTTTGTTTGAAAGCAGTAGTGGTTTAGTTCCAGTCCACTTTGTTTTCTTTGAAAGCAGTAGTGATTTTAGTTATTTTTCTCTCTTTTATTGTTTTCTTAAAAACAAAAAATATTAGTGCAACGGGTTGTTATTCATACTTTAAGTGTGTATTGCTTATGCTTTTTTTTAAAAAGATATCGTTCCTTTAAAAATAAATAAGTAATCGGGTTATCTTTCAAAATATTTTAACATCTTCAGTCATCTGAACAATAATTATCGTACGTATAATGTCTTTTCGACGAATTCCATTAAAAAGCATGCATAGAAAGGGGAACCCGTCCGAAGGGCGGAAGACCTCAATATTTTAATTTTTTTGAAGGAACAATAATTTCCTAAAAAAATTATATATATTTTTGAATAAAATTACTTAACAACTTTCTTCACAATTCAGATAATAGAGTTGTAGAGTCTTTTTATTTATTTTATATTTTTTTTTATTTGAGCCAAGATATCTACCGCCGATAGCAGTGACTAATATTATAGTCGCTGGTATTTTCACTAAGAGATAAACGGTTGACCATAAAATATACTATATTCCTATTGGTAAATATCGAACTTCTAACCTCATCGTTAAAGGATGAGGTGAGCAACCACTGCACCACACCACATCTCATAGTTTATTTGTTAAACTTTTAAATATAAAATAATCATTCTAACTTTACTGAAATGAAAATAATAATTTTAATCTAAAATAGAAATCTATTTTGAGGAACCATAATTTTTAAACTTGTAACTATATATAATTTAATTTGATATTCAATTTTTTCAACTTCTTTACTCAATTGGAAAGTCGCATATAGTAAAATGAATAAAATTTACTATAATTACTAGTTAATCTAGGGAGCTAAAATGTTAGTACCTTACGTAAGATCATAGGATTAAATCTGGTGTCGTGAATAGAGCAAACTAAATTAAAAGAGTTACTCTATAATAAAATTTACTATAATTACTAGTTAATCTAAAGAGCTAAAATGTTAGTACCTTACGTAAGATCATAGGATTAAATATGGTGTCGTGAATAGAGCAAACTAAATTAAAAGAGTTACTCTATTATGAGTTTTTTATAATATTAAATTTTAATTAAACGATCAATAAATTAAATATTGATAATTATAAAAATAATTTACTGCAATAAACGGGGTCAAAACCAAAAGAAAAATGGTGAGATAAGGATTGAGAGGTTAAAGATAGGGTGCCAAAAAATTGTAGGGAACCCTAATGAAACCAAAAAAGAAAAAGAACCGACTGGCCTTCGAGGGCGGAGTGGGGCGGGGCGGGGCGGGTATTTAAAAATGTAAAGTCGGGTCGGGGAGGGTTCGGGTATGATATGAAAATTTTTCGCCCCGCCTTGATATTTTTTTATATTTATAAAAATACCACTATATATAAATATTTTTAGGAGTTTTAATCTATTTTTTAATTTGTGTTTATCGTAAATTTTTATTAGATATTGTTCAAATTTTAACATATCTGATTATAAAAGTCAATGGTCGAGTTTATTTTTTAAAATATGTATTTTTTTTCTTCATATGAGTAATTTAATTGGTTTATATAATTTAAAGTCTGTTAAATTTATATTTTATAAATATAATGGTCGTTCGATCGAATCTAACATTTATCATCGACGAAATTTAATATCTTTTTTATATTTTTAGGTCGGGTCGGGTTTAAGGTTATTTTATTTCCGGAGCGGGGCGGGGTGGGGTCAAATTTTAGGATTAATATATCGAGGAGGCCAAAAACCTGCCCCGCCCCGCCTCGTTGCCATCCCTATCTGTCCTATCAATTCCAGTTGTGTGAACCATATACACTCCTTTTTTTTTCTATTTTCTTCAATATATATCACACAATTTGATGTTTAAAATATTCATACTTATTTTTTCATTTTTATTAATTTCATAAAATTTTGAAAATTTCTCAATAGTTAAAATTATTATCAAAATTATTTTAATTAATCTTTTAAATTTATTAATTTTATTAAAAACTTTTATTAGAAGAATATTTACAAAATTTATTGTTAAGAAAATAATATTGACAACTTCCGATAAATACGAATAAAAAAAGATAGTATTTAATGCTAATAGGTTAGGCTGGTGATAAGACTGAGTTAGGTTTTTGGATTATTCACTCACATGGGAACGCTAAGCCATCCTATTGTTTCAAACATTGATGTGATTTTCATATTACCAACAATTTTTAAAAAAAGTTTAATATAAATAAAAAGTACATATTGTTTTGTCAATAAGATATATACGTATTGTCAAAGAATTAAGAATATATATAAATATGTATTACTTTATAATTATTTTAAGACTATTTAAAAATCTAATCTAACCATATAATTTTACTATTTTTGTCCTTGGTTTAGCTAAATTTTATAAATCAATTAAAGAAAATACAATAGATTACTGAGCGTAATAATAATACCCAATATTTTTTAAAAAAATTAAATTAAATTTTTTAAAAAATATAATGGGATTTTTATTTATTTAAATTATTGATTATTTATTTATTTATTTGAACTTTATCATTTTAATGGTTAATTATATTTGACTGTTTATTTTAATTTTTAACACTGTATATATTAGACTATAAAATGAACATCGAAAAAGAAAATACAGCGCATGATGGTCCATCAAAGGTGACAAAATTTACGAAAGTTCTTTCCAAGGCGTTGTCTACGAAATGACAAGTTTAGCTTCAACATGCTTAAGGTTGAGGCAATGTCAAAAGATTTGAAAGAAAAGAAATAGGGGGAGGCAGTCAAAAATTGCTGGAAAAAATTCTGGGGTATTGCTTATTCGACACTCGATAGCCGTTGTCTTTTTATATCTACATAGTATGATGGGACATTGAAGCATATGTTCTTTTGACTACCAATTAATCAAATTGAATAGGATCATGGGTTGTACTATCTTCCATCCCTCTAAAATTAAAACAAAAATTATTTATTTAATCACGAAATTTATGTGAGATAATAAATATTTTTTATTTTAATTAGTGGAAAAAATTTGATTATTGTCTTGAACATTTAATTTTAGAATTTATGGCGAACGTTTATCTCTATATAAACCAACAAATATTAATTATTGAGTTTGCTCCAATAAATACATTTGGAAAAAACAGAACATAGCTATTTAGTTAGAGGAGCGGTAATATTTCCACAAATCACAAATGGGAGCCTCCCAATTTGTATGTATCACTCTTGGCATTCCTGATCTTACGTGAACTAGTGAAGCAGCTGGTTTTGGTTCTATAAAGCAAAGGTTAAGGACAAAAGTACGAGGATAATCTTTAAACCTAATCCAATTATAACATTCCATAATTAAAACGTTTATTCCTATACATAAAAATATTTTTTACCCTTTATATTCCGATAGAACATTATATTTTATGAATATAAATCCTCTACTTTTTTGGATCAAAAATTCTCTGTCTAAGCATGCCCTCATCTATGCTTCACATTAAAAAATATTTAAAAATTAAATTCTAAATTTTAACCCTAATTTTTACATCCTAAATCTCAAAACATACGCACACTGAAAAATACGCCCTACCCATAATTTTTTAAACCCTATCTCATAAACCCTAAACCCATTATTTTAAAGTGGGAGCATAGAAGGGGGCACGCTAAGGGCCAGACGATTTCCATCCACTTTTTTGTGCTTTTATTTATGCCTACACAAAAAGTTAAGTTTAGGGTTTAAGAAATTTGAGGTAAGGTGTATTTTTTAGGATGCAAAATTTAAAATTTAAAATTCAGAATTAGAATTTAAAATTTAATTTTTAATATTTTTTAATGTTAGAACCAAAAAAAAAAAGAAGGATTTGTGTCCAAATTTTATGGCCCACACAAATGATAATTCAATTCATTAAAATCGGAACCACATAATTTACAAAGAGTTGTACTGATGTGTCAAGTATTTAAATGCAACACATTTCGCAAATTTAAGCTGTTTTGAAAAAAGTAATTTTAAACGTTTCATATAGAATAATATCCTAAATTACCTATAATTTTTAGTACGATATATATACTTTCAACTGATTAATATTCAATTCGCCGTAAACCTATTAAATAGTCATAGTGAAAACGATAATTTATTATTTTTATATGATTCGAATTGGAATAAATTTTTATAGTATACATATTATAATCACACAACACAGTTCACAACAAATATTCATTTCATCCAGGTTGCCACCAAAATTGCCAAACTTAACTTAAAAGACTTTAGATTTTAAGAATTAAATGGAGGTAGATTTGGGGTCATAAATGCCTCGTAAAATCAACCAACACAATTTTTAATCATTGATATCTAATTTATTAATTAATTAATTTGAACCCAATATTATAAAAATTTATTAAGATGATAACTCTTCCAAGCTAATTTATTCTATTTGTAACGTTAGAATTAAAATTTTTAATCTTATTTAAAAGATCTAGTATTTATCCCACTAAACCAGTATATTATTAATGTGTACCATCATTTTGCTCAACTAAGCAAACACCATGGGCTCCTTTTCTGGTTTAACTACAAGTATCCAATTCATTAGTCAACTAATTCGGATCGAATTTTACAGAAATTCACTATATAAACTATCGTCCTAATCTATTTTTTA
Organism: Hibiscus mutabilis; assembly: GCA_019671005.1. Classification (NCBI taxonomy): domain Eukaryota; kingdom Viridiplantae; phylum Streptophyta; class Magnoliopsida; order Malvales; family Malvaceae; genus Hibiscus; species Hibiscus mutabilis. Next base: position 10,844,409 of record CM033756.1, read on the forward strand.
TTTACAATATCATGATTCAAATTTATAATCTTAATTAAAAAATTTAACGTCTCATCCCGTTTTATGGGGTCTTTGCCCACACTTGTCTTCATGTTTTCCCCCTTCACTTAATGGTGCGTTCGATTGGCTTAAAATTTGGACCACTCCTCTAAGGATTTAAGCCCAATGAGAGTCCCCACTTATTTAATTGATTTGGATGCTTCTTATTATTTCTCTTTTAACAACACTGTTGTCGGTGAGACAGTCCAATTTAGGGTCGGCGTTAGGACAGTTGCCATCCACTTACTATGTCTTAAAACATACACATATATCAACTTCAAAGCAATCAACTTCTTTAATCATATAAATGTATAAATATTTATGTGATTGACCTTCAAACAAAGTGGAAGAAATGAAAAATGTAAATCATTGGGATGAACCCATTTTTAGCACTGGGGTCCCTTGGGCCTCGGGCGTTCGAGACCCACCCTTGGTCATTTGGATATGGCAATAAAATTACTAGTGGTCTAATTCTGATTTTAGTCCTTTTACTATGCTGGATTTGAGATTAAATTTGTCTATATAGCATAATGTGGTTTGTTACTTTTTTTAAGATTGTTTTGGAGGTTTAAATTGATAGCATCATTATTTATATATGTTAAGGTGACAAAAAATATTATTTTACTATTATTGATTACGCAATTAGACCACGTGAAAATTCAGTTAACAAAATCACAACTTTAAAAGAAAAGTCACGTCATTGTTTTAAAAGTAACATGTTATCAACATAGACATGCTAATAATCCATAATACTAATATAAAAATAGATGACCAGATAATGTCAAATTAAAATAAGATGATTAAAGAGACTAAAACCATAATTAGGCCTAATATAATTCTTCTATTATTTTCAAATGTGATAAATCTCAAATTTAGACGTTAACTTTAATAACAATAGCACAAAATCAAAATTCATGTATTTTATTTAGACCAAAGTTGATGTGTACTCCTTACAATCATCCCTTATCAAATAAAGAACACAGAGAATGTTTTGTCTCAAACAAAGAATTTCTGATGAACAATTCAAGAATGCATGAAGAGGATTATCCAACCATTCCAACTTGTGTCTAAAATGATCAAAAGTGACAGATCGGCAAGTTAGCAATAAATATTTAAAGCAAACTTATATATCAGTTGCATACATCCTTCCCCACTTTCCCGAACTGGAGGATGGCATTCTCATGCTGCTCCTGCCCGGCAGCAGCTACGTTCTCCGCAGATGCAACCAGCTGAAAGTTTTTGACGGAAGCGACCGTCACCCCCCGTTGAAGTTAGGACACCAGCAACGCATCCACCAGCTCTGCTTGAATGCAACCGAGTTTTCTCCATTCTAAACAAAAAGCACAACCCGGTAAACACTCTAATGATTCAATTGTGAAGTTATACCCTGCAAGAGTCTAATCAGCCTACAATACAAAACTCTAATAGTTCGTAGTTCATACACAAATAAGCTAGTAATAAACTCCCGCATAGATCTCCTTATCCTAACCAACCAAGACCCGATAAAACTACCAAATTATATATTGAAATTAAGACGACTTATCAAAACAAAAGATCAAAGCGAGAAAAAACATCCCATGGGTCAAGATGGATCGGGTTCTTGGGTCATGGGGTGACCCGGTTTTGGATGACCAGGAAAAAGAGATGGTTGCAGGCTGCAATTTGCAAATGCATGAGAGGGGAGAGAGAAAAAAAAGTTGGGTATTTGGGTTTTGTTGTTTTGAGCCGGATTTTGTGTGAAGCTGGTGGGGTCATCGGCTCTGTTTCAACTCCTTTTATCTGATTATCTCCGCCCGGATCCGGCTTTTATTTGGTCTTTTGGGTCCCGATCCTTTCAGCTTCGCGTTCTCGTTATTATTTGGTTTTGGATCATCGAGGAGTTGGGCCATTATTATATGCAAAGCTCATGCCAATATATAACTTTTATATTATCATATCACACTAGCCCGTCGAAAAACAGAGACAGAGCATAGGAAGTGTTAAGAGATTTTGTTCTAAAAATTTTATAATAGTAAGTTTTTAGGTAAATACTATTCAAAAAAATATTTAGGCAAACTACATTAGATATCACTGTATTTTAAATTTAATATCAGTTATACTATTTTAACACTTTAAATTATGATTCAATTATGTTATTAAGCCGTTAAAATTCATCCATATTATCGTACTTAGACCGTTAAGAACTGTCAACTTCATAGATTTTAATGACCCAATAGTATAATTGAACTATAAGCTAAAATTCAATACTAAAATACTATAATTTTTAGTTTAGTGGTATAATCGATACTAAACTTAAAGTTTTAGTGACATCTAATGTAGTTTACACTAAGTTTTTTTAAAAAAATTAATTTGAGCCTTCAAATTCTTTGATCTAATAATAATTTAAGTCATTATATATATATATTTTAATAATTCTAATATAGTCCAACATAATATCTATTCTTTTGTTAGTCTTAAAAAACTCACGCACACTTTACAAATATAACTTTTTGAACCCGAATTATCTAAGAGAAGCAACACTCCATTTTTTAATAAAACCACTATTAGATTTAATGTTTTATAAATTTAAATCTTAAATAATTAGTTTTAATTTTAATTTTAAATATTTAATAAATCGATTACATATTATTGGTTCAGGTTGACTACTTTATCGCCAGACTAAACTCAGCCTTTATGGATCATAATTGGAAGTTTCCTTTGTCTTTCTTTTTCCCGTGACTGATATTTTCGACCGTTACTCCAAAAATCTTTATTAATTCATAAGGTCACATTGTGATGAGTCATGCCCCTGATGTGCTGGCTGGCCCATCACTCCAACTGTTACCATCATTATTTTAATTCACATCAGTTTTGCTTCGATAATTGAAAACATCTGCAATTCAATTATTTCAAATTAATTTGTTAATTAATGTTCACTAGAATCAGTTAACGTGGTTTTGTTTAATTAACTCATCTTTTCTTATCAATATATTAAACCCAAAATGCCTAAAATATAAATGATTAATTAATTTGTAATAATTTTTTAAATAGTCTAAAGCTGATTATAAGGTAGTATCTGTTCATAGAACTCGATTCTCTTAAAATGAGTATCATTTACTTTTTCACTGAGACCACTTGTTGGATTCAATTAATCTTGTAATAATTAACAAACAATAACTGTGAAAACATAAAACGATTACAAAGTAAAACTAAAAAATAAGACACCAATATTTATGTATAAAACTCAAAATGAAAAAAATTATGGACAAAAAGATGAGAACCTAATAAGTGGTTCCAATAGAAAAGCGAATGATCTTTATCCTAATAGATTCATATTTAATCGTTTTGTCTGCAATATGTGTGCATTGTCAAATGGTTAAGAATATGTATGAACATATACTATATTATAATCACTTTTAGACGATTTAAAAAAAATTATACTATGTCAAAAAATAGATTACAATAAAGTTTACGTCTATACACGATGTAGGTTTGTTCAACTTATTTCTAAACCTTAATCTATAGTATTTATTTATAGGGATAAATTACTTGTACGAACGAACTTACATAGAAAGAATTTTATTCAAACGAGTTTCTTACTCCTCGTCGAACACACAAAAGATGAATTATAGTTTCATACGAATTTGAATTGTTTGCTCGTCACCGTAAACCCCAACTTTAAGTATTTTTTTATAAACATCTTGAATTAAACCAAAATAAAAATTTGAGTCAAACTCTAACAAATTTATAATATATCGTAATAGAATGAATTTTTGAATAATTTCTACCTAGAGAGAGGAGAAAAAGAGAATTTTTCTCTTAATGGATCTTAAACACATAACTTAAGAAAATGAGAGAATGTCAACCGATAACTTTAATTATATACTCTAGAAATTGTTGACATCGTAACATAATGAATTGAGTTAGGAAGACCATTAAGTAATGAACCTAAAACATAGTATTCAATTAGATGATAAGATGAATAAATATGATTATATTTAAAAAAAAAATTTCATGGCATTGAAGAATGGAAAACTTTGGCACTCTAACACGTGTAATAAGGTGATTGGTTACAACACAATCCCAAAACAATGAAAGAAGACAAGAAAAACAAGGGACTCCCCAGTAGTATTTATTGGTAGCAAAGGCAGGAGAAAGCAATAAGACAAAAGAGGAACGCTCCATCTCATCTCATCTTCCACCAACCTCTGTTTCTGGGTAAATCTTCTCTCTTTGGTTTCTGGGTTCAAACTCTCTCCTCTAATGGATAGATTGAATTGAAGTGCCAGATTTCTTTCCATATAATTTCCTTTTTCTTTCCTTATGTTTATGTAAATATATGGCAGTAGTAACTTAGATTTCCTGTTTTCTCCCCCTTTTTATGTGCATAATTAAACACAGAGAAGAGCAACTCTGTTTTCTCACCACCATTTTCCATTTCCTCCTCGTTCTTTAATTTTTACTGTAAAATCTGGCACTTTGGCCTTTGGTTTTTTAGGTTAAGAGGTGACAAGAGAGAGAGAGAGATGGTTCAAATGATGAGAAAGATGGAGAATTCACGGTGGTGGTGGTTCGATGGCCACCACGACGGTTCAAACCGATCCCAATGGCTTCAATCCACTCTTTCCGGTAAACCTCATTTCTCTTTTCCCACTGTTTGGTACAATCTCAGGTTATCTTTCGTTGTTCTTCTTGAAGCTTTCTTGTTTCTTGACCGTTGGAGTGGAGGCAATACATATATATTGCTTTTTTCCCTTCTCATTCTTATGAGTGTTTCAACCTTTTTGAAATTGCTTTTCTTTTCCATCAGTATCACTTTAGAGTTAAGTAAAAAGGACAATAAAATGAAATGACAAGACTCTGTATGTTGAACCAAAAATACTACTAACCGTTAGGATGGTGGGGCTGCTACGGATTCATGAGAAATTCAGGGACTTACGTTTGTCACTAATCCCTATTTGCGGCTAACAGTAGGTTTTCCACCAGCACTGCCTTTTCTTTTACGTGTGAGACAGGATTTCAGGTTTTAGGGGAACCTTGTCTTGTAGTGTGAAACATGTCTTTTTAATGTTCTCTACCTTACCATACAAAAGAAACCTTCTATTTCAGATTTCTTCGACAGTAATGAATCTAGTTCTAGGTTTTATTATGCAACATTTTGGCGGACTTGTGAACATTCTGGAATTGCTGGGCACTGGACCGTGGACTCTAACCTTGAGCCACTTGTTAACTCAATACTTATCTCTTAACCGATAGCAAGCAGCCACTTGTTACTATCTCAACACACAACTCTACACTGTTTCCCGAACACGTGACAAAAGCTTAGCGTCATCTATCGCTCTCAAAATTCGTTGTATACCGATCATTGTACTTTAAGAGAGAATCTCTTACCTTGATACGTCTTTTCCAAAACACCTACCACAAGATTTCCAAAGCTTATTGGTGACCATCGCACCCAAATTCAATCGTAACATTGTATCTTCTTAACTAAAAGTCAGATGCTTCTCCTCATGGCTCCCAAAGCAAATCAACGCTTAACTCAAAACATGCTAACAAACACTATGGTACCGATAATGCACCGAGCTAGTATCGACACTCTTTTACATGACCTCTATTTAGGATAGCCCCACATACATGGTCATTGAGATAATCATCTTTTCAACGCCAAACTTTCTGTATTCCTTCACATTCACACTTGTCACGCAAAACATTCAATTCATATTCAAGAGACAACACAGCGGCTCCTACCTTGATGTCACCACGCTGAATATAATAATATGTTCGATTAAATTATTTTAATTATCTGATTGTATGACTGGTTGTTTGACTGATTTATGATGATTTCCGTGTATTACCTGAATATAATAATATGTTCGATTAAGTTATTTTAATGCGCTAGCAACAAACTATAATGACTCTCATAAGCTTTAGGAGTAGAATAGGGCATTGTAATTAATATCAGCATATACTCGATAATTGCTTATGGAATCGGTAATTAATACTATTTGGCTTAAAGGTTAGTTGATGATGGAAACTGACGAATATGTTTAACAAGTGATTATTACTATAATAGACGAGAATATGTAAATTGATGTGAATGATTTGTATTCCTCTTCCATAAAACGTAACAACTCGATAATGTTTGATTGGTTGTAATAGCAACAATAGGGACCCGTGGTGGGTCGTTTGATGGTTGTGTGCTAGGTAGGGCACTTGTATGGATCCGTGGTGGATCATTTATGGTTACGTGCCAGGTAGGACACTTGTTTAGTTATGAGTCTTTGTTTGGTGGGATCCGGATACCTAGTGAGTGAGTGTTGCAACACATGAAGGCCATCCGATGTGAGATTCCAGGTGATGAAATGAAGGCCATCCGATGTGAGATTCCGGGTGATGATATTTGCTCGATGCGAGATTTCGAGCCCCGCTCGATGCGAGATTCCGAGCGAAGACTCGATGTGAGATTCCGAGTATACTGCTCGATGTGAGATTCTGAGCATGGGTGGGCAGTGTCGGGTGACATTGGGCCTCACTCTTGGTTTGTTTACTTTTATGTTGATGTATTGTTGAGGTGTTGTTGTGCTATGGCATGTATTTAGGCGATTATGGTAGCGCCATATGTTTATTTACCTTTCTTTATTGATCGTACTAGCTTGCATGTTTACGTTTATGATTAACATAAAGTACAGTAGAGTAGATGTGTACCACTGAGCTTTGTAAGCTCAGCGCTCGGGATCGTTGTTTTTGTGCGTAGGTTGACCGTTGGATCGTGAAGCACTGTCAGACCAGGATTCTAGCACGTGGTGGTTTTCAGAGTATGATATTTGAGTCTAGTGGGCTATGTATTCATAGGACCTTACATGTGGAGTCTGTAATTATTATTTTGAAATTGTATTATTTAAATTTGTACCTTCAAACGTCTTAAATTTAAATTGGAACTCATATGTAATATTTTATTTATATACATATTTATTTTGATCGTTGGTTTTAAATGCTTTTGCAACTCGATGGGTTGATCCTGTTTGAAAAGAAAATTTTATTGTTTTGGGTTTAGGCTTGAGGCCTAAATGTGACATCTGGGTCGAGGGCGTTACACCCGAGCCCGAGTGACATAAGATTTGTTGATTTTGTATGATGACATGATGAGCTTGTACTAGACTGAGCTACCTATTTTTCATGTTTATGAGCAATTCATTGAACTTCCTGGAATTACATTTCTTGTACCATGCTTTTGTTTATTCTCTTCATTTGCTAAAATGATGGAATTGGTTTTTCTCAATGATAGAGCTGGACTACAAGACCCAGGCAATGCTGAAGTTGATAGAGGAAGATGCAGATTCCTTTGCAAAACGTGCTGAGATATATTACAAGAAGCGTCCCGAGTTGATTATAGCTTGGTTGAAGATTTCTACCGATCCCACCGTTTACTCGTTGAGCGGTATGATCAGATCAAGTCGAACCCTGGAACTCGACTCGTAACAACGTTGGGATCCCCATTTGCTTCCATGAAGTACCATTCAGATAAGACTATGAATTTCATGGACAAAATCTATGACATCAGCTCCGAGACGACTTTTGATTCCGATGCTTATGCTGAATCGGAAGTTGATGACCCCAAACATGATGAAATGGCAGATGAAGTGGAGGATACCGAGCAGGAAGACAAATACGAAACCGATATAGTAACTAAAGAAGGACATGTTGAGACGAAAGAAGCTGCAATGAATGCGTTCAATGATGAATTGACGAAGTTAAGGGAAGAAATAGAGAAACTGAAAGTCGAGAACACGGCTCAGAAAGCTCAATTAATTCAGAAAGACGAAGAGAAGAAAGAGGTGATCCGACAACTCAGTTTGGCTGTCCAAGTGCTCAAGGATGAGAATGTGGAGCTCAAGAAGAGCATTATTGCTAAATCACCTCCCACAAGGAAAGGGAGTCCCCTTGAATTCAACAAAATAAAGGGAGGGCTCTTCGGAATGTTGTTCAATGGATCTCCGAAGTCCGGTCCGAGTGTCGTTGCTCTTTAGTTTTTGAGTTAGGTTTACATTAAGGCAAATAGCATATACAAAAGTTCAGGTTAGAAGTATTGTTAGCTCAGTTTGTGCCATTCTTTTGTTCAATTGTTTCATTGTTGTTGCTGTTATTCCTCAGTGTGACGTGATACTGTACTTAATGTACTAATATTATGTATAGAATCATTCTTTGGACCTCAACCTTGGAGAACTAGAAACGTTTATGATGCAAATATATTTTGTTAATTAGTTGGATTAGCTGTTAGCAGTATGTTATGGTTAACGAATTGTATTGGGTCAGCAACCATTTTAATAATAAGATTATACTAAACCCTAAGCCTTATTACATTAATTGAATTATATTTTAATATTTGTTGATATGCAACTAGAGGAACAACTGCATTATTCAATCTCATTGATTGGGGTTATTTAAAATTTTTATTAGAGACAGTTAAAGAATTTAAATTTTTTGAACTAAAAAATATAATTTTTTTAGGAAGGGTCACGGCCCTACCGATCTCTTTCTAACACTAAAGAATCGTTGGAGATCGAAAAGAAACCAAAAATAAACAAACAAGAAAACAAGGTTTGTACCTTACGAGAGGATGAGGGAAAGATGGTTCTGAATTGAGCTTAGGTCCCAGTGTCAATTAAGTCATTAGTCTCAAGAAAATATTGTCACCACATCACGATCTAAATGGGCAAGTTTAGATTTTTCTTAGCATAACCATTAATATCTAATTTATTAATGGATTATTTTGGTTAAATACTACATATGTTTATTATGAGACAATCTTCTCGACTTAATTGTTCTATTTATTACATTAAAATTTGAACTATCAACGATTAGCTTAAATAAAACATTAAAGGTTTACCGTACATTACATGTAGTGAATGTTTACCTTTTAAGTAAAGCATAAAACAATGGTATTAATACCATAAATTTATGGTTTTAATAATACCATGATTTAAGCCATTTTCTATTCCTTGGTTCTTGCTTTTTATTTCCATTTGAGCCATCTTGCTCTCCAAACCCATGCGGCTGCAGCAACATCACATTGCAACATTATACAAACATAAATAATAAAATATGAGTAACCTGTTTGTGTCGCTGCAGCAGTATTCAACCATGTTCATGGTATTGCTATGGTGTACACGGGAGTGTATTGTAAGCATCGACCAAAATTGTTCATAGTTTTATTCATCTTGGATTAAATGCCGAAAATCTGTTTTAAGATTGTTAGAAAATTATTAATCCAAGACATAATATAATCAATAAAATACAAATATTTTATTGAAATATTGAACGAACAATACAAAAAAGATAAATACAACATATCTAAAAACCAAACCGATTAAAAACGAGTTGAGGCATGTAGCTACATAGTTTTCTTAAAACAGATTTTCGGCCACTCCTTGGTGCTCGAGATTTTCGATCGTCTGTCTCCCAGGGTACAATAACTAGATGATCTTCTACAATAGCACAATTGTAAAGATCACGAACTGTACCATTGCCTTCTTCTGTCACCAAAAACTACTTTTGGAAATTAAAGAAAAACAATGAAAAATTATGTGTTTTTGAGTTGTGTTTACCCTAGAAGGTGTAAACCATATTTATAGGATTTTTACGATGGTATAAGTGGAAATTTTTGACCTAATGGAGCACTTATGATTTTTAGAATTAATGAGCCTTTAAAGAGCAGTTTCTAAAATTATTGTCTAAATTAAATGAAACTTTAATATTTATCCTTTTAATTTCAAAACAGAATTTGACAAATATATGCTCGGAAAAAATATTTTAAATTTGGGTTAAAATATTCCCAGGTCCACGAAAGACCAGACCAGTCCAGACATTTGCGTTACCCACGTAATGCACGTCTACACATTTATGAACCAACAATTGGTTCCAGATTTTCCTCAACAACGTTTAGATCAATTTCTCATTCAAAACTTCAAAATTATCAAAATTTTTCAACATAATGGTTATTTATGTATCTTAGGACAATATTCTAACCTTTATATTTCTCATTCCTCTCATAGTCATTTAGAAAACGAGAAATAACCGTACTTGGCATCAAATAGCCAATATTTTCAGCTGCCCAAGAAGCGTATGCCTGGAGGAAGTCATGCATTGAAACATAAATTATTAAGTGGCAGTTAGGGGAGGGAACGTTTTCCGAGCAAAACACATGATGAAAAAAAGAACATCTAACAAAGAAGATGTACCATAAATGCAATCCCAATGCACTCCCGCTGATCGTTGAATGCAGGGCCACCACTATTACCTACAATCTACTGTAAGTGGACTGCAATATTAATAATGTATACAAATCTCAAAGAACTCACTGACCAGGATTTATTGTCGCATCAATCTGAATGCTCAACAAATCAGATAAACCTTGTCCATAAGATTTGACCTGAACATGTTATATCAGTAAAAAGCTTGATCTTGTTATTGATTTAAAATGTTGGAAAAAAAAAGTCTAGGAATCAAAGCAATAACAAGACAAGATCTGATGGAATTTGTCATTATAATTTTGAAAGGGCGAATCGAACCTCTATACGTGATACAACTCCCTTTGTCACAGAAATGGTGTCTCCTCCTAGCGGATATCCCACAACTGTTACTGCATGCTGTCGATCATGAAACAGGTCAAGAATAGATAAAAAAAACTTGAAAATGAAAAGCGTTGGAATAACCACCCTAGTATAATTCACTAAAGGTCCAAAACTTTGTATCTGACTTGAACAAAGTAATATAATGAAAGTACCACGATTGTCACATTGATAGATTGAAAATGAAACAAGTTGTGTTATCATTTTGATTTCAGTTTAAGCTATGAATTCATGTCCTCTAACATTGTGTAATGAAAAGGGAGAAAAATTAAAGTGGAAGGGCTATTGAAAACCTGAAGATGCGGTAATTGTCCCAAGTAGAGTGGCTTGGCTTCTTTCCAAAACTCCTCATTCTCTACGGAAAGCAAAGCTATATCACAATCCACACCTCGTACTAGAACCTGTTTAGTAAATCATAAGAAGATACCAAGCTGCATGATCTTAATAATGCCACACAATAATATACGACATGATCTAAGCAGATTGGATTATCAATAACAGGCTAATCATCATGCATAGGACCAAACTTCTAAGTATTAAAAAATTTATTAGGAACAATACCTTAGCAACATATTTTGTATCATCTCCCCTTCTTTTTACTTCAACCTATAGTCAAAAATGATAAAAATAAATAGGATAATCAAATAAATAACAGCTCATCTGAATAACTAAATCAATCCAAAAATTATTTCTGTCATTAATATACTTAGGAGAATAATTATTTGGACAATTGGTTTACAGAATGGTCCCCAACAATCTGAAAGCTATGCTATTCAACTAAATGATGATTAAACTATATCCACTAAATTGTATAGAAAATTTAGCATTATTATGTACCCAAGAACGTTAATAGACTACCAATTTTTCATGCTTCACACAATGCGCATTTGTTACGAGCTTCCTATCCCCAATCATGAAAGCACTGCTTGATAACACAAATGAGCATAATTGAAGGTTAAAATTTATTAATATACAAATCAATATAAAAGAAAAAACAAAGCACTTGACCAGAACTAGAATAGTTGAACCAGCAGCACTATATATGATTTGGAATCAGTCAGTGAGAAATATGTTTGAATCTTGCCTTCCGATGCTTTTGTACTGTTTTTCCTTTTGCCAAGGAAGGGAATAATCAGGTCGATGCTTTGAGATAAATACAATAATAACTATTCCAACAGTACCATGAATAACAATTGAAGTGAAACTCTTAATCAAGACTTGGTTGAACTTTGAGATAAATACAACAATAACTGTTAGAAGTAAAACAATTTCCTTGAAACTACATGCTCGCAAATTGTACCTGTTGCTCCTCCGACTCCTTTTCTTTTCCTTGAAGTTTCTTCTGGGAAATAGAATCTTTCTGATTATGAAATATAATACATCACTCCATTAGTTAAAAAGAATCAAATTGATTCGAGAACCACAACAGTGCTGAGAAATAAACACCACTGAAAAGTTTATAAATTTGAATTTGGAATCTTTTATGATATCAACAATTACAGATCACTATGATGATGTTTAGGTTCAAATGAACTAGAAAATGAGCGATTAATTAATGAGGCCAAGTTTCAAGGGAAAGAAGAAGCTGAAATCAAATGTAAAGAAAAGAAAGGTCAGTTTTTACTTGAGCATTCGAATTATGCGAAGATGCCGAACAGCTTATCTTCAAAGCACTCCAGTTATTAACTGTGGTTTTAGGAGATAGAGCTTTGAAGGAGACAAGCGAAGTGTTGGCGGCGGAAGTGGAGGGACGATGGTGGCCTGAAGAGGAGAAGCGGAATGTAACGGTGGGGCTGAGTACGGAGAAGTTGGTGACTGCAATTGCCATTACGTAAAACGAAATTATGCTACTTATGTGTTGCTTTTGAAAGATGCACCGAGAATAGAAGAAGAAGAAGCCTATTTATATATGATATTTTAATGAGATTTAAATTTATTAACATTAATTATCTATAATCAATGCACATCTTTTCATATTAAAAAATATATTTATAAATATTCTCTACGTAAATAATAACTCATCTTTTCTATAAAACATAAGCTAGGTAAATAAATTTAATATGATAAGTTTATTTTAAGTTTAAATATTTCAGTTGACACATTTTCCTTTTTCTTAGGTTGTGGGTTCGAAATTCATTAGAAATAAATTTCCTTTTCCTCCTTCTAGATAAAAATTATTCAAAAAAATATTTTAAACCCTAAATTATATGATATACACCCTAAGTTTTAATCATAAATACTAAAATTGATAGACTTATGTATCAAAATATTTTTTCATTATAATAATTATTTTACTTTAAAAAATTATACCTGATTAATCTGGAATATTTAACTTCTTGACAGTAAAAAAACTTTACTGTTTAGATGAAATTAAATTGATAAACATGAATAGTCAACAAATATATAATTAAAAAACAATCTTTAGATAAATCATAATAATAATTATTTTTATTTTAGATAGAAATTTATACGTTATTAAAATGAACAATTAACAATTTTAAAAAATTGTTTAAATAAAATCAAGTTGATTAGTGAATAAATAATTTATTATTTTAACCACGTAAAAAATGAAGTATTAAAAATTATTCAATAATGCGTATATAAGATAACATTGTAATATATAATAATTAAAATGAATATAAAAATTTTTATGTTAAAATTCAAAATTAATTTAAGACTTCAAAAAAAAGTTAGATGTAATAAAACTCTAATATAAATTCATAATTAAAAATCAAAATTTATTATGATATAAATAAAAGCATATCAATAATGTTTTTTTAGATCAATAGTCAATTAAAATATTACAATTATATTTCAATTAAAATTATTATTTAACACAAATACTCGCCTACCTTGCAGGAGTGCAGCCAAGCCAAAAGGAACACAATACTCATCCCCTTCTCATCACTCCATCACAAGTGTGGCACATCACAAGATTTTATGTTAGAGAAGTGAATTGTTAAAGGATTATATAAAAATTTAAGAGACAATAGATATTACAAAATTTTAAGAGTGTAATTTTAGGTCATCGATAGAAAAATGCAAGAAAAATATAAAAAATATACAAATTATATGAGAATTTAAAATTTTAAAGAGGTGCGACTACCCTCTAGTACTTTCGGTCCATCACTGACCTTTATAACCGAAAACACAAATCAGAAGCTAATTCATTTTTTTTCTCTTGCATAAAAGTTAATAATAATAATAATTTTATATGGTATACTAGTGTTTTATATTAGAAAAATACATAATTAATTGTGTTTAGCCTTATTTTATTAATCAAATAATATCATTAATAAATTTATACGATGTTTATACGGTTAGGATTTTTTTTCTCTAAAATATGGTTCTTCCCATTTTAATTTTCGAAATATTGCATTTGCTACAGTACCCTAGAAGTTGGATTCAACAGAATCCAACTTTGAACAGTAAATTCTAAAAAAAAATATTAAAGAATGCTTCAAGAGGATCCGACTTCAGGCAATTTTTAGGGTTTTTTGAGGAAAAATTGTTCATAGTCGTATTCTGTTGAATCTGACTTTTAGGGTACTGTATCAAATCCAATATTTTCAGAAATTAAAATGGAAAATATCATATTTTGAGAAAAAAAAACCCTACAGCTATATTTGAGTAAAAATTCCATTTATACGGTAGCTTATAATTATGATAAAATATCATTAAATTTATAATTTTCTGATTAGATAAGATTTTATTACAACCTTGATTGGTAAATAGTGGTTTGAGCCAAAATTAGAGGTTTAACTGGTGAAGTTCGGTAATTTAGATGTTTGGTAAATAGCGGATTGAAATAGCAGATTGGGGTGAAACCTCTAATTTTGAAAAAGCTGCTAATAGGAACTTTTTAAAATTGGAGGTCATGACATTAGAGTTATAAAGACCCTTTACCCCTAACAATCATAAAAAATCTCCAAATAACCTAAATTTAAACTTTTCTATTTTAATTATACACCCTCACATATTTACATTGTGACATTTATAAATTATTATTTTTTCTTTTTAATCTCACACATTTATATTTAAATTTAATAATTAATTATATTATATTAAAAATAATTATATAAATAATAAATTAATATATAGATACTTCGAATATGCTTAGTAATGTTATATTAAAATTTTATTTTTATAATATAATAAATATACAAAATATTGTAAACTAATAAACTATCCAAACAAGTATCAAATACAGCCATGTCCTTATATGTCATTTTGTTTGTTTAAATAATCAAACAGCTATCAGCTAATTTTACCAAACAATTTTAATACAATCAGTTAATATAATCCGCTAGTCAAATCCGTTATTAACTATCAACTAATGTAATCCGTTACTAGCTATTAGCTATTTGCTAATTACCAAACAAGACTTAAAAATATTAATTTAAAAATCAGAATAATAGCACAGAATTGATACAGATTACATTCCTTATTTTATTTAAAGTTCATTTAATAAAATATGGCAAACATTATCAGCTAACTTCCTTTAACAATTCAAACCCTATAAATTTGGCTTAGAGGATTGATGGTAATTGATATATGCATACTAAGTTTTTGTTTTCCCTTTTATATTTGTTCCTTTCATACGAGAGGGATAATTAATCCATCCGGGTGCGAGGAGATATGATGACAGTCTAAATTCATTGGGGAAGTTAGTTTGACCATTCCATCAGCTACAATATTACATTCTCGGAAAACATGCTGAAATTGAACCTTTTTCAGTTCTGTTGTAACATGAATGCAATATGTCGTAGGATCACAAAATTACCATCATGGAATACCGCCATTAAGCCTTTAAACTATGTCAAGTCAGAATTAGGGGTGTATACGGTTCGATTTCAATTTAATTCAGTAAGCTATTTTAGTAATCATCGGTTTTCGGTTCGGTTAACCTCGATTTTCCATATTAATGTTAGTTTTTTAAATTTTGTATTTTATTTTGACAAAATAGCTTTATTTGATGATTTTTAAACATTAAAAGTTAGAATTTTTAAGTTTTTTTCATAAATATTTATTAAAAACTTAATTTTTTAAGTGAAAATAATAATTAAAAATGCATCTATAGTATTGTAAGTATAAAATACTTATTTTTACATTATAAAAATAACTGTAAAATAAATTAAAAATCAAATTAAGTTCAATTCGGTTCGATTCGGTTAACCACGGTTCGTAAACTTATGAACCATAAACCGTCCAAACGCCTCGGTTCGGATCAATTTTCGGTTTTGCGGTTAACCATGCTCAGCCCTAGTCAGAATAGTGAGATTATATTTCAAATTGAAATATAAGAGAGAATAACTAAAACTAAACCTGTATTATTTTTAGATTTATTTATGATGCATTAACCGTATATAAAATCTCTATACTGTTATCATAAAATTTTAAAATTAAATTTATTTAAATTATTTTAAATTATGCGCTGGGAATGTCTTTTACCCTATCCACCCACCATTTTCTTAGCTTTTGATTTATATAAAAATTAAAAATTAATTAATTATAATTGTATCTCTCACTTTCAAACATATATGTTTTACTTTTTAAACTTTAACTACGACCTATGTGCCTAAATTTATCATAATTGTCTTTACTTACAATGTATATCTATCAAACATTAATCATATGTGCCTAAAAATGTTGCACTCTCTCGTGTTTTGGAGGATGTAAGGTCCATGAGACTTCTGAATGAGGGTGTTGAGGAGGATTGCGAGATAACTTCATGTGGTATTAAGGGTATCTCATGGGCAATAAGCGTAGATATGGCTAATAATCCATCGCATTTAAAGTCCGAAGTTACTTCTTATGCTAAAAGAAAAAATATCGCAATTCCACTACAATCAAAAGAGTTCATCACAGTTTTAAATAGGATCGTTTGGCTTTATTGTTTGATCATCTTCAAAACAAGATAAAACGAATCAATATTCTAACTATTTGTTCTCCTTTAAAACTTGGCAAAGAGTATCATGCTTTAGCTTCCAACAAAACAGAAAAAGAACAATTAAATGATTTTCTCAAAGGCAACACTATAACATGAACATCATGCTTTAATACTTACCCCTAAAGAGCAACACCCATCTTAAAAATTAGACATCAAATTTTTTATTAGCATTGGTGTGATGGCATCCTATCCATGAAAAGAATTTTATCAGACAAACGACTAAGTTAGCTTGAATTCTCACTTTAAAATATCAAATTCTTTGAATGCACTAAGAACGCTGAATCGTTTTAAGCGGAAGCAAACTATAAAAATTAACCTCACTAAACAAAAGAAGAAAAACAAGAACACCCAAGAACAACACAGGTGATTTAGAGTAAATGCCTTGATTACTCAGAAGATAGATGATACAAAATGAGGTGGGGAAGGCCTCTATTTATAGTTGAGTCTCCTACATCCGACGGTCCCTAATGGTTTACATCGGCGACTATGATCGAAGCCCACTAACCACAATGGCATAAAATCAGAATATTCCTCAGAATAAAATTGTTGAAATGTGAACACACTATATTAATAGTTTTGAAAGAAGGGCAAACACCAAACCGGCAATAACTAGATATGAACTTCAATGTCGTTCTTATAATAAGAAAGCTAGAATACCACACATAAAGAACTATATTTTTATCATCTTAAACAAAATCAAATGTGGAATTATATATTTAATTGCATACCAAATCTGCTCGGGTGTTTAAAACTATTTCAACTTTCATATAGTCGCTTGCTCTTACGATACCAAGTTTTACCCTATAACCTGTAAATCTGCCAGAGAGCTAAATAGAGTAAAAAACATGTCATACAACATTAGTTCATTTTTTGGAAGGGAACAAGAAAGCATTACTTTGAGATTTATATACAATATTAATATGATAATACACTTATACTAAAGATTAGATAATGATGGTGGTTCTATAGTCAATAATAAGGGGAAGTGCATTGGGGTTGCATTCTAGGTACATCATTGTCAACTGTTATTGTGTTTTATCACGTGTTTTGCTTGAATTATGTTCAACCACTCTTAATTTTTTTCTCCCTTAACTACCACTTAATAATGTTTGTTTGAATGTCTGACTTACTTCAGTTATACCGTGATCAAGACGCTAAAAAGATTGGCTTTATGATACCAGCTATGGTTGTTTCTCATTTTCCCAATGACTGTGAAAAGAATGAGAAATATACAGGTTACAATCTTCTCCTAACACTCATAAATAACCATTTTGTTGACGTTATTTTTTAATTATCGATTGTCATTCTGTCATTGAGTCGAGCATGAATATCAATGCAATGTGGTTTTTTTTTCTCTCTAAAATAAATAAAAGTATTTAATTAAATACTTTTATTTATTTATATTAAAGAAAAAGGTCACATTACATTTATATTCATGCTCAACTCAATGATAGAATGACAATCAAGTACTTTAATTGTACTTTAAGTGGCAGTTATTTAGGGTTTTTTAGCTTAACCTGTTTTATTTTCTTCTTTTTGGTTGCCGCACCATTCTCCTTCTCCTTACTGTGTTATCTACACTTTTACCCATTCACATTCACCGGTCACCGTCTGGCCACCATGCCGGAGTTCTCACATTTGATTGTCACTTTAAATATTTTTTCTTAGAAAAATTATTGTGTTGGGTTGTTGAGAAAAACCTTTGGATGGATCGTAAAAAACCTTTTAAGTGTATATCTAGCAAGCAATGCAACAAATGCTGTTCTGTTGGCAGCCGAGGTTGCACCAAGGTACTGTTGTTCAAGTTATTCTGTTTTTAAAGAGATTCAATTTTGCTCTCCACTTTCAAACATTTATGTTTTACCCCCACAACCCAAAATCCTAGCTCCGTCCCTGATTGTACATTTTCTTAAAACTTTTCTTGGATGAGAAGTTTATTGAAAGTGAACAAATTTATGCTGCGTTTGGTTATATAGAATATAATTCGTTTTTATTTTTATAAAAGAAATGAAAATGTTAAAGATAGTGTGTTTGTTTGTGAAATTAGAAAATGAAAATAAAAATAAGTAAAATTTTAAAAATACAAAAAATATTTTTATTATTTTCATAGAAAATATTTTAGAAAAGTGGAAAAGTTAAAAATAATTTTTTTTGAAAAAATAACTCTATTTAACTCGGGTTTGAATCCTTCTAAATGATATTTTAAAATTTTAGTTTATTTAATCATATTTCATTTTTTACTATAATAACATTTTCTAATAATAATGTTTTAATTTAATTATTTAATAATTATTTGTTCATATTTATTTTATAAAATTAGATATTAAATATATTTTCATTTTTGAAAACAAATTTTCATTTCTAGTAACCGAATTCGTTTTTCAATTTTAAAAAAACTAAAAATTAAAATTATTTCTTAAAAATGAAAATAAAACATTATACGAAATCTCAAAAATTATTGATTTCATGAATTTTTCGGATAGTAATTTGGGTTTGAATAAACAAAAGTTTTATTCTTAATGTCGATTGAGTTCGGGGGACAAAAATTTAACTTAAGAGAATTTTAAGGGGTTTGATCATGAGCGAAGCCACATGTACACCCAAAATTTTTAGAAAATTATATTTTTTTATATAATTTGTATATAAAAATTAAAAATTTATATAATTGACACTCTTTTATAAATAATTAATTTCTCTTAAATATCGTTAAAAATGACACCCCTTAAATAAATTTTTTTCTCCGCCGTAAATTCAATCAAACGAATTTTAGATACATAATAGGAAAATGGTATACTTCAATAAGTAAATTATGTGTTAGCCTAAATAAAATAATTAAAAGTCGTTATTTACAAATCCAACATAAAAGGTTTCAGAAAAAATCGAACACAAAAATCATATAATAAATAAATTTGATCAAAGATGAAACTGATGCTGTCCAAAATACTACCAATGGAACAAGTTTAATAGAACATAAAACTAGGCCTAATATCATAAAACAAGAAGGAATCCAATGAAGAAATAGCAGTCCCTTTGAAAAAAGGGTGTCTCACCAGCTCTGCGCTTCACTAATCTGATGGAACCTGGGTTGAAACCAGGCACCTTGTTTCTTAAAAGCCCTATTGTTTTCATAACATACCCTCTCATTCTCGGTGCCGAATATTAAACCCGATTCCGGCTTCCCATATCGTACTTTCGACACGCGCAACTCTGGTTCCTCGACACGAAAATACACCATCAACCTCTTGTTTTCAATGAAGTAAAATATCCCTTAGGTGTAACCAATAGTGGCGGATTCAGAATTTTTTTGAGTGTGCGCACAAATTAAAATATTTTTTTAGGGTGGGCACAAGTCATAAAAAACTCAAAATTTCAGGGAGGGCACAAATTATAAATTTTAAGGATTAATTCATAGATTTTAAAAAAATTAAAGCCAAATATGTGAAATTTGAAAAGTTCAGAGTGGTATGTGCCCACCCAATATACATGCGGCTCTGCCACTGATAACCAGCGTGGTGTATTTCCCTAGGGGATGCAGACTTGAGCTTCTGCTCGGTCCAAGAAGTGGCTCCGCGGCGAATCATGTGCAATTCGACGTCGGCGAGCTGAAAAGATTGCCACATGGTTGGTGATTGCCGAGTGAGGGAATTTCCCCGGGATGTCTATTTTGTCACGGGACAAGGGGCAGAAAAAGAACATCGAGCCTTCTCGGAATAGTAGGAGCCACCCTTGGCTCGATGCTAGGCAGTAGGCAGGTTGTTCCGTTCAGTTCCGGGATATCGATGCTGTGTTTCTCAGTGGAATATTCAGTAACCAATGTGCATGTAGAATTATCATCACCGTATAATAGGAACCACCGCTCGTGATCCAGTAAGCCTTCGACATTGTCCGATGCCGTGGAAGAGCCGCGTACCAGTCCTTGCAGACGACTCGGAATCGAAGAAGATCGATTAAGCCCAACCGACCAGCAATAGATGGTAAAAGAGGAAGACCAGTCCAGTCCCTGGTTGACTCTTTGTCACGTTTGATGAACCTGGAGAAACTTTATATTTAATGTTCTTAAGTATAAATAATAGCAACAGATTAAAAAAAACAAAAAACAAAACCCTTCATCCAAACATCAAACCAAACCTAGTTCTATTTGATTACATGTAATACAACACTGAATTAAAAGACCAAACCTGGAATGAAAGATCATTGTAAAAGAAATATCTGTCGATGAAAAATAGTATGTTGAGAGGATATGGTTCTATAATTAGATCTCTTAATCGAGAATCAAATAAAGTAAGATATTTCGATCATAGTTTACAAAGATGAAGTAAAAAGGTAAAGGAGATTTGGGATTATAATACCTTAGTCTTTGATTCTGAGGTGAAGAAACCGCCATGGAATAACTTGAATTGGTGGATTGATTCTGGAGGGAAACTAAAGTATGTTTTGTGCAAAGCAAAACCCTACACTAGAGTTTCTTTCAAATAAGGTCTCTTATTCAACTACAACTTAATCGTTAGAATGGTAGAATTGATGACTGAGATTAACTTTTTATTTTTTAAGATAATATTTACATGACTTACTGTTAATCTTAATTATTCATTTCACCATTTCAACGATCCAAAAAACATATAAAAATTATTTATACTTACATTGTGTAACTTGATACTCTATGTATATTACAAAGCGTAAATGAATCTTAATATATATATTGGCATGTGTTTTATTTGTTCAAAAAGTAATTTTAGCCGAACAAAAAAATATTATAGGTTCTATTTATGGTTTTACATTTCTTCATGTGGCCCATCCGCTGGTAATTCCAATGCACATGGACCAACAAAAGAGGAAATAAGAATATGAACTGATCCGGTGCAAAATTTGGTGCCACTATAGCTTGCCTATCCTCTTGGTCACCAATGCCAACTCCTACATCCGCCATTTGGATCATTGAAACATCGTTATATGTAGGGTTATAAATGAATCGAGCTTGAACGAACAATATTATATTCGTGTTCGTTTATTTATTTTTAAAGGTGTTCATGTTTGATTCGTGTTCGTTTAAATTTTTAATAGTATTTGTGTTCGTTTATTTACTTTTGAAGGTGTTTGTGTTTGTTTGTATAAGTGTTCGAGAACGTGTTCATTTAAGTGTTCGTGAATATGTTCGTTTAAGTGTTCACAAACGTGTTCATTTAAGTGTTCTCGAACATGTTCATTTATATGTCCGAGAACATGTTCGTTTATATGTTCAGAAACGTTAACTAAATGAACAATAAATAAATAAATAAATAAATAAAACAAAGTAAAACTTACATTTCAAATTAAACTTATATAACATCCTTAGCAACAACAACAAAAAGTATTTAGATACATCCACAAGCATTTTCAACATATAAACGAGCCTATAAACGAGCTTGTTCGTGAACATAAACTAACCGAGCACACATTTGTTTGTATTCGTTCGTTTATTAAACGAACATAAAAATTTTGTTCATACTCGTTCATTTAGCTTAATAAACGAACATAAACGAACGGTTCGTCGAACACTCTGTTCATTTACACCCCTATTAATATGCAAGGACGGAACCGTGATTTTAACTCAAAAAATAAAATATATTTTTTTTGAAAGTAGAGGGACAACTTACAATTATCCCATTGAATTTGTAAATTTATTATATAAATTAAAAGTACAAACTTTTCGGGGTTGAGGGGCAAAAGCCCTCCCCAATATAAAGTTGATTTCTTTCCCGAGTACTTATGAAGCATGAAAAATTATTGAGTAAACCTCATATATTGATATGTACCATTGATTATATATACTAATATACAATATTAATTATTTTTAAACTTATTTTAATTCACGAATACAAAAATATTTTCTTTTAAGCCTGAATGGTGAAAAGATTGAGAAGGACAAAAATGATATATTTTAATTTCAGGTTGATCTACGATAAATATTGTACATCAGACAAAAAAGGGTTGAAGTAAATTACTAGGTTAATCTTTCTTTTAAAACAAATCAAAAGACAATGTTTTGGTTTTGGCTTTAAAACAAGGCTTAACTACAAAATAGGTGACCAATTTTTTTGTAATAGGTGCTTAAAGTATTTTTGGGCTGAAATAGTTGTTTAAAGTTTTATTTTTAGCTAAAATAGGTGCCCAAGTAGGTGCCTCAATTGACTTTAAACAAGTCAAAAATAAAACTTTAGACACTTATTTCAGCCCAAAAATACTTTAGGCATCTATTTCAGCCAAAATAAAATTTTAATCACTTATTTCAGTCAAAAAATACTTTAAACACATATTAAAAAAAACATAATTTAGACACTTATTTTAAAATTTAACCTTAAAACTACTTACAATCAAATGACCTAAACTAACACAATTCAACACGTGGAATGAGTGATGCTAACAAGGTAGGACTTAGACGAAAAATATATACTCCCTCCGTATTACAAATTTTATCTCTTAATGATTTTTTACCTAATTTTAGAGAAAAAAAGTTTGTGTAAAAGATGTGTTGTAAAATAATTAAAATAATTTTATTTTTAAAAAATTAAAGTTTATTTTATTGAAAAACTAAAAAGAAAGTAGAAAAGAAAATGTGTCTAGTAAAAATTATTAATTTTTTTAAAGAGACAATTTAAATAAGACAATTTTAAAATACAAAAAAAAGGTTTTATGAGACAGCGGGAGTGTATGTTTTTTGGGCGTAATCATATTTTTGTCCTCACTTTACTAGTTCAATCATTTTGACCTTTGAATATTTATTTTTGTCAAAATACCTGGCAAAACAAGAACAGTATCGTTAAATTAATGTCATTTTTTTCTTTTTCTACCAATATCATCACTTTTTGTTCCTTAATGAAACATTGTTGTCAAATGTTGTTTTACCACTTCTAATATTTATTTTGATTTTTTATGAACAAAAAGTCAAAATATTTTATTTCAACATTTCAATAAAGATAGAATAATTGACATTAGTTTAACAATATGTTACTGTTCTGTTACATTTAGATAAATTTGATTAAAAAACAATTAAAAATTCTAAGGTCAAATGAGACACTATAAAAGCTTAAGAACTAAAATGATTACACTGATAAAATTGGAGGGCCGAAAAAGTTTTTTTCTGACTTTTAAAAATACATGTATATGAATACTATATTTTATTTTTGACATCATAATTATATTTGATTTACTATATAATATTAGGTTTTATGTATAATATAAAAGGTTATATTTTGATATACATGTTGTGTAAAAAATTATACAATCCTTCATCTTTAAGCTATAAAATCTAAAACTTAAATCTCTAGCCTAACACCCTAAAGTCTAAAACTTAAATACTAAACTCTAAATTCTAACTATAAACCTTAAATTCTACCCTTATAACTTAAATCCCTAAACCATAAACCACGACCTAAAATTTTAAATCCTAAAATTAAAAGTCTTGTGTAAACTAAAATTTACACACATTTGTGTATCAAAATATTTTCCTAATATAAAAGACTTAGCAAGTGTAAAAGCAATAGAAAAAGCTGTTGGTCATGGAAACTAAAATGCTACATGAAAAAAAAAGAAGTTAAATGGAGCTAGCTTAGCCTCCTTTCCATGGAAATCATCCCGCCAGAGAAGGTCGCCAATGGTCATGGAAATCCTCCGACTCTCACTTTTAATTTATTTTATATTTTCTCCTATTCATATTTTATTCAATCAAATACATTTTAAATTCCATATAGTATTTTTATTTTCATAAACAATTCCATGCAGTATTTCGATCATAAAAATTTCGTATAATATATCCCATAAATTATGTTCCATATTGATTTTTCGTGTAGTTTTAAAAAAATTATTGATATACATAATATAAAATAATTAAAATAATAATTTTACCATTAAAAAGTTAAAATTTGTTTTTATTTAAAAATTAATAAAAGATAAAAAAATGTGACTTATAAAAATTATTAAATTTTCATATGAGATAAATTTAAAACACAAAAGTGACAAATCTAGTGGAAGAGAGTACTATAAAGTCTACGTTGTATTCTCCTTGGAAAGATAAAAAACAAAATATAGATATATACAATATTGTGAGCATTTCACAACAACGGGCGTTTGGTCTAGTGGTATGATTCTCGCTTTGGGTGCGAGAGGTCCCGAGTTCGATTCTCGGAACGCCCCTTTACAATTTTATTTCCGGTTTTTTATTTTTATTTTTGGTTTGGAGGCATCAGAGGACGGCGCGTGGGCTTCTTCACCGGGAAAAATATTAAAAAATCTAAAATCAAAATTCAGAGGGGCATTCCGAGAAGTAAACTTGGGACCCTCGCACCCAAATGCCCTCTTTGATTATTTGTTTCATGAAAAAACATAATATAGTTTATAACAATTCTCCTCCAAAAACCAAAACTCAGAAGTCCCTGTACTGTTTTTGTTGCTTAAAAATGGAGTCTTTATGTCACCCAGCTTTGTCAAAGCAGAAGCATTTGGAGCCTGGAGGTGAGGTATGTGTACCTTGTCGGTATAACTTTATCTGTGTTCAAAAATCTTTTGTTATCTTAGGACAATATGATAAACTGCAGGAGCAGCAGTGTATAGTTCAGAGATTCTTTGAAACTGGAATATGGCTATTTAGTAAAGTTGGACCGTTGACTGTGTGCTAAGATATGTGGTGTATTTACTCTGATTCTTACCATTAAATTATACAAATTGCACTCTATAAATAATTTTTAAATTATTTTGATTTCGATCGATTTTGGAATCTAAATCTTTTAGGTTTTGGTCAATTTTGTTTTTGGATAATTTGAGTTATTATACAATCAAGAAGAGAACTCAAGTTGGATATAACAATTAGGGACAGGGTTAAGATTAAATATTAGATGTTAAATTGTTTCAAATAAAAAAACAATGATCTATTAAATTAAATCTAAAAACTAGAAGGGACAAATGTCTTGATTATTATTTAAACTAAAAAAACTCAAAATATTATAACAAAAATTTTAAGGGTTACAACCTCTTCCAATATTTTGAGGACTTCCTAGTGGAACAATTATAATAAGGATTATATTGAACGAGTATATTTGGCCAGTTGGTCAAACTGTTCATCTTTATCCCCTCTATGTAGGCTTAAAGGCAGGCCCTGAGCTCGTGCCCGAAACTCGTCAGAATCTGTTCCGATGCGCTTCCCATTTCTATTTGGCATAACTAATGTGCAATTCACCACTTCTATTAAAGTCGTCTTATTTTTTGTTAATAAACTGACACGTGGTGTATTCTGATTGGCTCATGAGAATTTTTTTTAACGGAAGTTAACGGAGGGAGCATATGAGGTCACGATTCTTAATTTAGGGGCAAAACGTCCCAAAAATTACTTTAGGGGGATGTTCGGGAAAAATACATAGTTTAGGGGGGCAAATGAGCATTTAAGCCAAAAAATAATAACAAGGATTATATTATTTGTATAATTCTTGTTGGTAAAAAAAATTATATTTTGGGTTAAAAGGGGTACTTTTGCCCCTGAGTTCAACCCAATCAATTTTGCCCCTCGCCCAAAAACACATCTAATGTGGCACCCCAATTTGCAAAATTGATCAAATTAAACTTTTGATCGACGTTGACTGTTACGGTACTGACATGACAGTCCACGATGCTACCGTGGTAGTACACGTGGGATGATGATGCGGCAGAAGGGCGGAATTGATTCTTTTAACCGAATTCAAGGGCATAATTTTTTTTACTGAATTCGAAGGCATAATTGATTTTAATTGAAAGTTCAATAACTTACTTAATCTTTAAGCTAAAAAATTAAAAAAATATATATTAATATTTAAATATTCATAAAATATTAAAAATACTATAATAAATTAAAAATTATGTAAAAAAGTTAAAATTAAAAATATCAAAAGTTATAAATATAAAAAAATCAAAATTTTAAAATATTTATAAACCATCGAAAAAGTCTTCGATTGTTTCTCTTTATGCTAAGCATACTAATGTTCCTTGAACATATTTTCAATTGAAACATCATTGTATTAGAGTAGTAATAAAATCAAAATTTTCTTTCATTTTTCTACGTCAAATATTAGTGAGCATCAATTTGATGTAGAAAAGCTAAAGAAAATTTGAGTTTTATTGTTACTCTAATACAATGTTGATTCCACTTAAAATTTGTTTAACGAATGATAATACTCAGATTGACGAAGTCGAAGATTTTTTCGATGAAAGTGTTTAATTTTTTAATAATTTGTAAACATTTTTATTAAGTTTTTATATTTAAATTTTATCATTTTATAATTTCTAATACATTTTAAATTTTTATATAATTTTTATTTTCAATTTTTGAATATTTTATTTATTTTTATTAACTTTATAGATTTTTATAAAATAATTGAAGAATATTTTATTTTTTTTGTAAGAGCCACTTTGTTTTTTTTTAATTATCAGGGACGCACAGGATATTTACACCAATTTGTTAATCGATTTTTTATTTATTCTATTTATAAAATGTTCATCTCGAAAAACTAAATTATTTATCCAAATTTATTCAAAAACTAAATAAGTCGATTAAATTAACTGAAAATTTAAACAAATTATTTATCTAGTTAATATTTTTAAATTTTTAATATTTTTTAAATTCTTATTTTTTAACTTAAATATTAAATAAGTTATCAAACTTTTAATTAACATGAATTATGCCCCTAAACTCGGCAAAAAAATCAATTATGCCATCGAATTCGATTAAAATAATCGATTCTGCCCCTTCTGCCACGTCAACATCCCACATGCACTGCCATGTCAGCATCGTAGACTGCCACATCATCACCGTAACGGTCAACATCGGTCAAAGTGTCAAGTTGATCGATTTCGTGGACTAAAAAGCCACATTAGATGCATTTTTTGGCGAGGGACAAAATTAATTTCTTTTGTCGAACTCAAGGGCAAAAGTACGCAACCCTTTTTATTTTAACTATTCAATCTAAAATCAATAATTTTTGACATAAGTGATTAAGCCTCCCGCTGATATCTCCTTCCTCTCTAGGTTTTGAGTTCAATACCCAGCATGAACATTTCTCCATCCTTATCCCTTAGACTGTAGGTACTGTTAAAAAAAATTACAATCTAAAATCTTCAAGTCTAATCCTAAATACTAATTTTAAACCTAAACCTAAAAATTTAAACCTACAACCTAAACATAAAATTAAGTTCAACAAAATTTGTATCAACTTTAGTTTACAAAAATTTGTGTATCAAAATTTTTCTCTAATAATAATAAAAATAAGGGTAAACTACTTTTGGTACCTAATCTATTCTCATATTTATGTTTAAATCACCCAACTAATGTTTTGGCAAAATAATACCTAATATTATGTTTTGTTTTTATTTTGGTACTTGTGTCGTTAAAAATTAACGACATAACTGATACAATATTTTTATTTTTTATTCATTTTTTCTCCTGATAAAATATATTACGTATTATTTTATCAAGAAATAGTTTGAACCGAACAAAAACATAAGAATAGATAAGATATCAAATCATTGATTTACCCTAAAATTGAAGGCCGCAGCTGCCAATCGCAGTACGCAAAGTTTAAGAAGCTGACTTTTCTTTTCCGAGGTCGCCTTAGGCTGCCGAGTTATTATTCCATCTCTGCTTCTAGAATAGTTGGAATATATTCCAATATATGTCCCTTCTAGAAGGTGAATTAGCCAACAGAGAACTCGTTTTGACTAACTCAAACACGGAAGCGGGGGCGGAAGCGCCGCTGCCAACAACAGCAGTCCCCCTCGCCTTTTCCTTTCCAATTCCTCATATACATATATACATATACAACTCCTATATATATGGAAAGAGTAGACTCAAAATCAACGATATTACTAGTTTAATTATGGACATTAAAAGTAAAGTTGTTGATCTCTCTTATTTCTTGCACTTAGAGGCCACCGGCGATTCGGAAGCCGGTTATTTCGATCCTGCCATATCTGTTGTTGTCAACCATGGCCAGAATGACGATAATGATGATGCAGAGTCATGCAGCTATGAATATGATACTACATCTGATCTTCTTCATATGGTTATCGAGTTTAATTATAGCTTAGACGACAATTGCAAATGTCGGCGGCGATGACGAAGTGGATGGCGAGGTGGTGGACCAAGAGGTCCGTTTGTATAAAAAATGTAGATAAGATCCTTGTATTGATGGAATAGTAGCAAAAGAAAGTAAGAAATCATCTGTTGTTTCGGTTGATTCGACCGGAACCATGAATGAGATGGAAAAGAACAGGCTGTTTTGGGAAGCCTGCCTAGAATCTTAGACTCTGGTTTTTTGTTTTTGTGTTTCGATTTTTTATAGTTAGCTGGTGACATCCTAATTCTCTGCAAATCGACCATGGTATATCAGAACAGGAAATGTTAGAAAACTTTTAGGACCTAATAAATAATAAACATGTCAAACACAAACACAAGTTCAGCCCCATTGCTGAAACTCTAGTTCCATATACAGAAGCAACCAAAATCGAACGAAGACAAACCGAAATGTGCAAGTCATGTTCTAAATAATGTTGGGGATGAATCATGATCAGTCAGTTTGTCTATCATCTCCACATGCTTATCCGCTTGACTCTTCGGAACAAAGCTCGTGATAACTTGCCTCGGAATCCTCTTCATTGCTTGTTCTCAAGGCAAAATTCTCATTCTTGCAGGCTGAACAACTTCTTTGGACTCGAATGATCTCTTTGTAATTCATCAGCTGGTTTCTCTGAACAATCTGTTGTCGGTGTTCTTATTATTCTCATCCAGTTGCCTCAAGAAGCATGACTCGACTTCATCTTCATCTCCGCTATAGTTGTAAAGGGCATTATCATACTCTGATGTGGGACCTTTCAGCTCGCAGCTCGTTTCCATCTCTTGGTTACTATCAAACTCCTCGTCGGTAGGGCCATCGAATGAATGAGATGACATCGGTGAATATCCTCCTCCCGTTGCCCTCTCTTCACGTTCCTGCAGTGTTTTCATGATCAAGGTCTTGAGCAAGTTCATGACTTGAACAGCATGCATCAGAGCGGTCAACGGATCAGACATCTGCTCAGAATCAAAATCAAATGCTTCATCTTAGTTCTATTGCAGTTTGTAGTATTTGAACAACAATTTAAGTACATGTATTGGAATACCGATCTACAAATTTGGCTCAGCAAAGTAATGCACCCTAATACCTGAGTCATATTTGGAGCGAAAACCATGGCGATGTTTCGCGCATTCATTTTGTTCGACTCCTCTTCCTCAACAACATCTGCCATAAGATCAACAGCCCAATTGAGCAGTGCAACTTCGGTAGGCTTTAGCTGCTTCACAAGATCGACGGATTCTTCTTCAGTATTGCATTGGAGAACTTGTTCTGGGGAAAGTCCATCGAGCACCCCAGAAGGAAGCTCCCGGAACCAAGCCTTTATAAGGCCGGCAAGACAATGGACATCGATATTATCAGGCACTATGCCCCTATTCAGCTGATCTCTAACATTCTCCTCCTGGCTGTTTTCGGGATTTATCCGGAAAATCCCTTCCGCCTATAAAGACAAATCGAGAATAAAATCATGATCAAACAATCACATAGAATTGAACATCAGTTGGCATGTTTTCAAATTAAAAACCTTTAGGCCTCCTTGTGAATAAAGTCGCTCCTGCATTAACAAGAGTATAGTCGGGACACTGTTCCCTTTTGAATCGAACGAGCATTGCATCGATTCCGCCGAGACACCGAACACACTAGCACTGCAATGAAAAAAGTCGATTGCAGTCAAGGACTCGCAAACTTGAATACTCGATCGAATTCTAGCACACGGTCTATAGGAGATTTACTACTCCTGATCGGCCTATCGACTCTGCGGCACCTCGTTTATGTGCTTTGAACAGATAAAATGTTGAACATGAAAATAGTACTAGTACAACACACATAAAGGAATCCAAAGAAAATGGACAGTTTAAAAATTGAGTTGAACAAGATTGATTCCAGCTAATTTATGAAAAGAAAAATCATTGAAAACCCAAATATCTTTTTCACCTAAAACAGTTCAAGAACATGGCATCATTTACTCACTTCACCTACACAAATGCAGAGTTAGTAATAACATTTATTGCACTCTTCAGGTGCTGCAAAAAAAGGGGAAAATAACCACAAAATATAATATATCTTGAAATGATACCAACAGAGTGCATAACTCAAATGAGATACACTGCAATTCTGCAAGGAATTCAAAGTAAAAATCAAATCAACTGCTTCTGGAAAAGGGCGTATGGTTATATAATTTATTTATCTGTCTCTTTCAGATAGCTTTATGGAAGAAAGTGACAATCCCAGTTTAATAAATTATTTGTCTAGTTGATTTTCAAAATTTCAAAATTTTCCACTTTCTTTTTTTCAAATGCAGATCATTCACTCCTCCGGATCTAAACTGCAGAACAACACTAACATTAAGATTTCAAACTTAGGTGAAACGCAGGAAATTACCTTGCACTCGGAACTCGGCCAGGGATCTCGACTTCGAACTCAACGGGAAGACCCAAGAACCCGTTGAACCGATCAAACGTAACGTGGGTAATGTGTTCCACGTTGGTCGGCCACCCGATTTCCATATGGTGAACGGCGGAAGACATTACTTCGTGATCTTGTCTGTCAACCCGACAGGACACCATGGATTTCCTCAGAGCAGCCAAGAGCAACGCCAGGACAGAAATCTGATTCTGTTGCTGTTGCTGCTGCTGCTCTTCGTCGCAGCTCTTGAGTCCTCCTCCTTTAGCTCCGCCCTTACCACCGCCACCACAGCCACCGCCTTTAGTCGCCATGACTAGACCAGCCATCGTCTCTCTCGCTTTTGGAAGGCCACGGGGTTTTTAAATTCTTGTGGAGTTGTTTTTGTTGTTGCATTCAAAGTGAAGCGAAAGGGAGCTGAGTTTTCCAAGTTTTTAGAGTTAACGTCTACTTGTTTTTTTTTCAAATTTTGATCCTTTCTTCACTTTATCTATAGTCGAAGTCTCTGTTTGCCCTTGTGGTTTCAGTAATATTACGGGAGTACCATCTACCCAACATGAACATGTAATAGGTCAAATGCTTTAAAAAGTCCCTGTACTATTTCTTTTTAAAGATCTACCTCCCCAGCTAAATTTGATTGTTTCTAATCTTCATTTTTTTGGAATATATACATTTCAGTCATTGGACAAACTTTTTTCAGTTAATTCCATCGAATAATGGCGTTACAAAGTAAATGTTTAAATTATATTTTTTTGTTTTAGGTGTTTAATATTTTATTTCATTGTATTTTAAAGTTTATCTGTCAGTTATAGTAAAAAAATATTTTTATCAAAAAAATGCATGACACGTCTTCTTTTTCTTAATTTCATTTGATTTTAAAAAATAAAATGATTTATTTTTTTCAAAAATATTCTAAAATTCTCAAATTTTTTATATAAATTCACAGCCCCAAATATTCAAATACATTCTTTTTTTTTTCGACAAATCACCCACCACCTCCGCCGTTGGACCCCACTACTAATTATCTCACTCTTTTGTCGCCTCCAATTGATGAACGAGGCGTCAATTAAACGTCGAACGCGAAATGAATTACACAAACAACGAACGAATGGCAACTAGACTTTGTCAGTCTTGCGGCGATATGAAGAGATTGCATTGTTGTGTCGACGGCAGCAACAAAGTGTTCAACTATGGTAGATGAAATGGGTTTTGGCTAAAGATTTGGGTATTTTTAAAAAAATAGAGTTTTGAGGTTTTTTAGGTTTATCTATTTTGAAAATAAAAAAAATAAAAACTCAATCACGTGTCAAGCAAAGAATGGATTATGAATTTTTTTAACGATCAATCTTAAAATATTAACGAAATGAAATGTGAAACACCTAGAATATAACGGAATGAAACGTTAGATACATATTTTGACCAAAAAAATTAGACACCTAAAGAAAAGAATATATAGTTTGAACACTTAATTTGTAGTAAAACCTTAAAAATGATGACATGTCATATATATATATATATATATATTGTATAGATGAACAAATATTATTTAAGTATATAAAATGCTAAAGTATCATATTTAAAAAAAAAAGCTACATTAAATTATTTGACAAAAAAATTGTCCTTAGACTTAAAAATACACATTTTCATATCCGAACAAGTATTTCAGTGGAAAAAACGGATGATGTTCATCTTAAGAGACACGGGTTCAAATCGATTTGTCTACAAGGCATATGTGTTGTTAAAGGGTTAAGAATATGTATGGATATATACTACATTGTAATCAACTTTAGAGCATTAAAAAAATACGCATTTTCAAAACAAGAGAAACTAAAAATTATCAAACTGTAGTGAAAGGACTAAATCCACGAAAAACACAAAGAACAGGAATCTTTACAAAATTTGACCAATACAAAACTGCCGTCAATTTCTTATTCATTATTCCAGTAAATTGGTCACAGAACATCATTCTTCTTCGAGAAATGAACATTACTTTAAAACTTCATGATTCAAATTAAAATATTATTATATGTCCCGTCATTTGTTTTATTATTCCATTACTATTAGTTAATTTTAGAACCCAACAAGTGTTCAAGTAAAAAAAACAGATGATATTTATCTTAGGAAACATTAATTCAAATCGCTTTGTCTATATGGTGTATGCGCATTGTTAAAGGGTTAAGAATATTTATAAATATTACTACCTTATAAACACTTTAAATTATATCTCTAATTACTCCTTTCATTTTTTCTAAGGCGGTTATAAGGAGTTTTCAAGTTTTTTCAGAGTTCTTCGTTAGAGTTTTTCTTCTTCGGTGACGGCCTTTAGACCGTTTTGCTGGTTTTGTATATAAATAAACATTCATCTTTGTTGAGGAATCCTATTTGCATGTTTTCTTATTTTTTTACTTTGCCAGTTTCATCTTTTATCTGCTTTTTTGCAGTTTTTTCGTCTGCTTTTATGGCAGTAGTTTCGTCTATTTTTATGGCAGTGTTCGTTTGTTTTGTGACAGTGTTAGTCTAGCTGTGTGACAGTATTATCTGCTTTATCAGTTTAACATTCGTATGACGAATATCACTCGAGCGTTGTTAGCAACGAAGATCGGTGGTCAGTAAAGTTTGATTCCCTTTTGTGATGTGGTTGTTTTGCGAAGACCAAGCAGCGAAAGAACTTGTTTTCTTCTTAGAGCACAAAGTAGTAGTATTGCTGGATTTTTATCAGAAGATTGTTTAATCTTTTGTAAGTGATAAACATTGTTCTTTATTGACTTCACACCATTTGTGCTTTATTGTTCTATTTGATGTATAGAAATTTCAATGTTAGTGGTGTGATTCTTTTGCAACCTTGTCACTTTGAGTACAATCCAGTCTTCAAAAAAAATTATATCTCTAATATTGTTAGTATGATAAAATAAAAAGATAAATTACAATTACTTGTGTTTCATTTTTCTTTTGTTTTTATCATTTAACTGTCGAGAGATGTATATTGATCATTTATGTTATCAATTTATCATAAAATATGATTTAAATATTAACTTGTGTTATATGAATTATGTGATACATTAACAAAAAAAAAATGATCATTTCTAATTTGATCTTGGACTTTAGTTAAAATGTGAATTTAATAATTTTTAGAGCAAGTACATCTGGTTGGTTGGTCAGGCTGTTCATCGTTGTTTTCTCATATTCTCTCAGGTCATGAGTTATAGACAAACTATGAATACTCCAATTTATTTTCCTAGAGTCCCCATTCCCCTCCCTTTTAAATAAAATTATGATTAAATTTAAGATTTGTAAAAAAAAGTAAATTTAATAATTTTTACAATGTCTTTAACTATATAATAAAAAATGCTTGATAAAAAAAAACTACTCGTTGAATCAAACCCCTTGTATACGAGATTTATGTATTGATTTACAGGGATCCTCACATTAGTAAATCCCTTATCATACTCGAATATATTGTAGAACTTAATGTGTGATTTCAGTGAAAAAGATGATGATAATGTCATCTCAAGAGACTCATGTTCAGATTTATTTATAAAGTGTATGTGAACGTTTTCAAAAGGTTAGATAAGTATGAATAAATAGTATATTCTAATTACTTTAAGACTATTCAAAATACTAAAAAAATATTGATGCATTGTAAGAAGAATAGATTCCCTCATTTGTCTATATACCCTTACCTCATTTGTCTAAGGGCCGACCCTGATATAAAATTAGAATATTTGATAGATTTTTATCTAATTAAAATTTGGTCATTGTAAAAATAAATATTTAAATTAAAAAATACAAGAGTTTACTAAATATATAATCAAGTAGAGATTGAACTAAAAAATAATGAGTCCGAGTTATCAAATTTTTTGGTTTAATATCAATTTAAGTTCATATAAATTTAAATATTAGACAAATTAAGCATTGCCAATGAATTGTGAGTTTTAAATACTTAATAAACCCTTGCACAAATGTTCAACTCAGGCTCCGTCCTGTGGGTTCTTAATATCCTTATAAAACTTGTATTTCATTGCTGCTACACAAAGATTGGAGATTAGGAAGAGCAATAAATACTTAGGCATTCTCTTTTAATCAAAGGACGAAGCATGTAGAGCAAAGTGGGTCAAAATAATAACTAAGAATAAACTAAAAGCTTTTAACTACCAACTCTAAAGATAATTGAAAGAAAATATTAATTTAAAATTTACATTCTAAATTATTGAATTTAGCCCTAACTTTTAAGCATGTCACAAGTCTTTAAAGAATAAACTATACCAAATGTCATACCATCAAATATCTAATTAGTTTAATATTAATAGTAAATTTTATGTATGATATAATTTACTCATCTTTAAAAAGTAAAAACGAGTCAGCACTAATAATTTAATAATATTGAGTACTATAATTTATCTTTCTTTAAATTATTTAATGGAAAAAAATAGAGTAAACTACACAGATGAACACTTAACTATAAGGTTGGTGTCAATTTGACCACAATCTTTTAATTTTGGTAATTTTACCACGTAACTATTTAAGTAGTTCCAATCAAAGCCACCAATCGTTAAAACATAATTGAGAGACTGACGTGACAGTTAAATAAAATTGGTATAATTGCGCATTTAGTCATCGTTATTTATACAATCTATTAATTTGGTCTTAATTTTAATTTAATAAAATAAATAAATTATTCAATTCGATGGTAACACCTTAATTTAATAAATGTATTTTCCTCCTTCAATCAGGCGTGTCATCGCCTGATTGAAAAAAGAAAGATCAATGCAAAAAAATGGCACTGGGCAGATTTGAACCTAGATATCCTAGTGAGAGTGACATCCGTTTGCCACTCGGCCATGGATAGTTTTAGAATATGAATTACAAAATATAATATGTGTTAGCTGGTTGTTAATACCAATAAAAAAGAAGTAAATGTGGTTTTAGGAGAGTCGAATATGACACTTATAATGCATAAAAACATCTAACTCAATTAAAAAAATTTAATGATTAAATTAAAGTTAACAACATTACATATTTTAAAATATAGTTAGTGCACGATTTAAAATTAAAAATTTAAAATTATATTAAATTCATTTAGCGAATCCAAACTTACGAATATATTAAATCTTGTACTTTATGTTACTAAATTTTTGCTGGTCTAGTGGCAAACGCATGTCACTCCCACTAGGGATACTCAAGTATAAATCCGCCCAGGGTTATTTCTTTGCTTTAATTTTTTTCTCTAATCATATGACATGTGTCATTACCTGATTGGAAAAAAAAATTAATAACTTAAATAAAATAGATGAAGTCCTCCAATAAAATTATGACATGTGTTACTACCTTATTAAATAATTAATTTATTTTTATTAAATTAAAATTATGACTAAATTAATAGATTATATAAATTACAAAAGCCAAACGTGTAATTATACCAAATTTATTTAACTATCATGTTAGCCTCTCCGTTTTTTAACAATTAGTGACTTAATTGAAACTACTTAAGACACAATAAAATTGCCAAAATTTAAAATATAGTAGTCAAATTGATAGTAATCCTATAATTAAATAATTCTATATAGTTTACACAAAAAAAAAAATCAACGCTCCTACTTCATATTTTTCTCATATGAACAAATTAATATCTAATTTGCATGTTAAATAAGTTCTTAAGATTTTCTGGCACTAAATACCTAAAAAATAAAGTTTCAACTGTGTAAGAATAAAATTGGATGGGGTTTTAGATGAATAATGAACGAACAAAAAGATACAATTCCTGCTTTTCATTACCAAGAAATAGAATTTATACATGTAAAATCAAACTTGGTTCCATTTCATACTATCAACAAAATCCATCTAAAACACCTAATCTATTACTGCAACGGTTCTCTAAAACTCTTGAGAAGCAGAACCAATCTCGCCGTTCCCTTTCCCGGCCTTCTTCGGCAGCAGATTCTGGTGAATGTTGGGCAAACCGCCACCATTAGCGATTGTCACACCGCCCAGCAGCTTGCTCAATTCTTCGTCGTTCCTAACAGCCAAATTGAATATGCCTTGGAATGATTCGGTTCTTCTTATTGTCCCTTGCTGCGTTTCCAGCCAATTCAAAAACCTGTAAATTATTAGGTGAATCGGAAACGGATCAGTTACTCCATTCATCAAAAATTTCAGAGATTATCAACATACACAATGAGAGAGTTACGATTATGCAAACCTCAGCGGCGAGATATTCGAGGACTGCGGAGAGATAGACGGGAGAGCCAGATCCGACCCGCTCGGCATATCGTCCCTTCTTAAGGAAACGAGCTACACGGCCGACGGGGAATTGGAGTCCGGCTTTGCTGGACCGAGAAACAGCCTTCGACTTCGGCTTGCCTCGGCCTCCTTTGGTTGTCGCTGCGGCGGAGTTCATGGTTTCAGATTTTGCGAGGGATATACTACGGTAAGTTTTGAAAATGGATTTTGGTGGGAGATGAGCATACGGTGATCCTAGGGGTTGCATTATATAAGGGGGAAATTGCGTTGTGATTGGTTGTAAAGGGTTCACGCGGATTGCCAACGTGGCTTTGTGTTTTTGTTGTGCACGGATTTCCAAGCGGTGATTGTTTTGGTCCGTTGGATTTGAATCACTTGGATCACCGGTGTGGGGAACTAAATTTTTTGGCGGGAACTAAAATATTTTGTGTGATGCTCGACCTACAATAGTCGAGATTTTTCAATGCAGTACAGTCTTTTGTGTAAATTTTTGGTATTGAAGTGTTTTTTTTCATAAATGGATGAAAAATGTCAAAAAAAAATTGTCCCCATCAGCACATGACAAAAAAATATTTAATCAAAACTCCCGATGATGCCAAGTGCTGAATAGTGAACAAAGTGACCTCATAGGCAAATAGGCAAAGTTTGGTTATTCATATACTCCATCTCTATTTTGGGTAGGTTACGATACAGCATAATTGAGATATAATTACAGTACAACACTAATTGAAAATATTATAAATTATGAAACACAATACTAAAATTATTATATCTTTTATAATATTTTTGGTTGATATCTCGCACAATATCGATATTGAAAAAAACTTAAAATATTATCAAAAGCGATAAAGTATCCATACTTGAAGCTAAGTTTCAATACTTAACCACCAACCGAAAAAAATTATCAAACAATATAACATTTTTAATTTCATGTTTTGTGTCTTGTAACATTTTTTATGTCAGGACACCCCCTAAAATGTAGGGGTCACTTAGATATCTTCGTAGATATTGTCGTAGACTATAGTGGTGTTGCGGAGTCACCTAGTAAATTAGGGTGTCAATTGACGCCCATTTTTTATTTTTAGAATTTCTTTATAAAATTTAATATAAATATAAAAATAACACTCTTTAAAAATAATTGATACCATAATATAAATTTTGACTCCGCCCATAGTAACGCTCATGATTAAAGAAATGTACTCGTGTATATATATATATATTATATAATATGCATGACACTTCTATGATTCACGTAACAATCTCCAAAGTCATTCAAAGTATTGTTGAAAGGAACCTTGTTGGCCGAATATATATCACATAATGAAACCTTTCCTGTATGTAATTACATCATTAGCGAAAGAACATAGCTTGAATTCTGAATTCCCAATGCATTTGTGTATTGGAACACTTCAGAAGCTCTGCCACTGTAGTTCACAGGAATATATATCATAGCTTGTTAGTCATGTAAAAGTTCCTGGCAGGTAGCCTCGAAACCAACAGTTCGATTTCAATCTTTCAGTGCAAGTAATATCACAAGTTCCCAATAACCTCTCAACCTAATGACACGATTCTCGTGTCGTGTAACAAGAGAGCTCGAGTTCCCCTACCACTACCGCTACAGCAGCCCCGATTAAGAAAAAGCCATAAGCTAAGAACAAGACTACACTAAGCAAGCAAACTAGGATATCTTCATTCGGTTTGAAAAATGATCAATTATTCATTCCCTTTGGCAGTCATTTTATGGGGTAATCTTAGCACATCATGAAATGTATCATAACAATCAAGACCAAAAAAATGAATATCTTCATTCGGTTTGAAACATGAGCAATTATTCAACCCAACATGAAGGAAATCAGACAGAATGCGGAATTTCAGAATTACTGTCAAATAACATCATGTTAGGTGAAAATGAACTTGAAAGATTTTCAGACCGCACAAAACAGAACGAAGAACATACGGTAGAGAGCCACACCTTTAATAAATTTACAGCAACTAACAGTTCAAATCCAATTCCAGCCATATTCTCCTATAGTTCTCCTAAACTAGTGGTAAAGCTGACCAATTACAAGTGCAATCCTTTAATAGCCAACCAGCTCAACCCGATAACCCAATGTACTTGCCTTAATCAAGACCAAAAAGGCATAACGTTAAGATATCATGATAGGATCAATTGATAATTGTTATTAAGATGAATACTTTCACAATGTCTGTAAAGACTATTATGGCCGTTGAATCATACAATAAAAATTGGAGCTCAAGCGAAGCATTAGAGGATGAGTCAAGTACCTGATGTTTCCTTTCGTAGGGACAACATTAAAAAAAAAACACCTATCAATTGGGATAGAATGTCAAACCAAGACAAAATATGTACTGATGGCCGATGGGTGATTTCAAATCTCTATTTCAGTGCTGTGATCACGATGAACCAGAAATGCTAACCGGCTAAACGTTCCTGCAACTTCTGCTGGTATATTGCTGCACAAAGGTTTACTATGACAGAAATTCTTGCATCGGAAATTGATAGCCACGTTTGCACATTAATCCCACTACTGTCTCAACCTTATGCCTTTTACCACACATCAAGTATGCCTTGTACATTATCAGAAACGTCTTTTTAGTATAACTGATGCGGACATTATCCATCTCACTAAGAACATTCTCCATGTCTTCCAAGCGCTTCTGTAATCCATACATGGACATTTTACAGTGATACAAAGACCTGCAGATTCTCCATCCAGCACATTCTGCACGCTTTATAAAAATTGAAAGTTTGTCCACTGCACTGCGGCGGTAATAAGCAGTGATAATGCAACA
The DNA here is from genome assembly GCA_019671005.1 of Hibiscus mutabilis. Lineage (NCBI taxonomy): Eukaryota > Viridiplantae > Streptophyta > Magnoliopsida > Malvales > Malvaceae > Hibiscus > Hibiscus mutabilis. Next base: position 10,884,566 of record CM033756.1, read on the forward strand.
CATCAAAGGAACAGTCAATACAGTGGTCTTGTGCTCAAAGGCCTCATTAATCAACTTCTCCATAATCTCTAAATCATTCTCCTGAGCATAAAGTCTAATCAACAACACATTTAACCAAGGTCTGTATTCGTCTTTTGGAATTAACCTTAGCAATTCCTCAACCCTTTTAGTCCTATCCTTGACAGAACTCCTGCAATATGCAGTTATCATGGCTCTAATCAATGGGGTATGGAAATCCACATGAAGCTTTAACATTTGGAATGTCTCTTCCATTCGATCCAATTTCCCCGAGTGTGCATATCCCCGAAGCATCAGCAAGTGAGTGTCGATATTAGGCTTAACCGGTCCTGTTTGCATCAAAAGAAACGTTCTTTCCATCCTATCCCACATCCAAGCAGTCACATACGCAGCAATTAAATTGTTATAGGTATTTATATTAGGGGAGAGGTTTAAATGTTGAATCTCCTGAAATGTTGCCTCCATGTGATCTATCAGCATCAAACGACCAAAGACTGATATAAGAATGTTATATGTCACAATCGAAGGACTACAACTCGGATCCCTTTTCAGATTCCAGAACACTAATTGACATTTTTCAATGATGCCATTGAACATACAGGCACTCATTAACGCATTGTACGTTGCTGTCGTCTTGAGCTGCTTACTTTCAGCCTCGGAAAAGAGCTCAGCAGCAAGATCTACATTCTTAATCCTACCAGCAATGGTGATACCACTAGCATATTCTTCCGACGTCATGGGATAGCCTTGCTCCATCTTTCTTCTCCTCCAATTAAACACCTGAAGAAACAATTTAATATGAAAACAAAAAGCTGAAACATACCCACGTCTACAACGAAGCTCCCTAACACACTTCCCCCCCCCCCACTAAACACACCACAAAAACAAAAACCCAGATTTGTTTCATCCTAAGCTCTAATTTTTAAAAAGAAGTACAGAAAAAAACATACCTCCATGGCCAAATTAGGCCAAGAACCCAGATTTGTCAATAACTCCGAAAAAACACGGTCAGGGATTTCTTTGGTATGCACAGGCACATCATCCTGATTCGTATAACTCCCAAGCAACCAATCCCCTCTCTCCTCCAAAATCTCGCCCACTTCCTCTAAAGAATCAACCTTTTCTACCAATTCATCCCTGAGCTGAACCAACTTCTGCGTCATCTCCGGTTTGGGACGGAGCTGCGACTCCGCCAGAGAAAGCTTTTCAATAAACAAGTTGATAACGTTATTGGAGATCTTATTGGGCAGCGTAGGGTGACTGGTGGCGGGGGTAACCGTACCCTCATAAAATCTGTAAAGAGACGACCTTTGAAGATTATATGAAGCTGGGATTAAAGATATGGGTTTTGAATGGTGCCTATGGAGGTTAAACAGCAGCTCCGATTGGGCTGCTGCTGCGTCAGAGATTCTCAAAACGCGCTTCATTTGGGATTTTAATGGAGAAATGTTTTTTTTCAGGGTTTAAGGAGGGTTTTAGCGAACAAAGAAGATTCTGAGATCGAAGAGGGTGGGGATGTACTGCCTACACATTTGGCGGCTAAGGCGAAACTCCCGATCGCAAATCTTACACTTTACCCTTAACATTGCTATCGGTTGAAGAAACCGGATCGGGTCGGGTGACGATGCATCTAAAGCGAACCCAGCCGCCACCCAAAGATAAAAGGACTATTTATCCACTTTCTAATTTCTATTGTGACGTTTAAATTTTAATTTTGTATAATTATATGTAAATTTTTTTTATCTAATTTGATTTTAAAAACTATTAATGTGTCATTTGAGATTGTTTTTGACATCCGAAAGTATTTATTTAAGTAGAAGCAAATATAAACAATAATTATTATTCCATACACATGCTGGTGAAACTTTTTTATTTTCACAAAAGCCTTAATTTTAGGGTTTCAATTTATGGGTTTAGTGTAGGGGTTTATAACTTAGGGTTCATGGTTGAAATTTAAGGTTTATGATTAGAATTTAGGGTCTAGTGTTATAATTTAGGTTTTAGGGTAATATAATTAAGGATTTAGGTTTTAACCTATAAACCCTAAAATTTAAGCCTAAATCTAAAATTTTATCCACAACCCCTAAATTCAAAACTATGACACTTAAACCTAAATCATAAATAAAGTCCATAATCCCTAAAACTAAGACGTTTATGTAAATAAAATTTTCACAATTGTTTATGCATAGAATCATTACCCTACAAACAAATGGTCTTGATAAAAAAAAAGTTGCTTTTACAAAATAATTTTTCAAAGTCAAAAATTATTTTTAATTTTTTTGTGGTTAAAAATATTGTTTGAAATAAAAATGTCAAATTTAACCCGTTAAAATTCACCAAGGTTAAATTTGAACGTTAAATAGTTTTTGATTACTAACGTTCAAACACACCCTTACTTGTTTCACTTGTTAGAAGGATGTATTTGCTCGCTTCTTGAGAGTATAAGGATTGTAAGTTATTTTAACAATTTTTTTATTATAAAAAATCATCTGAACGAGATGGGCTAAAAGTTATTTTCAGAAAAAAAAAACAAATTGTGTAAATGTTTTAATTGTAATAAATAAGTTATTTTATCCCAATATCTCATTTTTAATATTATTTACGTAATAACACTTAAAAAATTATTTTCAGATCTACCCCCTCTTTAGCACTTGTTTTGCGCCAACTGCCATGCACTTCACTTTTTACTGTTTCACATCATCGTTTGTTCCTCTCATCTTGGAAACAGATTACAGATGATGGGGGTGTAGCTCATATGGTAGAGAAACGGTGTTCGATTACCCGCGCACCTCCACATCAAGGATTGACTTTTGAATCTGCAGTATTCAGTGTTTGGTTCTATACATACTTTGGGTGCTATGATTGGTGCAATCACGAGTTGACTAATTGCTGATTTTGGTCGAAAAAGGGTAAGTTTTACTAATTCTTTTTCCTTTGGTACATATAGATAATTATATGATGTCGCATTATGTTCATGTCTAAATGTGTGCATGCAATGAGAAGAGCTATGGGCTTCTGTGTTGCAGGGTGGCTTGCTATTTACTTTGCTAAGGTTGTACTTGTGATACTGCTTCACCTCTGAATTGATCATTGCCGCATCTACAATATCTCTTCTCATGAGTTGACCAAAGCATGGTTTGCTCCTTTCCACCATGAACAGGATTTCGAACCATACCTCCGGATATGAGTATGCAGATAATACTAACATCGGCTATTTGCAGTCATGAATACAACTGAATTAATCTACCAAACCATACTTTAGATACATATCTAAGTAAAATCCTTACATAATTGAAGATTGTTACTCATTTCAGATAATCTGTAAAAACATTCCATGTATCTGTGTTGTTTCTTTGAAAAAAGTAAATATATACATTCTGGACCTAAGCCCAATTCAGATCTTGCAAGTTGCAATGGATCCTAATCACTGTGGCCGCAGAGATTATGGAAGACGCGTGTAGGTTTAAACACTGATTGTTTTGTCGGAAGCTGAACAAAATCTCAAATATAAAAGGAAAGACCAAAGTGAATGGTATTTATGTTAGAACCGGGAGCTGAAAAAGCCCGACCTTACTTTAAAAGGATCTGTTCTATAGGTCTTACCTCTGTATCCTTGAGTTCTAAGGAGACAGGATTCCTAGTCAGAGCGTGATTATGTTTTTTATGTTTAAACATATATATAACCATGTAATGGTTACTTGAGGTTCACGAAAAATACATTTTCAGATAAAGGCTTAGATTAATCAAATAATAATTACTTGATGTTCAAGAAATAGGGTTTCCTTATGCCCTTATAAATTTGAAACTCTCAACCTTGTGATTTTTACGTTAGAACTATACTTCTTCTCCAAGTTTCTTCAATGGCAATGGCTTCAGTTTCTTACCCGTCTAACGTTGTTTCCCACCTTGTTCAGCCACTCCTGTTCAAACATCAACCTGGGTATATACCTCCAATCCTCACCCAAATCACTTTAACCATCGACGTTGATCTCCGCTACCATGATCCTATGACAGGCGATTACACCACTTTCAACACCAATCCCTTCCCCTCGCAAGAAACTCTTTGTTTTGGTCTCGATGTCTTGCAAAGCCGCAACGAGATCCACGAAGTTCTTGATCCAGCGTTCACAAGACTCGGCATCGACACATCCTCTACTTTGTACAACACCATCGTCCGAGAAATCATCGGACATGGACTTATAATTGCACATATGATAGTTCGCAGAGGATATTATTGTGAGGTCATGTATTTACAATCTGCGATACAAGCAGTAGTGGTGGAAAACGAGACCAGCCAAGAGTCGAGGGCTTTGGCAGAATCGATGTCGGAGTTTGAGAACGTTAACTATGGGATGGCTGCGGCGAAAGAATTATCGATCAAGGAGATGTTGAAGAGGGTTAGAGTAGAAGATGGAGATGAAGAAAAGTGCATGATATGTTTGGAGAAACTAAAGGTTGGATATGAAGCATCTCGGATGCCATGTTCTCATAGCTTTCATGGTGATTGCATTGAACGATGGCTGAAACAAAGTCATTACTGTCCTATTTGCCGGTTCGAGATGCCAACTAACTAGATTTAGATAAAAGAACCCTGTATTTCTTCAACAGAAATCATCTCCTCGGTGTCCCTATTTATGCCTCACACTAAAAATTTAAGTTTAGGGTTTAGAATTAAGGTTTAAGATTAGAATTTAGAATTAGAGTTTAAAGAATTTAGGATAGAGTGTGTTTTTTAAGGTTTAGGGTTTAAGGTTTAAAATTTAAAATTTAGGTTTAAGAGTTAAAATTTAATTTTTATATTATTATAGCATAGAAAAAGACACCGAAAAGTAGCAAAAGATTTTTGTCCGTATTTCTTCGTCTTTCCTTTGAATGTTATGGAAACAAAATCTACTTAATCACTTTGTGAATCTCTTAGAAAAGAGTTTAGTTGTTTTCCCGGTAAACAAAGCCAATTTGATTCCTTGATCTTTACATTTCTAACACCTAATTACATGGATGCAGCTGTCTGACAGACTTTCCCATCTTTTTTTTCTGGAATCGTTAGTTCCTTTGCAGTGTTGTTTGGATCAGATTTTGGGGGATTTTGCCACTACTGTCTCTGGGATTATAGAAGACAATCAGCAATGAGGCACATGAATGGCTAAAGAAGAGCCTGCAACATGCCAACATCAACTGCTCAATCTCCCCATGTTTTTTCTGTCAAGATCTAAACCCAATTCAGAACATCTTACAACTTGTTTGCTAGTGGCTTTAAGCAAGACTAAACCAGCTCGTTGATCTGGCATGGCATTAAACATTGCCGCCTGCTGTCCTCAAATCATGAAGCATGTGCCTCTTCCCTTCAACTTTGTCATCCTCAAATCAGATTCACTTTTGCTCTTCTTTCTCTAGATTTGGTTAAATAAAAATATACAATCCTTACCAGTTTGGCTGTAAATTTGATATAGGATGACAGCTACTGGCTTCTGTGTTGCAGGGTGGCTTGCTACTTGTGATATTCTTCACCTCCGAATTTATCATTGCTTAAGTTGCAAATAAACCGGTTATGCAGAAATATATTGATATCCGATGTTTTTGATCAAAACGAAAAGGGGGCTTTGTCTTTTGACATTGGAAGAGTGGCAACAGGCTATGGAATGGGAGTCTTCTCATATGTTGTGAATTTCAGAATCTGCTCTAGAATTCCCTTCTAAAACCTTTTTAGACAATGATGCCTTTCTTGACAAGGTACTGCTATTTATAGCAGAAATCGTGCCAAAGAATCTCTGAATGTTCAAATGCATAACACAGATTAAAATCCGATGAAATATGCACAAAGCTTTGTCTGATTATTTCACATCTTATTTCTAAAGCTTATGATCCGCACTGGGGTGTTGGTCTCCTTCATGATAGGGACAGTTCTAACTTAGAGGACATTAGCTTTAGCTGGTAAAAATGATTTATCCATCTATTCAAAGTAACCATGATGAAACACAACATTCTTCGGAAAGACCGTGTGTCTCTGCATGTGATTGCAGGACTCATTCCTTGTGCAATTCTGCTTGTTGGACTCTTTTTCATTCGAGACTCTCCTAGATGGCTGGTATGATGGAATCCTATTTTACATTGAAATTATTGTAACATGAAACGGTGCTGGTAGAAAAATCTTGGGTATAACGCAGGAAAAGATAGGACTTGAAAAAGAATTTGAAGCCACGCTACAAAATCTTTGTGGCAAGGACGCTTATATATCGAAGGAGGCAGCTGCGATCCGGGTTCTTAATCTGAACTCTATCATCATAACCAGCATTAACAAATGAGTTAAGAGAATTATAGAGGAAAAAAAAGGTGAACTTTTCTTGCTTGGCAGAACTATATAGAGACTCTTGAACAGCTCCCGAAAGCCAAAAATGCTGGATTTGTTTCAACGAAGAACTTACGCTCTGTCATTGTAATTACCATCGGTCTTCTTAGTCCTTCAACTTCTTTATGAGCTGGAGCTCTTCTGGTAAAGAAAATGAAGCTTTTCTTCTTTTGATCTTAAAATCCCCCTACAGTTAAGCAGTAATTGAGAATTTTAGCTGAAACTTCATGGCTTGCACAGGTACCCTCATTGTTTATGCTGTAGTATATGCGCTGGATATATTGCTTGTGGTCACAGTGGTTCCTGAAACAAAGGGGAAAACGCTGGAACAGATTCAAGCAGAAATTGCATAGAGAATCAAGAGAATGAAGCAGCGGAGCACATAGCAAGAAAGAACATGTACTAATGTGTTACCGCATTTGCCATTTGGGATAAATAACATCTCTTTTATTATGAAGACCAGACTGAACTATGTTTACTTTTCGGTACAATGAATATATGTATCCATAAAACGGATCAAAACACATTAAAATTTTAATCTACCAAACCACGCTTTAGTTACAGATCTGACAGACTCCCTCCTTTAATTTTTCTTTATAGGGACTGCATATTTTCTCGGAATATAATTGATAAGTAGACAAGTTTGTGCAGTCGGTTTCTCTAATCCTGTCCATATTTATAGAGACTTGGGAACCAACTTAGAAATATTTTTCATTTCCTATATTTTATAGTATAGGAATTAATATTTTGCAATTCATACAGAAATGTGATCCTGGTTACATGGGATAGAATCCTCTGCCTTCATCCTGATTTGTAAGTACAAAGTGAAGACGAATAAAATGGCTATAGTGGCATCATAAAACATAATTTAACTGATATATGGCAAGTTTCTAGCCATAAGATTAAGAAAGTGATAGGGAGTCTGTCAGACAACTGTGTGACCATCCCAGGCACTGTTTCGATGTGTAAGTGTCCCTCACTACACCTGAAAATGAGATTTTCTTCTAATGGATACTTCCATGAGTTGCAATTAAATGTTGAAATCGTTTTCAGCTCCAACTCAGGCTGGCAATTACAAAAGATCTCTCTCTTACGCTAGCAGAGGGGTAATTACATTTTGGAACACTGATAACCTTTTCTTGCAGCTGAAGCTAGCAAATTAAAACTGGACTTGACTTTTCAAATCTGTGCACTATGGAGATGCAAGGAATAAACCCTGTGCCTCTCGCATGAAAAGCAAGCGCTCTACCATATGAGCCACAACCCCATCGTCTGTCATATGTTTCCAAGATGAGAGAAACAAATGATAGCCTGAAGCAGTAAAAAGTGAAGTACATGGCAGTTGGCGCAAAACAAGTACTAAAAGAGGTTTTCCAACTTCCAATTGCATACGCTGTATACTGACAAAATGAATGATGGTTTTAATTAAACTTTTTTTATTTCTTTAATGTTGTTACTCACATGTAGAGGTATCTTAGTAGTTGTCATCCTATTTCGAAAACAGAAACATGTACAGCCTAACTGGTAAGGGGTTGTACAGGCCAAATCTAGAAAGAGGAGCAAAAGTGAATCTGATTTGAGGATGACAAAGTTTAAGGGAAGAGGCACATGCTTCACGATTTGAGGACAGCAGGCGGCAATGTTTAATGCCATGCAGATCAATGAGCTGGTTTAGTGTTGTTTAAAGCCACTAGCAAACAAGTTGTAAGATGTTCTGAATTGGGTTTAGATCTTGACAGAAACACAAAACATAGGGAGATTGAGCAGTTGATGTTGGCATGTTGCAGGCTGTTCTTTAGCCATTCATGTGCCTCATTGCTGATCCTCTTCTATAATCCCAGAGACAGTAGTGGCAAAATCCCCCAAAATTTGGTCCAAACAACACTGCAATGGAACTAACGATTATATCAAATCTTGTAATAATTCCAGAAAGAAGGGAGAGAAAAATAGCGGGAGAGTCTGTCAGACAGCTGCGCGACCACCTCAGCCAGACAAGGCAAGCTGAGAACATCCTCTGCGATCAAAGATGATTCAGCACCGAACCATCAGACCAGTAATCACGCTCTGATCACACAGCCTCGGTTCATCAACCAGACTTGGAATCCTGTCTCCTTAGAACTAAAGGATACAGAGGCACGAGCCTATAGAACAGATCCTGTTCAAGAAAGGTCGTGCTTTTATAGCTCCTGGTTATAGTTTAAATACCATTTGCTTTGGTCTTTCGTTTATGATGTGGGATATTAAAACAAGTGTCAAACACCTACACGTGTTTTCCATCATCTATTTATTTAAACAATATATAATATTTTATTTGCCAAAAATAGTTAATTACATCATCCTGGCGATATCAATATTTTTATTAGTCGTGGATTATTAGCTTGTATTTTATCACTATATTATTAATAAAAATGCAATTCAGTTTTTAGAACAAGCTTTTAATCATAAGAAATTATAATGGAAAATTTTTAATGTTTAGGATTTTATATTGTAAGATTTATAATTTAGAATTTAAAGTTAGAATTTTAGGTTTCAAATTTAGTAATTTAGAATTTAAATTTTAGAAAAGGTTGTGTAATATTTTTTACACAGTTTATGTATTAAAATATAACTAAATTATTATTATTAAATGTAAGGGAAATATTAGAACAAGTAAAGTCTAATAAGTATTGAACCATATTTTATATTTATTTTGAATTACAATTTCATTATAATCTAAAGTTTAATATATCGTATTCACTACATTTTATGCAAATTTTCAATTTGACCCATGCATTATTTTGTCCAGTTTGGTACATGTAGTATCATTTGATCTATCACTTTACCTAATTATCTATCATTAACGTTAAAAATATGACGTCACCCGATCAAAAATTGTTATGTATAATAAATTTAAAAAAAAACTTTAGAATTATTTATAAATTTAAAAAACTCAGATTTTTTTAAATTTTTATAAAACGTTTTATATTTTATATTTTTTAAAAATGAATTAAAACGCACTTAAGCAACTGAAATACATTAAAATTTAATCGAAATAAAACTTAAACTATTTGATATTGATTTTAGACCAAATCGACCATATTTCTACTACATAAAAAAGATTGAGGAATTGAAGGGCATGTGTGAGGCTATTATGGTCATAAGATATTGCTGTCAGTTTTATCATTTTTATAATTTGAAATTTTAACGTGATTGTTGAGGTATTAATGAGTGGTATAAGACAGTATTGTCCATATAGACAGTAAAAAAAAATTAATCCACTTTTCAAAAAAAAATGAAAATAATATTATTTTTTTCTCTTATTGAAAATTTGGTTGATTAATCTGATTCAAACTTAATAGTGAATTTTCTTATATAAGTGAATGCTCTCTAACTCTAACACCAATAAATTATTCGATAGTGGATAATCATCCGAGTAAATTTCTAAGAGTTGAACAAAAAAATTCGATGCATCCATTATTGATGACCTTGATTTAATGAAAGAATGTTGAGTACAATTCTGAATGTCTACTTTTGACAAGTAAAAAGATCCTCTTTACAATATTTTATAGGTTTATAATTGTTTTTTTTTTTGAAAATTGTTTTTAGTTTGTTTTTAAATATTTGAGGACTTAGCTCACAAGTCAAGTTTTTTTTAGAAATTATTGACGACCTTGTTTAGTGCTTTCAATATTTACCAAAAATAGTTAATTACATGTAATAAAAAAGTATCACTACATTATTAATAAAAAATCAATTCAATTTTTTAAAACAAGCATTTAATAGAACACAAAAAATTGTAATGATAATTTTAATATACAAGTTGTGCAAAATTTTAAATTTAGGAGCTTAAGTTGTAAGGTTTATAATTTAAATTTTAAGGCTTAAATTTTAGAGTCTTTAAATTTAGTATTGAACCATATTTTACATTAATTTTAAATTACAGTTCCATTATAATTTAAAGTTTAATATATCATTTTCATTGCATTTTATGCAAAATTTCATTTTGAATCAATTCATTATTTTATCTAGTTTAATCCATGTATTATCATTTTATATATCACTTTACCTCATTATCTATCGTTAACATTGAAAAATATGACGTGATCCAATGTAAAGTTGTCACATGTAATAAAATTTTTTTTAAAAAATATTAAAACTATATATAAATTTAAATAAAATGACAAAAACAAAAAAACACTAAAAATCCTTTTTAACAAACTTCAGTTTTTTTTTATAGAATTTTTATTAAACGTTATATATTTTATACATTTTTAAAATGAATTAAAACGCACTAAAGCAACTGTACTTGATATTGATTTTAGACCAAACCGACCATAAAAAAGGATGGAGAATTTGCTTTGGGTGTGTGAGTCTCTTATGGTCATAAGATATTGCTGTGGGTTTTAATTTTATCAATGTGAAAGGAACTCGGGTCGGTCCGGGTTTGAGTACAACAGAACCGGCATTAACAGCAAAGATAAGCCTCGCGTTCCTTGTCCCAACCATTTCTGGATTTCAATGAGAATTGTTTGAGATTCAACTTGTACGCGTTGATGCCAACGCCTCTCTGCAACTATGGCGTTTCAAAGCTCGCTTCTTTCTATCTCAAATACAACAACCCCAAGCTTCCCAGCTTTAGAAAAGCCTTGCAAATCCATGCCAATGCGACAAACGAAGTCGATGCTCAGACTGGAACTGTTGAGGAAGAACCCAAGCAAGAAAATTTAGAATCTGAACCCAGAAATGAAAGCAAAAGCATCCCCGGTTCCTCTAAACCCCTTGACAAGGACCTCAAAAAGGTAGGATTTTTCTTTCTTTTTAGTTGCTTCATCCTTTACATGGAGGATTGGCTGATTTTGAGGGTGTTTCCTTGTGATATGGTTGACAACAGGTGGTTCAAAAGACTGCTGCAACCTTTGCTCCCAGGGCTTCAACTGCTACTAAAAACCCTGCTGTTCCTGGAACTGCCTTGTACAGTGTTTTCGAAGTTCAAGGCTATGTGTCGTTGCTGTTGGGTGGAGCTTTGTCTTTCAATCTCATATTTCCATCTAATGAGCCTGATATTTGGAGACTGATGGGGATGTGGTCTATTTGGATGTTCAGTGAGTTTATTACCTTATCTGGGTTTCAACTTGTTGCATGTTCTACAAACATCATAATTAACATACTGGTAATCCCTGTTTCTTTGCAGCGATTCCTTCGCTTCGAGCTCGGGACTGTTCGAAGAATGAAAAGGAAGCTCTGAATTATCTTTTTCTCATCATCCCTTTGATCAATGTTATAATCCCTTTCTTTTGGAAGTCTTTTGCACTTGTCTGGTCTGCAGACACTGTCGCCTTCTTTGCCATGTATGCCTGGAAGGTACTTTTATTTACCCTTCCATCACTAATATTTCTTTATGTGATCATTTCGCTTACTGAATATGTATGTGCTTCTTACAGCTTGGATGGCTACAGAAAACAGAGTAAGAATTATGTAAACTGGCCTTCAATTGGTTCATTGGTGCTATCATACTTGATTGATTCCCAGTTTTAAAGAGGCAGAGTGTGGTTGTTTGATCTGAGGAAGACATGGAAAACTCCTAGAAATGTACTTACAAACTCGTATCAATTAATGTATACTCTTGGAATCTGGCCTCCGTGCCATTTCTCTTATTTCATATGAATTCCGAGCTTGTAAGTTGTTTCTCAGGATATATGTGTACACTCAAAAGTCCTTTTGGAGAATCTAACTATTGAAATTTCTTAATCTCCCCAGACCCTTTTTTTTATTCTTTTGCCATGCAAATTGATGAGTCCCCTGAAATTAGCATGGTTTGTTTTTAGCTATTGTGTTTGATAGCAGCACGGAACAGATACGGGCTCAGCAGCGGTTCTACAACTTGATCATTGTAATTTGATATCTTAACAATGGTAAGTGGGATATAATGGTTTTAGCAGTGGCTGCAACAGACAAATGGGGGGGAAACCTTTTACCATAACCATAAGCCAAAAGTTAAAAGACTTGCTATGAGTTTCATGGACTGGGAAAAAAGAATTACCAAGCATTCGTTCTCAAGGAGTCATGAAAAACATCAGAAGAAAAGGATGAAACGAATGTAATTTCTGCTACAAATGATTTCAATGAAATTTGAGCCAGTAGCTACAACTTGGAAGTTGTTTCGTATTTGACAGCAGAAACTGAGCTAAACAAGCACCTCATGTTCCTAATTTGGTCAAAATCACCAACTTGAAAAGAGAAAATAACAATTGGTAACACATTGGAGAATAGAAACATCATACGTTGAAACCATGGTGTCTAGTTAGCACATTAAAAGTGTAATCACTCATTTTTGTACGGGTTTTTAGTATTTTTAGTATTATTGTAATAATATATATAAATAATAATAATAATAAAATTAATAAAAAAAAGCAAAAAAAAAAGCAAAAAAGCAAAAAAGCAAAAAAAAAAAAATAATAATAATAAAAAAGGGGAGGGGAGTGGAGCACAAGGCTCCACGTCACCCTCCTCCCCTCTATAAATAGGAAGCGAAAATGAAATGGCAATTGGAATTGATTGGCAGCAAGCCAAAAATGAGTCGGCCATGGCAAGCCAAATAAGGGGGCAGGCTAGCCTAGGACCAGGGTAATATCTTCGGTCCTAACCGGTTCGATCGGGGTCCTATTTTAGGTCCGATCTAGTTAATATTTTTGGAGAGGTCGTGGTAGATCTCGGTGGAGTCGTCGAGGGTTCATTGTTCGAACTCCTAATTAGGTATATTTTCTTTCCTTTTATTTATGTTGTAATTTTTATATTTTAATGAAGTAGAAGTTAATTTAAAATTGTGTTTTTAATTTGTATGTTTATCTATGTTTTATATTAGTATGTTTTAAATTTATATTTTATATTAATATTTTATTTATGTTAGATATGTTTTATTTATAAGTTAAGTTAATAGTTATGTATGTATGTATGTTTTAGATTAGTATTTTATTTATGTTAAATATGTTTTTATTTATATGTTAGATTAATATTTATGTATGTATGTTTTAGATTAGTATTTTATTTATGTTAGATTTATTTTTAATTATGGGTTAAATTAATAGTTATGTATGTATGTATGTTTTAGATTAGTATTTTATTTATGTTAGATTAATATTTTATTATGCTCTTATTTGTTTATATTTTTATCGCATTATATTTGTTCATATTTGCCATGTGTTTTTAAGTTTGTATAACAAACATATATTTTGTCAATGCGGTGCCCTTTTATTCGAGCGTAAACGGGCGATGATCGGCGTAGTGATAGTGGTTGGACGTTTACTCTCGAATAACGGGCCTTTAAAATTTACTACGCCCTTATAACCAAATTTTAATTTAATCGTCACTTTAATTCGGAAAGTTTAATATTAATAAAGCGGTAATTATTAAAGTACCAATTTTGGGCGGTGTGGGGTGCTAATCCTTCCCCATCCAGAATCGACTCCCGAACCCGATATTTTGAAATCTCTGGTTTTCTACGGTGTCCGGTCCACCTTTAGTGGCCGGTGGCGACTCCAATTTTAAATAAAATGCGGGTTTTCTAAAATCCCACGCGGAATACAATATTTTCAAAACAAACTAAATATTTCCACAAATAAAAAAGACAATATTTTTTTAGCGAGAAAAAACATCGCTACAGATGGCGACTCCGCTGGGGATTTCTGTTTTTTAAAAAAACAAATGAGAGTCGAGCTTTTTCAAATAATTACCGCTTTACTAATATTAGAAATTTCGGATTAAAGTGACTATTAAACTAACATTCGGTTATAATTGCGCGTTTATTTTAACGCATTTAAAATATGACATATAAACCCGTTTTTTTAAGTGGGGGAAAACGCTAATGCTTTCGTGGAGATATCGTTCTCCCGTATGGGCCTAGCAAGTACCTTCGGGGCTCGAGTACCTTATACTTTCGTGAGGATATCGTTCCTTCGTATGGGTATAAGCGAATGGGTCCCCCTGAATTGAACCCGGTTGAAAGGAGCCTATAATGGGTGATGACCGGGGGCCTTGCTACTCTTAGTAGAGGACAGCGAGGACAATTCGGGTACCTCTTAGCACCAAAACTGCATATAGTGAGCCGTAGGAGCCAACCCTTTAGAGCCATGTGAAACTCTGTCCAATTAGTGGTCACCCTATTTAGGCTCTGGTGCCTTACTTCTTGTTTATGTACAGTTTATTACTCTATTTTTGTTATATTTATCATTTGTTTTATTTAATAATTTTATTTGGTGCTAACTCGTTTTATTTTATTCTCATCGCACTGTGTTCACCTGCATCATTGCACAACATCATCACAATCTTAATTTTGCATTGCATCGATTTAGGACACATTTTGCATGCATTCATTTTCAGAATAATAAAACTAATCCTCAAGTTGCCCCATTAAATACAACAAAGATGGTCGATCTAGCACCTTACAAAGCCTCTTACAAAAGTTTGATCTTGGGGCATGTCCAAAAGCACCCCCACATATTTTACAAATAGTGTGCCTCTAACAAGGTCCCGGTCGGGGCATTCTTTGCCAAGGTCCAACCTTCATTGTGAGTCAAACTCTTGCATCATTGACCACGATCAGTAAAATTGCACCCAATCAAAAAATAATAAGCTACCATGAATCAACACAATTTATAAACCCAACCTAGGGCAGCAGAATCCACACTCAAAGTGTCAAATTCAAGAACATTTGAGACGATGGCATAGGGATGAATAAAATGTTGGGGCATGCACCCGGATGAGTGATCGAACCCAAGTTAAGGTTGGGCACCGTCACATACAAAAAACCAAGATCCGACGGGACCGGTGAGAGAGGCATCCCTTTGAGGGCAAAAAAATCATATCATATTCATGCATTTAGATTGCATTCATCTTGTATTAAACCATTGTTGCAAACGTCATATATTTAGATTAAGTGCATACACCAAGTCACCATGCATTTAGGCATAAAATTCATGCATTTTTGCTTACAAAAAGGTTCAAAAGAGACCAGACATCCTCAGTAGTAGGGGCAACAACGCGACCAACCAACCTTAGTCATAGAGGAGGCCAAACACAAAGAGGATGTTGAAACATCAATAAAAGATAACAGTGAAAATTTTGGGAATATTTACTGATTAATGTTTTTTCATCGTAGGTCATACCTCTCCGCCAGTAGAGCAACAGAAGTAGACTTTTCCAGATCTTGTCTTCGTCATAGGCCAACAATTTTTTGATTCTCATTTTTACACTGATGGTGCAACAATATAGACATCCTAAAGATTTCGTTTCTCCATTGATGATGCAACAGATCCGAACCTTTTCCCAAACAGATCAAATTTGTATTCAAGTCTTGTTTCTCTTGACGTGGTGCGGCCGGACCTAATTTGTTCTCAAGTTTTACTTCCTTATGCAGTTCAAAAAAAAAGAAAAATTATCAAAAAAAAGAGAATTAAAAAAAATTGAAAAAAAAAGATCAAAAAAAAAAAAAAAAAAGAAGAAAAAAAATTGAAAAGTCGAAAAAAGTAAAAGTGAAGAAAAAATGAATGAATCAAAATGAATTTATCAACTTTCATCGCCCGAACCAGTCCTCCGTGATGGAGTGGCAGTACAAGCTATCGTCGCCCTCCGATCCCGCTCTCCGTTGATGGTGTAGCGGTTTTTAGGTCGTTATTAAATCTTGCTCTCTCCCACGATGGAGTTGCTAGGTCCAAGCTCGCCGCCTCGGATCCTCGCTCTCCGTGATGGTGTAGCCGGTTCCAGTCGTAATTGTCCAATCTTGCTCTCCCGTGATGGAGTTGCTAGGTCCAAGCTCACGTCGCCCTCGATCCCGCTCTCCGCTGATGATGTAGCCGATTCAGTGTCGTCATTGTCCAATCCGATCCTCGGTGATGGAGTAACCGGGTCCAAGCTCGCCGCCTCGATTCCGCTCTCCGCTGATGGTGTAGCCGGTTTGGTCGTCATTATCAAATCTTGCTCTCCGTGATGGAGTGGCCGGGTCCAAGCTCCCGCCGCCCTCAGATCCTCGCTCTCCGTGATGGTGTAGCGGTTCCTGTGTCGTTATTGTCCAATCCAGTCCTCCTCCGTGATGGAGTGACCGGGTCCAAGCTCTCGTCGTCCTTTGATCCCGCTCTCCGCTGATGGTGTAGCGGTTCCGTGTCGTCATTGTCCAATCCGATCCTCCCGTGATGGGTGACCGGGACCAAGCTCGCCGCCCTCAGATCCCGCTCTCCGCCG
Organism: Hibiscus mutabilis; assembly: GCA_019671005.1. Taxonomy (NCBI): domain Eukaryota; kingdom Viridiplantae; phylum Streptophyta; class Magnoliopsida; order Malvales; family Malvaceae; genus Hibiscus; species Hibiscus mutabilis. Next base: position 10,901,142 of record CM033756.1, read on the forward strand.
ATGATGTAGCCGGTTTCGTGTCGTCACTATCAAATCTTGCTCTCCGCTGATGGAGTTGCTAGGTCCAAGCTCACGTCGTCCTCTCGATCCTCGCGCTCTCCGTGATGGTGTAGCCGGTTCTAGGTCGTCATTGTCCAATCCGATCCTCCGTGATGGAGTGCCGGGTCCAAGCTCCCGTCGTCCTCGATCCGCGCTCTCCGCTGATGGTGTAGCCGGTTCCAAGTCGTCATTGTCCAATCCGATCCTCCGTGATGGAGTGACCGGGTCCAAGCTCCCGTCGCCCTCGATCCTCGCTCTCCGCTGATGGTGTAGCGGTTCCAAGTCGTCATTGTCCAATCCGGTCATCCGCTGATGGAGTGATCGGGTCCAAGCTCCCGTCGCCCTCGATCTCGCTTCTCCGTGATGGTGTAGCCGTTTCAAGTCGTCATTGTCCAATCCGGTCCTCCGCCGATGGAGTGACCGGTCCAAGCTCCCGTCGCCCTCTCGATCCCGCTCTCCGTTGATGGTGTAGCGGCCTGTGTCGTAATTGTCCAATCCATCCTCCTCCGTGATGGAGTGACCGGGTCCAAGCTCCCGTCGCCCTCTCGATCCCGCTCTCGTGATGGTGTAGCGGTTCAGTCATCATTATCCGATCCGATCCTCCGTGATGGAGTGGCTAGGTCCTAGTTCTTTCTTTGTCCTACTTATCCGTGATGGTGTAGTAGGGTTCCATTAATATTTACATTTCTCCGTGATAGATCCAACTTTACTGATTTTCAAGTTTTCTTTATTAATGTTGTAGCTAGAAAACAAATAAAAAAAAGAAAAAAGAAGAAAAAATCAAAGAAAAATAGAAAAAAGAAAAAAGAGAGAGAAAAGAAAAGAAAAAAAAATGAAAAAAAAAAGCAAAAAATGAAAAAAAGAAAAAAAAAAAAAAAAAAAAAAAGAAAAAAAAAATAAGAAAAAAAATGGAAAAAAAGCAAAAAAAAAAAAAGTGAAAAAAGAAAAATTATCAGTTTTCTGATCTTGCCTCTTCGTCAGAGTTGTAGCTGGATCAGACATCAGAACTTTCACCTATCGGTCTTGCTTCCTCGTCGGTGTTTGCAATTTGAATCGAATTTTGTAGACCTGTCTCTTCGTCGCTTGTGTTGCAATTTGGGTCGAACTCTCTTTAGGTATTAGCTTATTACCAATAATGTAGCAAGAAGAACTCGGTTTGGCTTCCCAACAAACAACCCCCATTTTGAAGGTTTTGCTTCCCGAGAGTGACAAGGTGGATCAACCAAAACAAGAAAGAAGACATTATTACAAGAGAATGAAGATCTACCAAGAAAGAAAGACACGCGTCAAAAGGAGAGAAGTTTAGTTGGATAAAACAAAAATGAGTGCTTTTGATCTTTGCTTTGTTCTCGTTTCACAAGAACAAGCAAAGAGGGGCAACTGTAATCACTCATTTTTGTACGGGTTTTTAGTATTTTTAGTATTATTGTAATAATATATATAAATAATAATAATAATAAAATTAATAAAAAAAAAAAAAAAAAAAAAAAAAAAAAAAGCAAAAAAGCAAAAAAAATAATAATAATAAAAAAGGGGGAGGGGAGTGGAGCACAAGGCTCCACGTCACCCTCCTCCCCTCTATAAATAGGAAGCGAAAATGAAATGGCAATTGGAATTGATTGGCAGCAAGCCAAAAATGAGTCGGCCATGGCAAGCCAAATAAGGGGGCATTAGCTCCCGGCTAGCCTAGGACCAGGGTAATATCCTCGGTCCTAACTAGGTTCGATCGGGTCCTATTTTAGGTCCGATCTAGTTAATATTTTTGGAGAGGTCGTGGTAGATCTCGGTGGAGTCCAGTCAGGGTTCGTCGTTCGAACTCCTAATTAGGTATATTTTCTTTCCTTTTATTTATGTTGTAATTTTTATATTTTAATGAAGTAGAAGTTAATTTAAAATTGTGTTTTTAATTTGTATGTTTATCTATGTTTTATATTAGTATGTTTTAAATTTATATTTTATATTAATATTTTATTTATGTTAGATATGTTTTATTTATAAGTTAAGTTAATAGTTATGTATGTATGTTTTAGATTAGTATTTTATTTATGTTAAATATGTTTTTATTTATATGTTAGATTAATATTTTTGTATGTATGTTTTAGATTAGTATTTTATTTATGTTAGATTTATTTTTAATTATGGGTTAAATTAATAGTTATGTATGTATGTATGTTTTAGATTAGTATTTTATTTATGTTAGATTAATATTTTATTATGCTCTTATTTGTTTATATTTTTATCGCATTATATTTGTTCATATTTGCCATGTGTTTTTAAGTTTGTATAACAAACATATATTTTGTCAATGCGGTGCCCTTTTATTCGAGCGTAAACGGGGCCAGTATCAGGCGTAGTGATAGTGGTTGGACGTTTACTCTCGAATAACGGGGCCTTTAAAATTTACTCGCCCTTATAACCAAATTTTAATTTAATCGTCATTTTAATTCGGAAAGTTTAATATTAATAAAGCGGTAATTATTAAAGTACCAATTTTGGGCGGTGTGGGGTGCTAATCCTTCCCCATCCGTAACCGACTCCCGAACCCGATATTTTGAAATCTCTGGTTTTCTACGGTGTCCGGTCCACCTTTAGTGGCCGGTGACGACTCCAATTTTAAATAAAATGCAGGTTTTCTAAAATCCCACGCGGAATACAATATTTTCAAAACAAACTAAATATTTCCACAAATAAAAAAGACAATATTTTTTTAGCGAGAAAAAACATCGCTACAAAAAGGTCAGATGCCAAACTCTGAAGCCCGGTTGTGCACTACAGCGGAAGGAGCATCACTCTCCAGTCGGGAATGGCTGAAAAATGATTGTAAATGATACACATACAGCTTATTATAAACTTAACATTAAAAAATATAGAACACATCAATCATCATAAGATAAGATAGAAGAGGAAGGAGAGAGCAACTATGGCAGTAATGCACATCATAATACAGATAACAGATTGAGATATCATTTGCTGCAAAGGGTTTAAGAGATGTAGCAACGATGACTAATCGGGGCAAATCGGCAACAATGCTCATAGACCGGCAGAATTCTAATTGTATGTTTATGTATTACAAAAATGAAATGGAATTTGTCACATTCTCCTAATACAAATACTGGGACTTACAGAAGCCATGACATTTTGTTATGTATGGCTACATAAAATATGAGGCAAATTGATTCAGTCAGTCTGTGATGTTCATTTAAGAATTGCAAAGATAGTTCATCAACGTGTTTCAACTAAACATAGTTTACCTTTTCAAAGTTCACGTCGTGCTCCCCGCAAAAAATATGATCTGATAAAAGCCAAGAATTTCTAATGGTTTTATATGTACTCATCATCACTATCCTCTTCATACTCGGAATCAGACTCATCGCTCCTTGGTTCCATCAGTGAATTCATGTCAAATGAAGGCATTGTTTCCATTTCCTCCATCTCAATTGTGCCGTAGTTCAACCGTTCCTTAAATTTCTCATCAGAGCAGTTAAGAAGCCACGAGAGAGAACATCGAAAACCCTTCTTTCTTACAATCTTGTCTCTAGGCTTTATACTGGATTCGAGACCATAAGTAAAGAATGCTGGGAAGGCAACCAAATCATCAAGAGGCCTCTGCATCTCCATTTGAAAGTAATCGAAGCTAAGTTTCATGATGTCAAGATTCAAAGCAAGGATCTGAGGACATTTTACAACCATGCACCTCACTTGTGGCAAGGAAAATCCACAACCCTTTAGGAAATCTGCATGTTTCACCATAGAAGTCCTACTAAGGCTCACAATCTGTGGCATTTTCTCCACAATGGTCCCAAAATCCTTAGGTTCCAAATCAATGATTGATTGAATCAAACTCCTTTGACCAAGAAGCTTTGGCTGAAGATCAATTCCCAAGATTTCAGGATATTGTGCTATTATAGATGGAAGTGATTCTTTTCTAACATTGAACTCTAGAAGGGATGCAACATTCGGTTTGACTAATCCAAACCCAAGGATGTGAGGTCCTTTCTCTATCAATCTAGCTATAGCTAACCTTGGAATACCCAAACCTTCAAGATACTCCACAAATGGCTTGATCACGCGGCCAACTCGCATCCCAAGAATCTCAGGGTATCTGGTTAAGACCCCTCCAACTTCCCTTCTAGACACTCCAATGCCAACTAAATAAGCCACTGATGTGCTCATTGTCCCCTCAAGCTTGAATCCTAAGACCTCTGGATATCTCTCAAGCACCCGAGGTATATCATTAGGCTTGATATCCAACCCTTGAAGATACTTGACTACTGGGGCAAGATCAACCACAACACTTGCATGGAGAACTTGTGGATATCTTCTCAAGAACTCTGTGAAAGTGGATTTTCTAACACCCAATTTCCCCAAATAATCAAGCACCGGAATCATGTTCTTTTTCACACTACAACCGAGAACCAGCGGATGTCTTCAATAGTAAGCCCCAATTTATGAAGAAAATCAATACGTTCTTGCATAACCTCAACCGTCACAGGAAGTTCTAGTCCATCTAGCTCATCAGGAATAATACCAAGTACCCTCAAAAACTCGTAAACCTTAGCACGATTCGCTATCCTCTCTTTCTTCATGTTTGACAAACTAGGACGACTATATAATGATGAGGGATTGACTTGCTCCCGATTCAGATGAACAGTATTTGGCTTCGAAGAAGATGAACTCACAGGTTTGGAAGAAAAGGTTCTACCCGAAACACTAAAACGGAACCTAGTAACTGCTCCAGAAGTCCTCTCACAGTTACCAGGGATTTTAAGAGTTGGTGTCCATGTTAACTTGGCTTTATGGAAGGTAAGAGCAGGTAGCTCGGAATGTACAAGCAAAAGACTTGGTTTTGTAATTCCAGCACAGCTTCTGATCTTCATAATCTCGCAGTTCACACCGATACGAAATATTCTACAAATAACAAAAACCACAGACCAAAGAAATTGAAGTTTGTAATAAGCAATCTTTCTAAAAAATGACCTTATATAGCAAGAACTCTAAAATTATTGCAATTTTTACTAGAAAAATTAAACAAAATCCATACTTTCAGAGCTAGGATAGGCTGAAACCCAAGACGCTAAAACGCTAAAATGGCAATTAGGCTCATTTCAGTACCCAGACTCCTATACCAATAAGAAGTAGAAGCTAAAGAATATATCTTTCTCGAATTAAAGATACTGAAAATTAGATAATCGTCCAAATTTCACAGTTCCTTAATCATCTTCCTGAAAAATCTATTAGTTTTCTCACTTTCAGATAAGAACTTTCTCCATTATCCGAAGAATGGAGGAACGGTAAAGCAAAAAATGATAAGAAAGGAATATTAACCTACTAAGAATTTCCGACGGATACGACCGTTTCTGGCTGCCGGTGACCGGAGAAGGGTGGAACAGAGTGTCTGCAGCTTAAATTAAAGCCCTGGGTTGCGAACCTGGAAGTAAGGCAAGTGCTACCAGTAGAGTTTTTCCTCTATTAAAGTATATTTGATTTCTTCTACGTTGCACTAGAAAATTTTGGGGATAAAATAACTTGAGTAAACTGCATGGAGACCACTAAACTATTGTGTCAATTCTAATTTCATCACTAAACAAAAATATTTGTCAATTAAACCTTAAACAATTAGGGATGTCAATTGGACGGAGAGGATGCGAAGGGTACTCTTCCCACACTCATTCTGGTCTAGAATTTTTATCAACAACCATGTCCCATGACCCGCTGCAAATATAAAGTCTAAAATTATTCCTGCCCCGCAACTCGTAATACTAAAATCATAGTCGCTCCACGACACGCTGCAAATATAAAATCTAAAACCTTTTATGCCCCGCAACCCGTAATACTAAAACTATCTCCGTCCTATCACCCACGTGGGTCCTGAGATCCACCTAATTTCCTCTTTACCCACCCCATGGTCCATTCATAAAATATATTTATAAATATAAATTAAATTTGTTATGAAAAAAGTATGAAATACTACTTGTCATTCATACTCCTACCACATGTGTGACATTATTCCAACTGTTATTTTTTTTTAAAAAAAAATAATATATGAATTAAATTTTTTACAAGTCTAAACGAAAAAGATACTAAAGTTTATTGTAAATGACTGAAAAATAATACAAATAATATGTAAAATAATATTTTAATTGTTGTAACAAATAAACAACATAGAAAGAACTAAAAAAATAACAATGAAAAAATAACCTTTAAAAATAAAAACAAATATCAATAAAATCTAAAAAAAATACAATATTAAAAAATTAAAAATTAAAAAAATAATAACATATTTACGGTGAGGATTGAGAATAAGATAATAAAATTAAAAAAAAGGCTTAATAACAGACAACAGTTAAGAATAAATCAATAAATATTAATATTATATATATTTATAAATATACCAAGATAAATCAATATAAATTATTTTAAATTTAACTTAGATTCAAACTGACATTTTAAAAAATATTTATATATTTGATCTGATCAATCTCAAATTAAATTATACATATTTATATATATATATATATTGAACTTTTCATTAATATATCAAGACAATCAATATGAATTACTTTAGATTTGATATGATCCAAACTAATATTATATTTTTAAAAATATTTATAATATCATGTTATAATATATGTTGGGCGGGTAGGGATGGTGTGAGGCGGGTGAGAATGGGGTGGGTAGAAAGGCATATTCATTCTTTCTCCACCACCCACGGTGAATCTAATTTTTATCTTCATCCCACCCCACAACCCGTAAAATTTATAATCATCCATACCTAATTAGATGCGAACTTTAATGTGATTTCAATTAAGCCGACTTTAACTGCTAACAGAATTGTTGAAGTGAGTTAAGTAAATTTACATAATAACATATTTGGTCCTTATTAATTACAGATATTATTAATTTGGTCATAATTTTAGTTATAAAATGATTATTATTAGTGATAATTTTTGATAAATTTAATGATTATTTATAACATTTGAAAAAAATTAATAACAATATCGTAACTGAATTAAAAGTTTAAAAAATCATTTTAACATAGTTTAATGACCATTTATGGCAATTTAGTCTCTTGTTTTGTTAACCATATGGGATATCGATTTTTTTTATCATTATGATGTACAATAAGTTCATAAAGGAACTCTTATTCTAATAATTTGTTGACGACAACAAGCAATGCAAACCAAGTCTGTTACAAATTTCAACAAGTTGAAAACAATACAAAACCAGAGATTCTGCCTCCCATCTTGTGAGCTAAGATTCTTCAGGCTCCATCAAGCTGACGTTTCTGCTCAGTCTTTCCTTTGTATTTTGAATGAATGTTTCAGAAATTTCATTAATGTTCAACCCCAGGCCTGTCAGCACTGGTTTTGCCGATTTTGAACTGTCTGTTATAGGAATAACGATACGTTTTCCCGTTTTCCCATGGACTTCGGGTTTATCATCGTCCATGAATTCGTTCCTTCTCTCCATCGCTCCGTCGTTGACATTGCTTTCGTCGTATTTCTCAGCTACATAGGAGAAAGACGACGAGTCAGGTTCTTCGACATGATTCCAATTCCAATAGTCCGGCTTTTCTTCGGTTTGCTTGAAGTTGATCCGAAACATCCTTCTGTTTAGAGTTCTTCCTTTTGTCTCCGATGAGTTCGGCTTGGCCTTCAGTTGAGCCTCGGGGCATAGGGTGACCCAAGGTGACGCGCTTGAGGCCAACGCCAACAAGTCTGTTGAGGATGAAATTGAAGATCTTATGGCAAATGCCGACAGTCTGGAAATGGTTTTCTTCGTTGTGCATGGCTTGGGAAGACATGAAACTGAAGAATGAAGTGACAGAGAGCTTGTGTTTGAACAAAATCTTGTTCTGTCTCGGTCTTTAACCCTATCTGAAGGATTCTATTATTGGGATTTGGGGTAACATTAAAAATCCCACGGTTGATTTTGTTTTATTAAAGATTAGGGGATTCCTGGTAGTGGAATTCTACTTTGCTTGAAGCAAATGGATTTCTGGAACAGGGAAATAAATTTATTATGCAACCAACGGGAAATAAACTTAAGATATTAAGACTTTGATTGTCCTTTTCTTTTACATGGATATTAAGCATCTTTGCATGGCATTTCAACTATTAGTTTCTTTACCTTTCGGTATGCTCTCATAATTTGATCATTTATTATCGGTACCTTTAAATTATATTCTTTTTTATAAAAACATCTAATTTTATTAAAAAAGAAATATTTAAAATTATAACGAGGGTTTATAATCATGAACGTAAACTAAACATATAATCTGGACATCTTTCTATAACCATAAAACAAGAATAACCACTTAAGATAATACAAGGATTATGCAATGAAAAGGTTAAAAACTAAATCAAAAAACTCCAACATGAAGATATATATGAACAACACCAGAAATCGACGATAAACGATAAAAACCATCACTATTAACATTAAAAAAAATGCATATGACCTTTATAGCACATTGACAAGAAACGATAATTGTGAATGCGTATCCAAATTCAACTCGAGAATCCAAAACAAAAAAGATCATCAACAATGTTATTAATTTGAACGCACAAACAATATTATAAGATTAAAGATGAAAAAAATATTTGATGTATTATCAGTGTAAATTTTTGTCAAATAAGTTTATTTCATGGTTTAAAGGTTTGTTTCGGTTTTAGGATTTTGAACCTAGATAATTCAGGTTCGAACAATTTAGTCTACAAACGTAAATAGATTTATCCAGATTTAAAACCATATATAAGCACTGTCTTATAATCGAATAAAATTATAAAAAAATTCTCATTAAATACATTACAACTTAAAAATGACATTTATATAAAGAAGTGCCAAGTTCGAACCTAATAAAATTTACCTTAAAGATAAAATTGAGTCTTTTGTTTTTCCACGTATATTAAGAATCCTTTGCCGTCCTTCCACTTGAATACGCACTTTTAGCTTCTTTCGAGGGTCTAATTGTGGTTGTAGTAGTTTTATTATACTGAAAATTTTAATTCTAATGCGGACAATTTGAATCTTTTATTTTTATAATATTATTTGTAAGTTTAAAATTAATTTTACAATTGAGTGTCATCCTTAATAAAAATTTCATAAGTTACTAGTGGATACGGGCTAAATTTCTTAGATATTACGGTGGGAAAAAAATTCATCAAATATTGTACATGCTATTTTATCTTCGAATCTATAACATTTTTTTACAGTAAAAGTAGAAATTAAGTTGAATACAAGTCAAGTTCACTGTTTATGTTTTATTATTAAAAAGTATCAAAAATCAGGTTAAATACAAGCTAACTTCATTGTTTATGTTTAAGAGTGCAACGTCTAGCCATGCAGGTATGCAGAGACTTCACATTCTTTTAATAAAAAAAGTTTTGAACAGTAAAGTCGGTGAGAACACATGTCCACTTTTCCTTAACCATTCATAGTGCAATAGATTAAAAAATAGGGTAAGGTACACGGACAATCATTGAATTTTTAGGGTGCTTTCATTAGGTCATGTACTTTTAAAATTTTCATTGAGTTCACTTAATTTTATTTTATTTTCATTTTAGTTCCTTCTGTTAACTCCCGCTAATAAATATTGACGTGACTTGTTAATTTTTATTTTTCCCAATAAAATAATATATTTAGGTCCCACTTTCAGCTTCTCTTTCTTCTTTTTCCCCTTCTACTTTTCACACTCTTAAACTCCAAAACTATGTCTCAAATTTGAGTGCAACAGTGATAATACAGCTCATATGAACAAAATAGAAGGGGAGAAATTACATTTTTTTTCTTACATTTCTTAGCAAACAAACAAAGAACTAAATCCAAATGCAATTCTACCACATCAGCCCAAAGGCTATTTTGTTTTAAATTCCCATTATATTTCAGCTAAGCTCACTTTTTGACATTCGGGGTTTAAAATTAGAATACAACAGTACTAAAATAGGCTCACATGAACAAAACAGAAATAATAAAAGTTCAATATTTTTCTCACATTTCTTAGCAAACAAATAAAAAATTAAGTATACAAATACACCTCTAAAACTAAAACCCATCAAATCCAAAGGACAAATACGATCTTTTTTTTTCTTTTTGCAATTCTCATTATCTCTGAGCAATTAAATGCTTAAAATTAAATTTTAAAATTGAAAAGAGAAACTTTACAAACCTCATGTATGTCTTGAAAATCTACAAGGGTAGCAAATTTTTTTATGGTGGACTGTGAAAATTTGAAAAAATAATTAGGGAGCTTCAAGGAGTTGAAAAAAGGTGGTGAAGAATGCGAAAAAAAGTGAGCCTTGGTTTGGCTGAAGAAGAGTTTGAGATTGTTAGAGTAAAAAAAAGAATTTGCAAAGATGGATGATACCGTCATGGTTTTAGAGTATAGGGGTGTGAAATTTAGAGGAGAGAAAGAAGAAGAAAGAGAAGCTAGAAGTGGGACTCAAATATATTATTTTATTAAAAAAATTAACCGGTTAAGCCAACATTTACTAACGAGAGTGACCAAAATGAAAATAAAATAAAAGTTGAATTGTCCCAATAAAAATTTTAAAAATTCAGTGGCCAAAATAAAATGCTCTAAAAATTCAGTGACCATATGTATACTTTAACCTAAAAATATAAGAGAAAAAGCAATAGTCGATTCTTTTTTCCAACTGTAATATATGAGGGATTTCGTGGGATACAATTTGATAAAATCTTTAGTTGCTATCATATAAATAATATTAGTTGAATATTATTGGATTAATTTTCATACTACATTGATTACGCGATCAAATAATAATGTGCATACACATCATCATTTTAACTGAACAAAAATACTTTGTTTCTTTCTATACGCAATACTTAAATTTTAAGTTTTAACCATAAATTTTAATTCTTTAATCTTATATCCTAAAGCCTTAAAAATACACCATACCCCTAATTCCCTAAACCTAAACCCTAAACCTAATTTTTATTATGGGACATAAATAGGGAACAAAAAAGAGCAGAAGATTTCTACTCATTTTAACAACAGTAAAGGTAAAATGCACTCTAGTCTGATCCTCAATAACAAGGAAAGATTGCGATTAATTTAATAATCATCGAGCCATATTGCTTATTCAGTCTGAGTCAAGAAAATCCTTTACATGTAATGCAAAATGAATCTTAATCTATCCTTAATTAATTTTTTTATAGAAATACGGAATAAGAGTTTGAAGGAGGAAAAAAGAATGAGTCCTCTGGGAGATTGATGAAAGAGAATGGGGAAATTGAGAGTATTTATAGAAGGGTTGTTGGTGTTTCGACTGGGATTGATCATGAGACATTTTGGTGTAAAAACTTAAGCAAGCAGAGGATATGAGGGTTAAGCTTGTTAACAGAGTGATTTCGACCGAAGAAGAGGAGTTGAGTTAGGATGGTAATGATGAAAACGTGGATGGTATACATGTCTGGCCGAAACCGAGTGAAGAAAACGATGAAACTGTGGAGGAGAAGGCAGTGAATTCGATATCTAAAGGTGATTTTCCGAAGAATAAGGAACAAGTTGAACAAGGCAATGTGATGACTGAGGATATCAATTTAGAGAAGGAATGACTCTGCTGTAGCCTGTTAGTATTTTTGCATTTGCTAATACCATATGTCTGTAATACAAGATCCCGTTGGTCACACTCATACTTGAAAGCTCAACTACCTCTAAAGCCCTACAATGATGTTCAACAAGTGTTGTGATAATGGCTAGAACCTATTCGTTGCTGAGGTGAAAAAAGAAAGAGGGAAAAAACAAGCATTACAGCAATTGAGCCGCATTTGTACAGTAAGTAAATGCTCTTTCAGAGCAAGAAGCATAGATCGAACAATGTCTCGAGCTTAACTTATATCGAAGTCCCTTCAACATTGATTCCTGCTTCAGAAGTAGACTCAACAGGAGAAGGTAATGCGAGCATTCTTCCTTTCTGGGCACGCGGTGGAAGTTGTTTGGTGTATTTTTTTGATCCCACAGTCCAGGGCAGGAAGACCCCGGTGCCACCAGAAGGAAGTTTTCTGGGGCTCACCACCACTGGACGCACAGGCGCTAGCATGACAACAGGAGCATGAAGGACTCCCCATTTTGGCATTGTATCCGGTGCCTCGTACCCATTAAGAACTCCATTTGACATTGGATATGGACCAGGGACAGATGGTTGCCATAGGGTGATGGCACCAGATTGGGGAGTAGTTGGTGGTGACTGACCTTGGTTGGTATCAGGCCGAACTCGGAAGAATGTAATGCTGACCCTTTTGTTCGGAGATGGACACATTACATGTCTTGCCGTGTCAGAACTATTTCCCCTCATGACTAACAGAGACCTGCAGAATAGCAGTAAAATACAGTTTAGAGACACCAATTCTATTGTCTTTTAAAATAAGTTTCCAGCATTTACATCACAAATTCTGACACCTTCATACACTAATACACTGCGAAGATACGTATGATTATTCTGCAGTTTTTCACAACCAAAACACCATGGCAGTGCCGGAGAATAACATATATAAATGAGAAGCTGCACCCGTTTAATGTTAGGCTTTTCGAATTATGATGCAAGCCACTATAAACAAATTAATACAATGCACCCATCACCGAAAGCATCCCTCTCATGCTATCATTAGAAGCAGTGAACTGTGAACATACCCTTCTTTCAATGAAAGTTGAAGTGGCCCTCTATAGTTCCCTTCACTGTCACTCACGAGAGTTCGCCCGTAAGCCATTGTTGATTCAGATAGGAGAAGTGTGGAGATAGGTTGCTCCAAATGTGGTGGTTTAAGAAAGGGTTGAGAATATTCACCCTGCATTAAGGAAACATAACTACACTTAAAATTGTACTCGAACAAATAACCGAGAAGATGACAATACGACAGTGCAGCAAAAAAGTATACCTCATCAAAGAAGTTAATGATGCACCCATTTGGTTTCTTATATACAGGTATAAGTTGCCATTGGATCAAGTGTTCTATGACACCTTCGAGCAGCGCTGGAATCGGTTCTATATTAACTGTAAAACATTTAAAGAATTTATAACGGATCAAGAAAACATTAAAGAAAGTAGCAAAACCTAACATAACCACTGATTCATACTTGTTTGGTTGTTACTTGTCGACTCGTCTTTAATGTGTCCGAAAATCGGAACACCAAACTGAATCAGCTCTCGCTTATTTCCCTTAATTTGTTTGTTGAACAAAATAAAAGTCTCACCTTAAGTCATCCAAAAAAGCAAAAGAGTCGGTAAGTCTTGGCCAAAAAATTGCAGAAGTCGAATTAGAAGGATTCATATAAAACATCAAACAAGAAAAAGAAAACACAACCAACCATTTCATTTATATCTACCAATTAAAAGAACTTTGTAAAACCTATGTATAAACACGTATTGCGATCCGAACTGTCAATTCATGTGTTCGAAACAAACCTTCTCCTTCAAAGTCTAAACCCCTAGCTTATCAGCCCACAGCCAACTAAATTGGCTTCTTGAGGTTCTTCACTTAAAGTTGTCTAGGAAGTGAGAGTATATATATATCCCTAACTATTCCCGGTATAATCATTAAATTGATCAAGCAGAAACATGAATGGACTATACCTACCCGTTCAAAAAAAAGCTACAACAGAAGGGATAACTATGTCAAATCTTCATCATAATATTCTAAAAAGGCTCAATTTCGGCTTTAAAGTGGGATGGCACCTGACAGTTCCCCATTCTGGCCGGCAGATCGAAGTTTACACATGAAGTCACTAAGCTTAGCCAGCTCCGAATCAGTGAACACGTCCTCATACAACTTCAGTCCTTTGACAACATTCACCTGCATTACAGTAAATATTATCTTTTGAGATGCAATGTCGATAAGATTAAGACATTAACTAAAAACTACCGCAATTCATCTTTTCGTGTTACTTTGTGAAGGAAAGAACTCACCATGTGGCCCTTCACATGTTCCTTGGCAGAAAAACCTTTAGTCAACTTGATTTGAGAAGGACGGGCATCACATTCTTCATGATTCGAACAAATATCAATGTTTTCCTCGACATGTTGAGCCTCCTGAGATCCTGCATTGCCAGGAAAAAACAAAGTTTAAAGCTGGGAGTTAGCTGTTAATCTTGTTAATTAAATTAACTACTTAATTAGAACACCATTTTCAAAGCTCGCAAAAAGTCTCATTTGCTAGCTGGAACAAGAAGTTGGCTACAGTAAAGACTGCAGCTTGTCTTAATAGTCGGTTACCACAACCGGCTTTCCAAACACTACAAGTTCACCTTTTTTCCCCCTTGTCGTAGAATTCAATTCAATCTTCATTGGATCGCTCGCTCAAAAGGGTATCCAGACTTGACCGGGGAAGGTGAGTTCAGTCAAACAAGTCGACTCGGGTCGACTCAAAAGGCCCACGTGAAATCATCAAACGGCCGCCGTGATGTCAAACGGTAAGATCGACGGATGTGATAAGAAGCTGCCTACCATTAAGATCATCGGGCTCAAACTAACTGTAAAACTGAATCAACCAAACCCTACTCTCTTTAAGACATGACCTCGAAATTTTCAAAACCCTCGCTTAAATCTCGGGAACATGCCTACCGTATATTACTACAGTACTACAATCACACATCTGAAAACATCTTTTTTGAAGCAGTAAATAATAAAAAATAATACTCCCTCCGTCTTACTATTTACGTAAGATGTTATTTTTATAAGATGTGTGATGTAAAATAATTTAAATGATAAATTTATTTTTAAAAAATTAATTTTATTTTTATTGATAAACTAAAAAGATAAAAAAATAAATGTATTTTATAAAAATTATTAAAATTTTTAAAGTGATATTTTAACTGAATAATTTTAAAATATAAATGTGACATCTTTACCAGAATAGTAAATAATAAAAAATGGAAATTTTGATTTCTTGGAAAAATACGTCTTTTTTACCAGGAAAGCGTGACTTTGAAGAATCATATAGAAAAGGGGGGAAATTAATGAAAACCCAGCATCATCATCTAACCCCACGTTGAATTCAAAGTCAGAGAAAAGTTTGAAAAGGAGTTGGAAACGTTTACTATCCGATCACCTGGAGAAATACATCGTTTTGTTTGGTCCCATAGAAAATGAAGGAAAATTATAATAATGCGTTTTCTTTGTTTCAAGGTATGCTTTCACTTTCTCGCTCGACCAAAACACGGAAATTTAGAGATTCAATGCTTCACGCCTCTAAGCCTTTCACAGTCATTAGAACAGACAAAAATACGACAATTTTCTGTTGTCTTTATTATTGATTGATCAATAAACATATAAAATTAGAAGAATTCAAGTAATGAAACAGAAAAGGTTAATTCATCAACTGATCGGGTGGAATTAATGGGAAAAAAAAACAGAGACGAAAAACAAGGCAAGAGAAAAAGATTTTCCAGAGACTGAAATGTGTTAAACAGAGGAACAAATCGAAATCAATGTATATTTGCATGTATAAATTATATGAATGTAGAAAAGAATCAAACTTTATAATCCAATATCACTTTTTCTTTTAATTATGAAATTACCTGAATCGGTAATGTCACTATCAGGGGATTCTTCTTCTTCTTCGCCACCAACTTCCCCGTTCGCTTCATTTTCCACCACTTTCTCGGCGACTTTCTCTTTCTCATCATCCAAACAACCGCCGTACCCTTCGCCACAACCACCTTTCACTTCCTCCTTAACAACCCCCTCCCCTCCTCCGGTCTTCTTGGCAGCCACCTTTTTCAGCTCCGCAGTCACATCGGCAATGGAGTGGTACTTCTGCATCTGCAACACCGGGATCCAATTCAGCCTCCTCCTGTGTATCGCCGCGAACACCGCCTCGTACTCCGATCCTCCACCCCCGCTTCCTTGGAGCTGCGTCAAATGACCGCAAAGAGCATCGATGATGGCATTGGCAGCCGCGAATTCCCCTCGGAACCAAGAAATGATCGTGTCCTTGGCCAAAACGTCAGCAACCGCCGGCACGGCTTGCATCATGGGTAACACCGCTGGCCCCATAGCTTGAGCCCGCTCCATCGGCGATGCTGCACCCGCCGCCATTGGCATCTCTACAATAACTCTACCCTGAACTATTTACTAATTTGACCAAATATTAGGAAGCCAGAAACTCCGAACTATTGGGTATTCGGAGAGTTACCTGTCGGCCGATATTTCGGCTGATTTCGTTGAGAAAAAAAAGTGAAGAAAGGCTTAAAGCAAATGGTGGAGAGATGGCTTTTGTATTTTTTTTTTAGCGGAAAGGGGGAAGAGAGGGTTAATATATTTGGGAGCTTTTGAGGAGTGGTATTTGTCCGTACCTGTGAGCACAGGAACGTGCTGACATGGCGTTCTCTGGGATGGTGACATGGCATCACGAACTGAAATTACCCGCACGTCCTTTTTAAACTATTTTCTATAGCCATCGATATTAATTAGACAATACTTAGTTATTTTTAAAAATTAAATATTTATTTTAACACTTACTCTTAGTTTAACTGATTAAACATCTTTTGTGTAAAAATAAAAATTAAACATTTTTAATTAGTAAAATTTAAATCTATTAGGTTGAGACCATGGCAATAAGTATTCTTAATCAAAATTGTAAATTAGTATTTATAAATTAAAGAAAATTATTCAATATAGATACAGAGTTTTTAGATTACACAATCATTTATATTTTATAAGTTAAATATTTAAAGTTTAAAAATTCAGTTTATGAGATTTAAAATTTAAGGTTTATTATTTAATATTTAAGTTTTAGAGTTAAAAATTTAAATTTTAGTTTTTAAAAGGTAAATATACAAAATTGTGTAATTTTTTACCCATTATGCGTATAAAAAAATTCACAAATTAAAATGTTTTATTTTAAAATATTAATTAAAATTATAATAAAAAACTGTATGTTGGTGTTGAGAGTTTGACTATGTTTTTTTGTATTGTTTTCTGTTTCAGTTATTATTTGTAAAACCATCATTATTTTCTATATTTTCCCATGGCCAAACCAACCACTTGAGACAAAAACAATGCCAAAAATGAAGTGCCCCGGCACATGGCCATGGACCATTTCACATGTCTTTACAACGAAAAAGTGGTTCCTTTATTTATGTGCTTATGGATGGGTCGAAATAGAAATTTTATTTACATTAATTTCAGGTATGTTGACTTGTAAATTTATTTTATGCTTATATAATCTTTATAAAAATATTTTAATTATAATAATGATTTTTTTTAAAATCTGGATTGAATTTAATTCGAATATGATATCAATCAATATAGTTGGATTGGGGATTAATTTGAATAAATAATGAGAGATTTGATGAACATGGCGTGTGGTTTAATGTATATCACGCAAAAGAATATCACATTTGAAGAATCAAATGTTGATATTTATTTCAAACATTAACTGAAAAATGGCATAATAAATGTATATAATTTAATTTTTACTGTGGTCTCATCCTGTATAAGTTTAAATCCTGATATTTTACTTTGGGAATATAAATATCTTTTTACTTAATAAAAAAACTTCAAGAATACTGATTAATTTACTTTTATCAATTTTATCAATGCTTCATTGACCCAAAGTTATTTTGTAAAAAAATATTTTTGAATAAAGGTTTCAATTAGAAAATAAATTAAATAATTAAAAATGTTAATATTCCAACATTAAATTCATTAAAACACGTTGCATCATGAAGAAACTCAATTTAATTTAGAATTTTCTGGCAAACCTCACAAACAAAGGAAATGTGCAGTAATGTCTTATTGATTTATTTTCCGTGTTTTAATTATGTTTAAAATCTTTTATTTTTGATATATTTTTTATGAATTTAATATTTTAATATATTTTACATCCTATTCGTAATCATTTTATATCTCTCTTTTTTAAATATACATATTACCTTTCAATTGTTATTTTATGATATAATCGTAACACGTTTGATATTATTAAATTAACATAAATACGAAAAATAATCAATCAACCGAGTAACGGAAGCAAGTTGACGAAGGGGGCAAACAAAAATTATCGGAATTGACGACAAACAAGGCTGCCAAGCCGTGGTGGGACGGAGCGTCCACGTTCCCAGCATTTGTATAGGACATTGGCCCCCACCACCATCACGAAGTACACGATTTACGACCGCTGCTATGCCATCGCCTAACTTTCTGCAGTAAATTACAAAGCTTTGAGGTCGATCAAAAAGTTTTTTTCTTTTATCAATTACGGGGTTTAGGTAAGATTAGTAAAAGTTTTTCACACCTTAATTAATAGTCGGAAATTCGATTTATATATTGAACATAAAATAATTTTATAATTTATAGTCAGGATCTACTCTTACATGAGTTACCAGACGCACAAAAATAATCATTAGATTTGTTCTGACAGATATTTTAAAAAACCTCAAAAAAAATATTTTTTGAGCTAAATTTGTTGATGTGTGTGACATATATTTAAACACAGAACGGAACCATAGGGTTGACATGGGTTTTTCACCCTAACTGATAAAATTTTAATTTTAATTTTAATTCCTTTAAAACTTAAAGTTCTTAATTTTTTTCAATGCTAAAATTGCATCTTGACCCATAAATGATAAGAATTTAAATTTATTTCCGCTTAAAAATTATAGAGTTATAAACTTCTAAAAATTTATAGTAGTTTATTTCAGGCCGCCCTAAGAGGAAAAAAAACTGATGTCACCCTACTTAGACCGATATTATATTCTTTTCAAATATGCAAAAGATTTTTTTCAAATTATACAAAAAATGTCATATACATATACATATACATATACATATACATATACATATATGTTATGTCACCGCATGTTAAAAATAGATCATGTCGAATTATTTGATTGGAATATACATTTAAAAGGATATAGATTATAAATTATTAGAGAAAACACATTTGGCCGGTTGACTAAGCTACTTATCTTTATTTTCTCATATTTTTTTAGGTCATAAATTTTAAACACACTAAGAATACCATTCCTTCTTTTAGGGTCTTCTTTCTCTTCCCTTTTAGTTAGGGAAGTAGGGTTAAGATTAGAATTAGAATATGTCAAAAATAAAAAAAAAATAGATTAGAAATTATCAAATTACAATAGAGGGACTAAATCCGTAAAAAAACTCGTAGTATGAGCACCCTTTATAAAATTTAACCAACATTTTCCGTGTATATATATGTAGAAAAGCAAATGAGCTGTGCTGTCTTTTTCCGGAATCCAAATCAAAAGAAGTTTCCTTTTATTGTTTCTGTTTTTTTTTTTTTTTGTGCGTGTGTGGAATGACATGGATTAAGCTTCTTGGACAACATCAGTTAGGTTTTCCTTCCTCTTTCTCTCCTTTTATTTTATTTGATAATGATGATTAAAGTTTAAAATATCATGTCTTTTGTATTCGCTTTGATGTTTAGTTGATTTTCTTTGTTTATTTTTAGTATTGGATACTTTGTTTATATATAATTATAAGTATTCGGTTGATTAATTGACTAATTTGTATCGGATACTATAAAAGTTTATTATGATGACCTTTTTAAATTGATTTATTTTATTTATAACGTCCGAATTTAAACTCTTGGTCGTGCTTAAATAACGTCTCGTCCCATTTTCAAAATACACGATAATGATTTAGGCCAGAAGGAAAAATACCCATTGAACCGGAACGAGTCATTAGAACTCAAAATCTAAAAAAAGTTGTCGTTGTCATGGAACCTATCTCAGTTTTACTACAAAATGATAATGCTGTTCGGTAATCTAATAATTGATAGTATTCAATACCACAACTCCAACTATAGCTTTCTCATGGATAGAATATATGCTTGAAAAATTCTAGCTTTATTCAATATGGAACAAAATCAACATGTGAAGCTTTCATGTTTCTACAACTAAGCAAAACCACCAATCGTTTTTTAAATGCCTTATTAAAATGCTACCACTTATTCATTTCTTTGATGTTTTTAATTTATTTAATTAATAAAAAAACTCAAATTATAATTAGAGATGATAATGAGATGAGACTGAATATTGTCTAATTCACCACCGGTCCATAAGTATGCTCTATTTCACCATTCATTCAACTTCACTATGGATGTGTAATCTTAAAAATCATTACCACCTTAATAGATGTTGGATACATCTATCTCCCCTCTGTCCTTTCTCTATCTAATTTTTACTTATTATTTCTGATATTTTTACTTTTCAGAAAATTAATATATAAAATAAATCTTCAAACTAAATACTTGAACATAAAATAAAACATTTTTCATTATTATCTAAAAAATATAAAAAAATAAAAATTATAGTGTTTTTGTATAGTACAGTTTCCATTTTAATAGCTATATATGTATAAGGAAATTGTTAATTTCATATAACAGATGGGACCGAGTGAAACGATTATCATAATTATTGCATATCCATTGTATGAAAAAAAATTATCTGACTCCGGTCTACTTCAATTTTTTAGGATTTTTTTTTTTTTCATTTGGAATTGATCGATGCCGAATCTATTGAACGGTTTGAGCTTTGTCATTCCTAATTTTAATATGGCCGGAAGAGATAATCATGCACCCTATCATAAAACACACATAGAAAATATATACATATAGAGATAGGATTCTGTTATACCTTGTAAAATTCTTTTAGTCTTATATTTTTTTATTGTTAGATAAGGTTGAATTGATGGCTGAGAGTTAAGATTAACAGTAAGAAATGAAGAGATTTTTATGGAAAAAATAAGTAAATAATCTAAACCATTAATTCAATTACATCCAACAGTCTAAAAAAGATGTAAAATAAGTTTTACAAGATCTAAGTGGATTATAAACACACACACATATATATATATGAGTTAGATCTAGTTATACTATGTAAATCTCAATTAATTTTACGTCTTTTTTTAACCGTTGAATAAGGATAAATAAATGGCTAAAATTATTTTCTTATTGTTCTTATTTCTTACCATTAATCTCAGTCAATCATTTATCTTCATTCAACAGTCCTAAAAAAACGTAAAATTTTAAAATTTAAATTGTATAAAAGTATCCTATAATTAACTATCTATATATATTAGTGTGACCAAGAAACTGTCTAGCTTTAAAAGTTGAAATTCTGATGCTTTACTCTCTTCTTTTTGTAATAAAGAATAAAAGGGTGGTGATAAAGTGATAAACCGATCCATCTGTTTTTATGCTATGGAACTTCCTTCTTCATTAGCTAAACTCTCCTTTTTGAGACTTTATAACTTTCTACGATTCTCAGAATTTTTACTCAAATATAGTTTTAGATTTTTTTAATATATAATACTTTTTATTTTAATTATTGAAATATTGTATTTGTTATAGTACCCTAAAAGTCGGATTTAACAGAATTCGAGTATAAACAGTGTTTTCCCCAAAAAAACCCTTAAAAATTACCTGAAGTCGGATATTCATAAACCAATCTTTAAAGTTTTTTTGGAATTTACTATTCAAAGTCGGATTTTGTTGAATACAACTTCTAAAATACTATAGTAAATATAATATTTCGGGAATTAAAATGGGAAGAACCATGTTTTAGAAAGAAAAAAAACCTAAAATAATATTTATAGAATTCTTCCACGATTCTCAATTCTTTTGTTTTTGGATATTTAAGAATCAAAAAAAAAAAAAGAAGATGTGGCCATATTTGCAGGTAAGATGTTAAGCCATGTTGATGAGGCAAAGTAAAACAATACTGTTTTATTTTTTATATGTTTTATTTAGCCATAAAAATCACTTCACCTCCCATTTGTAGAGATGAGATTAGACTCATCTTTCAATTACTGGATTAAGTTGGTTTTGTATCGAGTCATTTTAAATTCTAAAGTTTTTGAGTAATTTCAATCCGAATTAGTTTTGAGATCAAGTCATTCATATTTGGGTCAATTTTAGATTTGAATCGTTCAAGTCTGATCTCTTGGAGATCTAGTTATTTTAGATAATTTGTTCTGATTGCTTCAGATCATGTTAAGTTGAGTTTGAGCGAACTTTAAATTATGATAACTTTGGATTTAATTTATCTACTTTTAACACTAAAATATGATATGATTTTGAATTAACAGGATCGAGCTTTCAAGTTTAGGTAGAAATTAAAAAGTCTACATGACAATCCAATTACAATAATATCAATACTTGTGTCTCTTACTCAGAGATGAATTTTGGCAAAAGAGTTTAGGAAAGCCTACCTAATTTTTTTAAAAAAACTTTTCAGGAGGGAGCTTAATTAAAATTGTTTAAAAATTTGGAACATAATGATAAATTCTAAAATTTTTGAAGGGAATAAATAAATTGTTTTAAAAAGCTCAATACTAATTTGTCAAACTTTTAGGGGTTAAAGCCACTCATATCCATTATCGACTAGAGATGGGCACGGAACCCGAATCCAACGGGTTCCGACCCGATTCGATAGGGTTGAATTTTTTTTTAAAAAAAATCGGGTTCGAGTCAGGTCAGATCGGGTGAAATATACAAGAAATTCGGGTCAGGTGCGGGCTTAGGGTGGAAAATATCCGACCCGACTCGACTCGGGACTAATTATGTAATTTTTCTTAAATTTTTAGGGATATTTATAATAATACCCCTTATATATTTTTAATTAGGTCCCTAAAATTAAATTTTTATTTACAATTTAATCCTTCAAATTATAATTTTTTTACGATTAAGTCCCCTAAAATTATTTTTTTTATAATTAGGTCCCTAAAATTAATTTTTTTATATAGGTCGGGTCGGGTTTAGTATATTTATTTTTGGGTCGGGTCAGATTTTTTAGAGAATAAGTTCGGTCAGGTGCGGATACGGGTATAGGATATTTATTTTCAGATTAAGTTCGGATGGGCCAAAAACCCAACCCATGCCCATCTCTATTATCAACAGCGCATGGTGCACATAAAATAACATCTTAAGAATTAATCTTAGAAATCAAACTCCTATCCTATGTGCTCTCAACTTATTTTCATCTCAATATTAACTCCATCAACCAAAACCTTCACTTTTACGTCAAAGGACATTGACACTAGCCTTTTGTTAAATATTTGCAGTGAAACACCATCCATAATCCTAAGAAATCAAGGGCTAAATATAGCAACGCAAAATTTGCCACTCTAATGAAAACTAACACAAAAAGGGGAAAAAAAACCAAATCCTAGGGCTCCCGTATACTTTCTTTCTCGATCTATCCTTGGTGGTTTGTCGATCGGTTTCTGTTTGAGAAGCCGGTGCTTTCTCAATTTCAAAACCACGCTTCCCCGAGCCCATGAACGGTTGAAGGTTTCTGGTTTCTCAACGGTGGAGGTGTGGTCTTTTCCTTTCTTTTGGGTTTCGTTTGTGGTTCTTTTGTCTTTACCAGTTGTGGTTCTTGTTTTCGGGTGTTCAAGGTCTTCGGTTTGGCAAGGAGGAGCCTTGGTTGTCCACTGATTTCCCCAGGTCTATTCCCGTGCTTTGTTGAGTGTAGTCGTCGGCGGTTCTGGTTTTTGGCCTTTGTCAGAGTTGGGTTTTGGTCGTGGTCGATCTCTCTGCTGGCTCTTTGATCGTTGTTAACCTTTTCCCTCGGGCCTTGGTGTTGTTTCTCCTTGTTTTAAGTTTCCCAATTTCGATGGCCCCGATTTTTCCGGGAACCAAGTCTCGCTCGGATTAGAATGGTTGTCGCCGTGTCAAAGATCAGTTTGCTGGTTTTAGTTGCCCTATCCTTTTCTCTCTATGTTTAGGGTCGAGAAGTGTTCGCTAAATGATGACTTTTCTCCTGATATTTCCATTGCTTTTAGTCTGGCTCATATATATAGGGATGGCACGGGTCGGGTTTTTGGCCCACCCGAGCCCGACCTGAAAATAATAACCCTAAAATTGAACCCGATTCGACCTCATTCTCTAAAAAACTCGTTCCAACCAAAAAATAAATGCTCTAAATCCGACCCGACCTAAAATTGAATTTTTAGGGACCTAATTGTAAAAAAATACTTTTATGAGACTTAATTGTAAAACATAATATTTTAAGGACTAAATTATAAATAAAAATTTAATTTCATGGACCTAATTATAAAAAAATTATATAAAGAGAGGTATTATTACAAATATCCCTAAAAATTTTAAAGGAAAATTATACTATTAGTCCTGGGTCGGGTCTAATTTTTTTCACCCTAAACCCGAACCTGACTCGACACAAACCTTAATAAAAACCCGACCTGAATCCGATTTTTTTACATAAATACCCGACCCGATCGGTCCGGGCCGGGTCAGAACCCGTCGGGTCCGGGTGAAATGCCCATCCCTACTCATACAACACCTTTGATGATAAGTCTCTATCTCTTTCGAAATGGAGAGCTTGTCTTCGGATGAAATTCTCACAGAGATGTCACCTATTTGAGTTATAGATCGTTTTCTTGCTTAAAAAATTCTGTTATGTTTTTTTTCTTTCTGTTTTTTAAAATTGTTTCACGAGACTAGTATTTTGTTTGTTTTGTTTTTCTATTTTGAATGTTCTTTCACCTCCTATATGACTTTTGTCTTATCGGTTATGACAGCTTAAGAAATTTATCCTTGTTTGTCTCTGTTTGTTTGTTTTTTTGTTGAATGAATCTTAACTTTATAAAAAATATGAAAACTAACACAAAAAAGTGGGTTCCCATTTTCCCACCAACAAAGGGACTCAATTCCCCATTACCTTTTTCCCAGACTAAAGTCAAGGGTGAACAATGAGAGGTCCATGTTCAAAGTCATTTCAAATGGTGGTGCCCCAAGTAAAATGGGAGGACATAATTGATCATGCCATCCCTCCTTTTTCATTCAAATTTGTTTGCAAGTAGAACTCTACTTATATATACAAATCAAAATATAGGCACATATGCTTTTCTTCATTATTTAAACATTAATTAAATTATTATTCATTATGCCATTGATGATGCAAATCAAATCCTAAAATTTAGAAAAGTAAACCTTAACAAATCTTCTATTAACATAATTAATTTAGAAATTATAACTTATATATACATGGCTACCTTCTAGAGACAACATTCTAATGGGAGAAAGAAAAGGGAAGAAGATTCAAACTTTCAACCTTAGAAAAATCATCTCATAATTTTCAAAGAAAAAATATTACACATATTTTTTTAATTATACATATTAAGATGGTATAAAAATAAAATTATAACCGATAATTTTTTTCTAAATTTTCAAAAAGATAAAAGATGTGATCAAATAATGCATGTTTTTAACCCTTCAATTATGAATCTAGCGAGTGCTAAAGTGAAAAAGAGGATAATGTTCATTCTAAAAGATCTAAGTTTGAGCACATGTAACTATACATGTATATTAAAAACACTTCAATCATAATATTTGTTAACACAATGCGTAAACTATTTAATCATTTCCTCACCCATACCAATCAGAATAAATTTATATAAACTCACACATAAAAACATTTGGTTTGATAGTCTCACTGTTTCGGTGCTTAAGTGTTATTGACATTCACAATTCCTTTTCCGAATTATTAAAATTTTAAATTCTCTTTCTTGCTATTAAATCAACGCCCCATGGACAATATCAAATATTTAATGGGTATTTATAGATATTTATTAAAAAATATTATTGAACCAAACGGACAAGAGTTATACACCCATAAATAGGGATGTTTATTGTCGGATATCGGATTGGATTCGATTCGGTTTTTTTAAGTATTCGATTTTTTAAATTGACGATATAGTGATCCGTATTTGATTCAGAAAAATTGGATATTCGGATATTGGATCAAATATTCATATATCTGATTATCCAAAAATATATTTTGATTTAATTATTTTTTTCAGATTTGAAATTCGTATTTATAAAAATTTTAAAATTTCGAATATAACAGACAACAAATTGCTAGATATAACAAGATTTACATCTATGAACATTTTGATTTCTTTTAGTTTTGATATAACAAGCACCAAATTCTTAAAAATAACGAAATTAATATTCATAAAAATATGAATTTTCAGATTTTCGGATAATCTAAAACTTGAAATATTGCGATCCGTATCCGACCCGAAAAATTTAAAATCGAATCAAATATTTGATTTGAAAATAAAAATTAGACCGAATATCTAAATTTTTATATTGAATCAACAAATAATCGAATCGATCGTATAGGATATTTTTAAACCCCTACCCATAAATATGGAGGACCATCCTCTTGTATTCTCTCTCATCACACTTATGAAGTGCTTTTGGGGTTTTACTTTTTGGATAGTAAAGAGATTAGAGAATCGTCTAGACAACTCAGACACATGTCCTGTTATGGACCATCCACAATATAAGCAAATGAGATTTCATCCCACCATTGTGGCAAAAAGGAAAAGTGAACAAATATGAGATAAGAGTACATGGATTTCCTACTTTTTAAAAGAAGGGAACATATTCTTTTCCATGATTTTCATGTTTATATATAAATAGAAACCTACTTGACCAATTTGATGAAAGATAAGTATACTATTTAATTTCCCATATTTTTAGTTATTATTCTACAGTATTTACAAATAATTAAAACATAATACGAAAATGATAGTATTCATAACTAATTGTACTTGTTTGTACTTCCAATTTTGGTAGAGTGGAGCTAAAAACTCAATAATGAGAAATACATTTTCTTGTGATTGCATTTAATGGACGGGAGGTATCATTGAATTGAACTCTCTTATTTATTTCCTTAACTTGGATTGGTTGGTAGGTTTAATTAGGAGTAAGGTTAGAATTTAATTTCCTTATGTTACAAGGGTTATGAATTTAATTTATGTTTGATAGTTTAATTTTTAAAGTTTAAAATTTAAGGTTTATGATTTACGAATTTAGGGTTAAAAATTTTAATTTTATTTTTTTGAAGAGTAATATATGCACGTTTGAGAAATTTTTTGAGAATAATTATTTATGATTTATTAATTTAGGGTTTAGGTATTATGTTCTGGTTTGTTGGCCCATATTTCCCCTATATTTAATAAAAATTGATAAAAAAAAGTAATCGTAGAATTTGTGATGCTTATTTCGATATCGTAATATACAAACAAAATATATTCTCATTTTTATACAACTTTGTTTAATCTTTTAGGAATGGGCGTGCAAGATAGGTTAGGTTTTGATGGATAGAAAAAGCAAGCAATAAGTCATTTGCTGATATTTTTAAAGCCATCATTTGCTCACCTCATTTATTGGTTTGATGGGTAGAAAAACTATTTTATTTATTGTTTAAAAAAGAATAAGTATTGCAGAAATTTATTATAAAAATAATTATTTTAATTTAATATATTTTATTTTATAATATTAAAATTTAAAATTTTAATATTATTTATAAATTTATTATCTCCTCCCATTAAACCATATTGTTGTTGATCACTGTATATAACAATTACATGCATGATGTCGCCAATTGACAAAATCTCATGTTTCTGAAATTTGAACTACTTTTCCATAGTGTGCATTTTGGACCTCATAAAATTTTAGGTGTCCAAATTTCAAAGCATTTCCGTTGCATCAATTGTATTTTGATTGGTAACATCTTCATAGGTTTTTCTAGTTTATGCTGGTTGAGAAAATTTATTAGATGAATCCGGTTTACCACGTCATTTGTGGTTTCAATCGATAAGATCCACAATATTTTACTTTTTAATATGAATATTCACATCTTTCTTACATGTAAACAAATAGTGATTAATTACTTGAAAGTTACTTTGAAATAAATGAATCTTATTAGATACGACCATAAATGACGTTGTGAGCCAGATCTATCTAATAATTTTTCCTTGTTGAGAGATGAGTTGTTCTCCACCTTTTCCCCTCCACCACAATATTCTAATTCTTTTCATTTCATTTTACGTTTTTGTTTTATTTTAAATGATTTAAGTTGTTAATATATATTTATTTAATCTAAAAATAAATTTATATAAACATAAACCAATTAGTTAGTTAAATCAAATGCTAAGGGCAAAAGGAAAGAAATTATCTGAAATTAAACTCAAATTTTAATGTCAACTAATTATTCCAATTAAATTATTTAAAACAAAATCAGAAACAGACAAAACACCTGTGATTGTTATGTAACAAGGCAGGCAACGTCCACCTCTTTAATTAAAAGTTGTGTGATTGCTGATGATATCAAGAAAGTGACAATAATAATTATTGGGGAAAAAGATTTAGCTTTTTTAATTTAGGGATTAACCATGGTTAGTATTTAATTTACTTATTTAAAAATTTTAAAATATAATATATATGGAAAATAATTTAATTGAAATTTTATTTTAAATAATTTATAATTGTATGTTGAGTCATTGAAAGTTTTAATCTTTATTAATTAATTTAATGATGTTCAGCGTTAGTGATGTTCAGCGGTGTTCGACGCACGTGATAGACTCATCCATTGAAAAAAGTATATTAAATCGATTTTCGTAATTTAATTTGTTCTATATATAATATTAAGATTCAAACCTTAAACATTAAGGATGGATCCAGACTTTGATATTAGGGGCAAAATAAATTTTTAAAAAATTTGCAGATTCTAAATTTTCTAATAATTTTTTTAAATTTAATACATAAAATGAAGGTAAAAAGAATTCGGGTGGGATTGGGGCTACAATCCCAGCCACCCTTAAAATAGTTTCGTCTATGTAAAATTTTATTTTAAAAATTTAATATATCATATTGTTAGATTACTGATAATAGATATGTTTAATTTTTAATGATAATCATGGTTTCTTTTATAAATTTTATTTAAATTTAATTATAAAGGAGAGAGCTCCACTTAGACTAGTGTAGAATAGAACGGGGTTTCCGTGGTTTCGTAACATTATGTATGATTAATATTTTAAATATTTTTTAAGTAAAGATTTTCTGGATAAACGTGAGTACGAATGTACGATTCATTTATTTTTTTCAAAAATATTTTAACCACATAACGAATCTTCAAATATAATTGCTCGATTATTATTAAAGATTTTTATTATCTAAAAAAATTAACTCTAAACTCAGGAAAAATAAAAAAATACCAATAACCCATACAAAGACCCATTTTCTTATGTTTTCATTATTTATATTAGGCATAATGGTATTTTTGACTCTCAAACTTTAAAAAAATGTTAGTTTAGCCGTATAATTTTTTTCGTCTCCTTTAGTTTTTGAATTATTATTTTTTTGACAAATTAAACCAATTGATAGAAAAAATAACGCATTTTCAACATTTCGATAGATGTTTTTCTATTTAAAAAATTGTATTTTTTGCAATTTTCAATACTTTTATAGTTTAAAATATTTTTTTTTTATTTTAAATATTTTTTGAGCTTTTTTATTTTTTGTACAAAATAATAAAATAACCAATTCCTGTATTGACAAAAAGGTAAAACAATTAACATTAACGTTTACGGGTTTATTATTTTTTATCAGATAGTTAAATTTGACAAAAATATATAATAGAAAAATCAAAAGCTAAAAGAAGAAGAAAAAAAACTAATTAGAAATTAGAATTATTTTTTCTTAAAAAGTTGTAGGTAAAAACATCATTAGAAATTAATGTTATTAGATTATTGTTGAAACATTCACGGGTTTCCTTTGTTGTCTAGTAAGCTAGTGTTGAAATTCACATGCCAGACAGAACATTGTTTTATTTATTTGTTTATTTATTATAAAATTCTGAACCAAAAAGGCTTAGGTGAGATAATATAAGTCTCTTCTATCTTAATCAGCGGTCGAGAATTTGATTCTCATCCTAGACATAGAGTAACTTTAAAATTTGAGGTTAGCGTCTATCTCTTATACAAGTTTACGGAACGTGAAATGATTAGTCATTGACTCGCTTTAGACTCAAGTAGACACCTTGGGAACAAAAAAAATCAAGCAAACGACAACATGGGCATAAAACCCAAATTGTTTTTTTAAACATAAAACCCAACTCCCAAGCTGGTATTTAAGAGGAAAGTTGGATGGCCAATAGGATAAAGAAAAAACAAAACAAACAAGCGAACATGAAAAACAAACACAAGTACTTTGGAAGACATTGTGAAAGGGAAAGATAAATATGCAAGACAATGGCTGAT
This sequence comes from Hibiscus mutabilis, assembly GCA_019671005.1. NCBI lineage: Eukaryota > Viridiplantae > Streptophyta > Magnoliopsida > Malvales > Malvaceae > Hibiscus > Hibiscus mutabilis. Next base: position 10,931,237 of record CM033756.1, read on the forward strand.
TCATATATGTAATAGAAGCATGGAAACGACAATGTCCGTGGGGGCAAATACCTGTTAGCAATTCAAAGACAAACAAAAAAGCAAGAGCTTTGATTAATGGTTCTTGTCTAATGCCCTACCATGCATATTTTATATCCCGATGTGAGTTAACAAAACATTACAAGATTTAAATATTGATTGAATTTTAATTAAGTTGATATCGTTGTTGCTACAACATCGTACAAATTAGACGTTCAAACGTTTTTAAATGTATAATTCTCCAAGGATTCAAGAATTATAGATAGTTGAAACTTGAAAAGACCAATGGTCAAAAACCATATGAAGATAAAGACTAAGTTTGAGCCGTAAACCTTGCAGACCGGGCCAATAGAGAGTTAGACATTTGGTCTTATACACCCTTTTGCCCATTCGATTAGTATTCATCTTGCATTCAACTTATCTTCGTTCAGCGCCCGCCACAAATTTCAAACTTACATATAATTTATGTATTTTTGTTGTATTTTTTTATAAATGACTTAAAGTTTATACCCTCTAAATTTTTAATATATATTTTCTTAACAGTTCACACCCTTTAAAATAAAATTATATGTCCGTCCTTGTCTTAATCTATCTGCTATATCAAATTTAGAGTTTTGTTTAACTCAGTCCTCTACTTTTGTAATTTCATTATGTCGTTAATTATTTTAGTTAAAATGAACATTTATTTTTCTTAAAACTACCTATTCCAGCGGAGAAAAAATCACAATCAACATAATTAATTAGGGGTATGTGTCTTTCTTTTTTTAATAGTTTATATTTGAAGAAGGGAAAGGAGAAATTTATTCAAATCAGTATTTTTATTAAAATAGGGAACAATTTTAACCGTTTGGGCTAAGGTCTTATCAAAGTGTAGAAATCAAATTGTTTTAAAATTTAAATATAGAGAATAAATCCAAAATTTAAACATAAAAGGATCAAAATAAGAAATTGTGAAAGCTGCCAGAGGCACAAGAAATCTTTCTTCTATCTTTTTGAACTAGTTATGAATGTCTTATCAAAATTACTGAATGTGACTGCAACTAAAGGAATTTTTCAATTTAACCCTAAACCTAAGAAGTTAGATTTGATTTATCTATGCTTTGTTGATAATCCGGTTAATATTTGTAAAGGTCAAGACAAAAATCTGTTGCCTCTTTTCAGTATCCCTTTCTATACTCAACACTAAAAATTTAAATTTTGAGTTCAAACCCTAAATTCTAAAGCTTAAACTTTAAACTCTAAACCCTAAAAATACACAATATCCTAAATTCCATAAACTCTAACCATAAATCCTAAACTTAAAATTTTAGTGTGGGCATAAACAGGGGCATCGAAAAGGGGCAAAGAATTTTTATTCGTTCCTTTGGAGAATATCAAAGCAAAATTTGGTCACTAGTATAATAAAAACCTTAGTTATGCTGGAAAATTTATTTGAATTGTAAAATTTAATTAAACTCATTTTTTGAACAATTTCTACCTATGAGAGGAGAAGAAGAATTTTGCTCTTAATGGGTCTTGAACTCACAACTTAGGGGAAGAGGAGGGTGTCAACTAAGAGCTTTAACCGCTGCTTTAGAGATTGTTGACTAAACTCAAAAAATTAAATAGCTTAAATAACTCAATTTAAAAACATGAATAACTCAATTCGATTAACATGGAAACGCATTGTTGCGATAAATAATTGAAACCTCAAACATAGAAAATAAACAACAACAAAACATGAGTGTATATAAGTATTAAACCAATGATAAATATAATACAAAAGCAGATGCCATGTATAAAAAGAACCATATAGGAAATGGTTTGGATTTGATCCCAAGAGCGATATGCTTGGATCAAAACATTTACAACATAATAACAACATAAACACCAATAAACGTATAAACAACAAAAGCAATGATTATTCATCGAACCTTTTAGTATATATAGATAATCTTCAATTTATTCATCGAATTTCATATCACTTGATTCACGATCACTTGAAGGACTCACTTCGATCCTTCATGCTCAAAGTACTTCTGATCTTCCTTTTAGTTTGGTTGATAAAATCCGAGAAGTGATGATCCTTACGAACAGTAGCATGACCATGCCCGATCACTTTCTGGGCATTCCCTCCATTGTCCTGATGATCATCCGACATCAACTTCTCCCTCATTTGATAGATAAATGCATCAAATCTAGCATCATAATGTTGTTGTGTTGGTTTCTTACAAGCTTCCTCCTTCGCCTGATGTTGCTTCAACTTATTACTTCCCGCTTGCTGACCTGCCTGACCATAACCCGAAACAATCGGCTTTGATGTTTTCGCCTGTTGAGCCACCAATGGCACAGAAGTTGTGCCATTGTTGTAGGTCGACCCATTGAGGGCTATTGTTTTCTGTTTCGGCTTCTCAGTTGGTGAAGGATTAGGCAAGCGGCCGGTGGTATAGTCGAACTTGATGGGAACTTCCGACGGTGGATTCTGAGTATGTTTGACGGCTGCCGAAGACGGTGTTTGTTGGCGGTTCGAGATGCGACGAATGGTAGTGAAAGCAGGACTCAAAGTGATTGCCCTAAAGATCTTCTCACACACAAGCCTAGGGCAACTAGTTTGATTCTTTTCCATTGATGTATGAAAGGAAGGGAATTGGATAAAATCTTTTTGGTAGGTTTTGGGGTGATGGAATGACAAGTAGAAACCAGAGAAGATGCTTGTTTAAGATGGCTGAGCAAACACACCAGTTTTATACTTGGCATATATAAGCCTACCAAATGGAGCTTTAGAATCACATAGGAGAGTGGGAAACATATCATATTATTCTAATATTTACCTAAGAAAAAAAATTTGCACAAACATCCAAAACTATGACATGTATTGTAAGTTGGTTCTTAAACTTAAAAAACTCTAATCAAGTCACTAAATTATTGCTTTTGTATCAACAACTAATTAGTATAACGGAATAAGACGACAAGTCTCTTAAATAAAGTTATAGGTTCGAAATTTGGCATTATAAAGGTAAAAAATTGGGTTGGGAGGATCATCCTATATTAGGATCAATTTAAAATATAGACAATAACTCGAGATGGCTCATGCAATTAACCCTTATTAGAATCATTTGTCGTGTACCATGTGTAAAACAAAGCTATAACTTAATACTAATAATTTGAAGAACTTGGAAGGCAATTTTAGGTTAAGATTCCTAAATAACAATGGCTGAAGTTAAAAGGGGATTGATTACTTTTGCCATCTTTTTCAAATTGATGTGATGGAAGAAGGAATTCAGGATCAAATTCCCTCCCCTTTTCCATCTCCATAAACTAGAATCTAACTAGAAGTACAGCTTAAAAAGAATGCAAATCATCTCTCATTCTTTTGACAAATCAACATATACCCATTAGCTATTAACAAAGATTGGTCCAAGTGGTAAGCAGTTTGATATCACTTTAATAAGCTTTGAATTCGAAACTTTGTATACAGAAAATCTCCACTTGAAAACTCATCCATCAAAATTAGGTGTGCGATACAAGTCGATATGAATTAATCAGATAAAATCCCGAGAATCGGGAGGACAACAAAAAAACATATACTCATTAGCTGTTTCTCATGATGAAAGAACTGAGTAAAAGAAATCAAAAAGCCTGATGACTTTGTGATGAGACAATTAAATGTGGGTATCAGATTCAGTATCTGCCAATCTGGGTTTTGAAAATCATGAACCATGTGAAACAAAAACCAGTCATTTTTCTGGTAAAAGTTTTGGTCTTTCAAAAGTGAATATGCGAAGTTACCTATGATGAACTTGGAAATCTCCTTAATCTTTCATGTCTTAAACGTTAATTAATTGATTGAACTTGGGATATGTTGCTGTTGGATTCCAGACAAGGACAGCCTTTGGTTTTGTTTACAGTTCTTAGTTTCCCTCAATATTCGTTTCACAAATAAGCCATGGGAACTTTGCATGTGTATTGAAGTTTCGTTAAAGATCAACTCGTTTGAACTATATTAATATAATATGATCACGTTTTGTTGCTTGACTATTATTTAAGTAAAGCACTTTAGAAAATTAATCAACGTAATGCTTTACGAGATTCCATTGATATTTCTTCCCAGCAATAAGAATTCCTTGGTGTTGCTGGTGTTTTAAAACATCATATTGCATGCACATGATATTCCATTCCATTAATCAATTAAAAAAACCATCACTTTTAAGGGTAAATATAGCTTATGGTAGCTAATTTTAGTATTTATGTGTAATGTGGTGCCTAACTTTGGTATTTATGTGTGATGTGGTACCCAAGATTTTTGGTGCAAATAGGTAGTTAAGTTTTTCTTTTTTTTTTGATTGCCCTTCCCGTTTTTATGGATTTGCCTTGACTAATTCGGACCGACCCACGTTGTACACTTTGACTAATTAGGTAGTAAATCAAAATGATAACCATAATCTACAAACTGTCACTACTTTAAAATGGTTTAATTAAGCCGACTGATCCATAATTTAATTGGTACAGTTGTATCTTGGAAGTCATAGGTTTAAGTGCATAATTACTTTCGATTTAGGGTTTTGGAGGGGTTATAAGAAGTTTACACATTGCATTGAAAAGTTTAATTAATCGACTAAACTCAAAGTTTGATTTTCATTATACAATATTGGTTAAAATATACTTTTGATCCTTTATTATACTCAATTTTAGGATTTAGTCATTGTATTTTAATTTGGTCCTCTACTTTTATAATATCCGTAATTAATGCAAGTAGTTATCAACGTTAACTATTTTGACTAAAATACCGATTTGGATTTTCCTTAAAATACCCATTCCAACATAAAAAACACATGTCAGCGTCAATTTTTTTAAAACTGAAATAGATCATATCATAAAAATGAGAATTAGATCATGCCAAATGAAATTACAAGGACTAAATCTCTAATTTAGGCATAGTAGAGGGACCCAAACCAGAACTCGAGCAACACTTTTCATGAACCTTTTGGTTTTCTGCAGAACAAATTATCTTTAAACACAATGTGGCAATGCTTTCATCTACATTTTGCCATTGTCATATAAAAACTGTAATAAATCAATAAAAAAGTACAAAGTGAATACAACAACAGCTTTCATCTTTGCTCAGTTAACAAACGGCAAAGTCCCCAAATGAGGTGAATCAGAGTAGTTTCCTGTAAGTATTTGATCTGCAACAAATCTATTTGCAGCTTCAGTGTAATGATTCCCATCCCAGTTTATATACTCAGCCGTATTGTTACACGGATTCGCCGTCACCATTGTCCCGTTCAGATCCTTACGTGCACCACAAGGAACCCGAGAGTCGAAATTCAATAGAGGCCCTCCGTAACCACAACATGCTGGTAATGGTAGCTGGAATCCTGAGAATGGAATCCGAGTCGAGTTGAGTGAACGGACAATGAACGTGAAGAAAAATGATTTTGAGTATTAGGTTTGCTGACCGTGTAGCGAATAGTTTGAAATAAGGTTTAGCCTTATCGAGTATACGTAATTGCACCCTGTTTGGAAACTGGGGGAACCAACAGATTCCAAATAAGGATTCATGTACGGAAACTCCATTGCTTCCACTGCAAAAAAAAAAAAAAAAAAAAAACAAAAACAAAAATCGAAATCGAAAACTTGTTATTACTACTGAGTTCATCGGATCATATGAATGGAATGCAAAGAACATGAAGATAAAAATTACTTAGAAAATCAATGATTAAGCGACCATCACAGAATCTGCCAGAGAATTCATGGAAGTAAGTTTGGCCATTAAATCGTGTTAGGGGAAAAGCTTTTCCGGCTACTAATCCACCCGTGTCCGAATTCGAGTCTCCGAAGTTGAAAACCGCGGGATGATTCAAACTCAAGGGGGGTAATAATAGGCCAAAAGGAAGAAAGGAAAGCTAATTTTAGAAGAGAATGAATGTACAGACAAGACACGGAAATGGGAGCTTGAAGAAAAGTGACAACAAATCTCTGGTTAAAGCAAGCAGTGGTTTAGATTACCTTATATTGGCAGGACACGTGAAAATAAAAAAGTTGGTAGGAAGTAGATTTCTTGTAGTTGAATGAAAGGTGAAAAAAATTAAATAAATGGTCCAAGATCAAAGGTTAAAGGAATCGATTGAAAAAGACTGTCTGCGAAAAAAAATTATTTCCAGGGCATCTCGTGAAACAAAGGATGTGGACATATAGTTTTCTCCATTGAACTCTGAAACAAAACAAAACAGTAAAAAAGACATGGAATCTACTTTCTTGGTTGTCTCTTCCTTGATGTTTTTATTATTGCATATAGTTCCAATGAATGTCCTGATGTAAGTTTTTAATATTATTATCCCATATGGATTTATATCCAATACACTGATGATGAAAACTTGTAGTTTCCACAAGCGCTTTAATTTTAGGGTTTAGGGACTTAGTTTAGGGTTTAGGTGTAAAGGTTTAGTGTAACATCTCTAACCCGGATGTCACAAATTGGGCCTCAAGCTCAAACCCAAAATCATAAAATTTTGCAACTAGATTTAGCTTAAGACATCCATTTCATAAAATCCGTTAAGTTTGAATGTTGAAATCCATAACTAAATATGAAATCTAAACCCAGGATCTATCATGTCAAATCATCAAGAACAATAAACTGAATGAACTGAATCGCGGAAGCGTACCTGAATTAATCGATAGACTGAAAACTTTGAATCTTGATGTTGAAATCCAAATCTTTGGTATTGATCTTCCAAGAAGATAGGTTTTCTCTTGACGTAAAACTCTCGACGGGGAAGGAGAAAAACAAGTTAACCTATTTCTTGGGGACCACTACCTCTTTATATAGTTGATTATTAAATCAACTATTAAATATTTATAACTCGCCTCATTGAATTATAAATATATCTTACGGTATCTACACTTTTATTTCCATGACATTTTAATACCCATGACACGCCTAACATAATTGGTCACTTAATTTTGTGTCATACTTTAAAATAGCAATATACATTATACATATGTGCCCACTATTACAGATTTTAATCCAACAATCTCCCACTTGGGCAACATATGTTTCGACAAATGTATAACCTTTTGAGCTCAAAAATTTGCTATTATATAATAGGTATTCTGTAACAATCTCGTCCATCAACTATATCCATATAGGATCAAAGCAGCCTTTGTCATATCAATCATGACAAGACCCATCAATGGTCACGTATACAAATATAGTCAAATGACATAGATCAATCATGGATGCGTAGCATGGAAAATTACATGAAATGTGAACCAAACATGTCTATTTCAACTGGTCCTTCTAAACCTTAGTGAGATCAAACTTTCTTGAATTCAGTGTGCATAAACCAAAAGAACTTTATTTTCGCAGAAAGTAATCTTAAAAGAACTTTAAACTGAAGTAACCGAAATTGTGTCTAAACCAAATGAGCATTTTTCAAAATTACAAACTCCCACTAAAACTGAATATCTTTATATAACATTACACCCACATGAGTAGTGTGCTCATGAAAGACCTAGGGTGATAGTTTCTTAATAAGCGCAAATATGGAGTTTGTACCAACATGCTCTATAGACACACAATCACTCAATTTTCTTTAACAATTAGGAATTTAATATTTATGTGCTTCAAATTTGAAGTGTTCCTATTGTTCATAGAATAAATGAATGCATATTTATTGTCACAAAATAACCGAAGTGGTCTTTCTATTCAATCTATAATTAGCAGCCCATGTGACAAAATTCTTTTGTATCAATATTCTAATAGAATCAAGTCTGTAAACTTGATGATCTCTAACTTACAGAACTTCGATATGTGAGCATGTAATTTTTGTTCTCTAAAGATATTTCATAACCCTATTGGCTGCTATTCAATGGTTCAAACTAGAATTGCTTAAATATCATCTAACATTCTAACAATGTACGCATAATATCCGAACGCATACATACTTGAGCATAAATTAAATTCTCAATAGATTATGCACTTGGAATCTTTTGTATTTTTTTTTAATTTCAAGGTTACTTTTAGGGCATTGAGTAAGACTAAATTTGTCTTCTTTAGTAATATGAGTATCACTTTGGTTTACTCCATTTGAACTGTAGTATATAGAATTGTGAACCAAATTTATCTCAAAACCAAATGAGATAAACAATATGAAATTTATAATTTCGTTAATGAGAGTCCAACTTAAGCTCATAGATGAATTTCTTTAATTTACATATCATTGATTTTGTATCATTAGACACAAATCTATGATTGTACCATATAATTTGTTTCTTCAATGTCACCATTGAAAAACACAAGCGTAACATCCATCTTATGTAGCTCAAGATTAAAATAAGCAATAAGCGTCATGATTATCTTAAAAGATTCTTTCAATAAAACTTGAGAGAAAGTCTCCACAAAATCAATGTCTTCTTTTAGAGTATATCCTTTAGATACAAGACATGCCTTATACTTGTCCACATTATCATTTGCATCCCTCTTGGTTTTAAATATCCATTTACAACCAATTAGTTTGCACCTTCACATAATGAGACAAGTTCCGAAACTTTATTGTCTTGCATAAAATTATACTCTTCTTGAGTGACATCAATCCACTTTTGAGAGTCAGAACTTTTATGATTTGATAAAAAATGATTGAATCATTTTCTATCATTCCATTATTATCCTTATTTTCTTGAATAAATACAAAGTAATAATCTAGAATAGTATTTCTCCTTCCTCTCATGGATATCTTTAATGACACTTATTTTTTTTAAGGTTGTTGAGTTTGTTCTTTGAAACAATTACCTTATCTTGAATGAGAGTTGTTCAACATTGTTTTGCTGAGGTACTTGATTCACTTCTTGATTATGATAGGTGTAAAAACCTAAACATCATTAAAAGTGATAGTATGAATTAAATTATAATTCAACTTACCCTCAATAGCAATGTATCTAACCTTATTTCTCCTCCAAACTCAACATCCTAAAAATGTTATAAACCTCTCCTTAAAATAATCCTTATTGTGGGATCATAAAATTTACAGCCCATGGATCACTCAAAATAACCAAGTAGTTGCTCACTTTTGAAGTTTAATTTCTTCACATGTGTCCTAACTTATACAAAAGAATCAATACTTGTGTAACTTATTGTTGTTTCTTTTGATTAGGACCTTTAGCAACTTTATTCTAATATATTTTTTTATTGCCCTTATTCTTAGAGACACTAACTAAATGAGCACTAACCGAATGAGTATTTTTACACTTATAATGCTTCAACTTTTCTTCCTCTTTAACACAATTAGAAATAAGCTCATTTAAAGTCTATTTCTCCTTTTTTTGATTGTAACTAATTTTGAATTGGTTAAACTGTATAGGAAGCGATACCAAAATCATAAGAACAAACAATTGTTAGAAAGTTTGATCTTATGTGCCTTAAATTTTGAAGCAATATTAAACATTTTTCATAATGTACTTCCTCACATTTCCTTGACCTTTATACTTCATAGACATCAAGTAAGTCAAAAGTGATGTCATAGCCTTAACATTTTTTAATAAAATGTTTCTTAAATTTATCAGGGAAACCCTTAGTATGAGTAATATCTTTAGATTTGTGCTCCTAAAGAATTCTAGAATGTTGTACTTTATGATCATTAAAATCATGCAATTTGAACGAACTCACCTCTCAAAATCCCTTTTATGGGTGCTTACCGCCATGAGAGGTGCGAGTTGTTCTTCCTTAGTGCAAGGTCTATGTTCATACAACCAAATACTTTATGTAAGTGTCTTTTCTATTCCTTGAAACTAGTTTCACTAAACATGAGTGTAGAATGTATTTAATGAGATATTGTAACAAAGAAAGATAAATTACCTAAATATAGAACAAAATAAGCAAATAAAATAAAAACAAGCCCACATAAATATTCATAAGTAAACAAATAAATTCAAAATAATGGCTAGTTTCCCTCAAGATACCAAGCACAACATTAATATCAAGTCTTTGGACAGTAATATTAATTGTAAAAAGCGGTACTCTTGTTGTAGCAATCAAACATTGACAATAAACTATGTCAAACAATAGATTAATCTTTGGACTAACGTATTGCTTACATAAAATACCTTATAATTGTCACACATTTATCGCCATTAGAGTTGTCGTTGTAATTCTGCCAAATATTAACTTTCCTTTGGGCCAATTAATAAGCGCATGAATTACAAAAACCCATAATTATCTTAATATTTTAAATAAACTAATCTACACAAAAACGGTCACTTTGGTGATATTATGTTTCAATTAATCTATTAAAATATTAGACACCCAAAACCAAAATATGAATTTAATTGTTTCAAAATATTTGTCTTAATTTTATCTTTCAATCAAATTAAAAGATAACCAAAATAATAATAAATTTGAATAAAGGTAAACCTCATATCAAGATACCGGACACTCCATTAATATTTCATCTTTGGACAAAACATTAACTTGCAAGTGATATCTTGATACAGTAATCAAACATTGATAATAAGAACATGTCAAACAAAAATCTTCCTTTAGGCCGATTTATTGCTCACATATAAAACTGAATAATTATCCCATGTTTATTACCACATTTGCACATGTAATAATGTTAATTATTAACCTTCCTTTGGGCCAATTAATACTAACATAATCCGACTTACATGCACAAAACCTTCTATATATTAAAATAAAATAATTTCTACAATAGAGGTCACTTTGGTGACTTATTGCTTCAATTAATTTATCTTAAAAAATATAACATAAATATACCGATATTCAAACTTAATATTTGTAACAGTCAAAACTTAAATTTCTAATAACACTTAAGTTTTTGAAATAACCCGAAATAAGGTTGTCTATATGGGCTATCAGAAATCAAAAAATTGAAATATGTTTCTCAAAAAATTCCTTAAGCATGCATTTACGAAAATAAAACTTGAATTCAAAACAACCAATCTTTAACTTAACTTATATATATATATATCATATAAATGGATAATTCATAAAATGATCACATTAAACTTTAATATATTCATATAAGTTAATGATCAAAATTGAAATTCTTGATCAAACTGAATAGAATATGAATTTCATAAGATTAATGACATGCTTTCCAAAACCAAATGTATATATCAATGCCAAACATAAACACGATAATGATTCAAATGAAACTAATCACATTGTACAATCAATTCAAGCTTTAGCTATATTAATCGTAATCCATAACTGAATTTCATTCCAAATTCAAATCTGACAAAAATTAAAAACTTACGGTATTGTGAGTAATTTCCATCTTGTTGTATTAAAATTCAATGATGAAACACTAGTTCAATGGAGTAAAAAAAAAAAAAACCTTAAAATTTCAACAATATTGAAACAAGGGTGGGAAAACTTTACCCTTAAATCTTTAATAATAATAAAAATAAGCAATGCCAACTAAAAGAAAACTTAATAAGTTCAACACAAAAAACAAATATTTAGATCGATTTGTTAGAACTTATTCATGACTTGAATTTTACAGAGTTTATTAGTAGTATAGATTCAATGTCCACGCATAACATGAAACCCAAATAACCATATATTAAGATACGAAACCCAACTTAAGAAGAAGCAAAAGTGAGATCGTAACTTAAAACCAAATTCATATTCCCAAAGTTTGAAAGAACCAAAAATACTTACTGTTACTTTAATATCCATGAATCTTAAAACCCAAAATTTAACAGAAGAACCATAAGGGTTATCGCATCCTAAATAATCATAGGATTGATATACTAATGATTGTAATTGGGAATAACAAATAGTGCGAAACATTAAACACTAAAATTCCAAGATTAATATTTAATCTAAATTTGATTCAAGATATTGAATCGAAAAATCTAAAAAAAAATTATTGATTCTCAATGATTCAACATGATGAGACTCGAGGCCACTTGTTAGAATTAAACCATAACTAAATATGAAATCTAAACCCGGGATCTATCATGTCAAATCATCAAGAACAATAAAATGAATGAATGAATTGCGGAAGCGCGTACACAATTAATCGATAGATGAAAACCTTGAATCTTGATGTTGAAATCCAAATCTTTGGTATTGATCTTCCAAGAAGATAGGTTTTCTCTTGATGTAAAACTCTCTGACGGGGAAGGAGAGAAAAACAAGTTAACCTATTTCTTGGGGACCACTACCTCTTTATATAGTTGATTATTAAATCAACTATTAAATATTTATAACTCTGCCCCTCATTGAATTATAAATATATCTTACGGTATCTACACTTTTATTTCCATGACATTTTAATACCCATGACACGCCTAACATAATTGGTCACTTAATTTTGTGTCATACTTTAAAATAGCAATATACATTATACATATGTGCCCACTATTACGGATTTTAATCCAACAGGTAGGAAGTAGATTTCTTGTAGTTGAATGAAAGGTGAAAAAAATTAAATAAATGGTCCAAGATCAAAGGTTAAAGGAATCGATTGAAAAAGACTGTCTGCGAAAAAAAATTATTTCCAGGGCATCTCGTGAAACAAAGGATGTGGACATATAGTTTTCTCCATTGAACTCTGAAACAAAACAAAACAGTAAAAAAGACATGGAATCTACTTTCTTGGTTGTCTCTTCCTTGATGTTTTTATTATTGCATATAGTTCCAATGAATGTCCTGATGTAAGTTTTTAATATTATTATCCCATATGGATTTATATCCAATACACTGATGATGAAAACTTGTAGTTTCCACAAGCGCTTTAATTTTAGGGTTTAGGGACTTAGTTTAGGGTTTAGGTGTAAAGGTTTAGTGTAACATCTCTAACCCGGATGTCACAAATTAGGCCTCAAGCTCAAACCCAAAATCATAAAATTTTGCAACTAGATTTAGCTTAAGACATCCATTTCATAAAATCCGTTAAGTTTGAATGTTTCAAGTCGACAAACCAATTAAAACATCACATGAGAGCTCCATTTAAAATTACATAATTAAAAGCATTCGACACATAAGTTAAAATCCAAAATAATAGTTACAATACAACATAAAATCCTACGAATACATAGCCCAAATATTGTTGGGCTCAATTTCCTTCAGACGATTGTGTTGCCAAGTGGTGGAGAAGATGTATTTTGGGTGATGGTTGCGGGAAGTAAAAGATAGAAAATTGACACGATGATTTTAGAGTGGTTTAGCTTTCTAACCAAAGCCTATATTCACTACCTTAGCCTTCTCACTAAGGATTTCCCAAATTCACTATTGAATTTCTTCCCCATTTTCTAGGCTTAAGAGGAAACCCTTACAACACTCAAAGCTTCTACCCCAAAGTTTGAGTAAACCCCTTTTACAAAGAGAAAAACAAGGCAAACTGAAAATCCCTCTCACTAGGTTGATGTTTGCACAATTGAAGCACTCACCCAATCTTAAAACACTTGAGCATATATAAACGTTTGAGCTCACAAGTGTTGTCTATATAAAAATGAGAAATTTAAGCACTTAGACAAATTTTCATCATAATGTTGTTGACTTAAAGATCATTAGTTGTTGCTAAAGCTTGAAGGTCCCTTTTATACTCCCAATTGAGTTCCTAGTTGTTGGAGACCGTTGGAGACTTAATTTCCCGCAATAAATGCAGTTCTGGAGCTGTCCGTATCGATACGCGGGTAGGCATATCGGTACTGGTACTACCCGTTATGCTCTTTTTGGCTACGCGTATTGGTACGCCTTGGTCCGTTTCGGTACGTCGTATTAGAACGCCATGGACCGTATCGGTACGACCTACAATTTAAATAGCCGTTGGGGTGGTTGAAACTAGGATCAGTACGCGTAAAATTGTATCGAAACGATCCTACCCGAATCGGTACGCCTAAGGGCATATTGGTACGGTTTTTTGGTTCTGGAAAATTACTGTAGCTGAAACCTTTACTGTATCGATACAGGGTGTAATCGTGTCGGTGCGGATGTGCTGGAAACATAAGCTTGGCTATTTTAAAATGTTTAAAACACTTCTGAAACCTTTTAAAAACTTTTCAAACTTATTTTCAAGTTGTTTGGACTTAAAATCATTTTTGAAATCTTTTCAAACCAAAACTATTTTTCAATTATTATATCAAAACAAATATCTAAGTACTGTATTCGGACACAGGTCGATGCTGAAGTCCTACTCTGATGGTTCTCCGACGATGCACGTCAACCTACTAACCTGCGAACAAAAACAACAATTTTGAATGTTGAGCTAACGAAGCTCAGTGGATACACTTCCACTCAAACATGCTTCATGCAAATCATAAATAAGAGCAAGTAGCTAAAGAATGATATAATGGCGTAAAAATAACAACATTGGCGCTACCTCTAGCCGCCTAAACACATAGCAAAGCAATGAGAGAAATTAACCATCCACACATCACAATATACCATACCAACAAACTTGGAGTGAGGCTCGGTGCCACACAGCTTCGGGAACATACACCCATGCTCGGAATTCCTCGTCGAGCATCTTCAAATGAAACCCGGTGCCACACAGCTTCGGGAAAGTACATTCAGGAAAATATCTAACCATGGTGTTGCAACACTCTCTTTGGGTATTCGGATCCCACCAAACAAGGTACTCAACCATACAATGCCCCAACGTGGCACAAAACATTTATTCGATCAACCAAGGATCCTTATTGCTCAATACAAACAAACTACCAAAATTTTAAAGTATTTACTCATTTTGTACGTATAAGAGGTTAAATTCTCGGTTTCTTAGTTGTACTATTCATTTAACCACATTAGAGGCCCATCGGGCCTTAGTCCTCAAATTATAGACCCTCCGAACTCCAAACGTAAATTTTTGGCAGATTGTCCAGTGAGTACCGATACCTACTTAAGGGCATCGATACGCGGCCATGGGTACCGATACTCACTTACGCGTATCGATACCCTACTTGCATACAGTAAAGGTTCAAAAACATCCAGTACCGATACACAGCCCCTGAGTATCAGTACTAAATAGGTACCGATACCCAAAAACGCTACTGAAATTTGGTTAGAACAGAGGGTACCGATACGCACCTATGCGTATCGATACGCCCTCCAAACTCTGCTCGAGTTAGCCAATAGTACAAAGGGGGTACCAATACCAGTTCATCCGATATCGGTATGCAAGCCCAGAACTCAGTTTTTAGAGCTCGGAAAATACCCTTTAACCTTTATGTTTAAGCCCCAAAACAATCCTACAAGTTATGAAGGGTGATTTAAGTGGTTTCCTACCAATTTTAAGCCATATTAACACCAATTTTAAGATTTGCCATTAATGAAGTCTCAAGCATTCAAACAACCAATTTATCAATCTAGCAACCAAGCAATCAGATTGATGATTTCTAGGAATACATGGGAGTTAGTAGTGTATTAACCTTGATTTTAAGCTGGAAAAGAAGCCCTTAGCCAAGCCCCTCAAGCCATTATTTTCTCTTGAGCCTTGGAAGCTTCTCCCACCTCTTTTACTACAAGAAAATGTTGTAAGACGAGTTACAACACTGTTGGGAGATTAAAAAGAGCTAAAGATATGCTTCAACAACAAGAAACGGAGTTATAAACTCCCAATCTCACACATCTTCTTCATCCTCCACCAAAACCCACTTTTCTCCCACCTCCACCATTCCCCTTCAAACTTACCTTGAGCAATAGATCCTTGCAAGCTGATGACATTTTCCTTAACTAAAATTTTGAAATTTGCTTCCAAAACTATAAAGATTACACCTTTGGCATAGGCTCGTGAAGGAAGGAAGAAATGGAAGGAGTGAGATGAAACAAAAAGACAATGGTGATCTCATTCACCAAACTTGCAGGGGAAAATTAAAGGGATTCAGCTTTTCTCTTTAAAATTAAAAAAATTACTTCTATGCCCTTCTATCTTCTTCCCACACATTTAACCCAAGCCCAAGAAACAAGGAAAGAAGCCCACAAAAGCTACCTTATAACCGAACGGGCTCCCCTACTTCGGCCCAAACACGAAGCCTATGCTTTGGGTAAAAATCGACCTTCAGATTTTGAAATTCGGGTCGTTACATTTAGAATTTAGGGGTTAGGATTAAGATTTAGGGGTTAGGATTAAGATTTAGGGTTTAGTTTTTAGTGTAATATGTTGAGGATTTAGGTTTTAACCTATAAACCCTAAATTCTATTCACAATCCCTAAATTTTAAACTACTAAACCTAAACTCATAAACCATACACCCTAAATTGAGTTTATAAACCCTAAAATTAAGACATTTGTGGAAACTAAAAGTTTCCACCGTCGGTGTATCAAATAATTATCCTTATTATATATGGAGTAGATATATTCATTGTTTTGATCAAAATTTTCATGCAAGCAGCACAGTTTTCAGCCTTAAAGTTGGCTTTTGCAGGATTTTTTTGTCTCCAATCACTCATCAAATGATAAGAGTTGGGGAGATTACCTCAAAGAAAGAACAACAGCTAAATTGTAAGCCAAGTCTAGAACTTTACTTGTTTAATTAAATCAAAGTAGCTTAGCTTGAATATATTTATGGCTTGAACTCGAGTCGAGTTGATTATATCAGAACACAAATATTATGGTTTTCTCTATTAATAATTCGACATTTCATGGTTTCCCTAGCTGCCAACAACAATCAAGAAAAAAGAAATGAAGTCTCCCTAATTGACATAGCATGCAGAAACTTGATCCATTATAATCATTATCATTTGTAATTTATTATTACAAACCAAATGCAAATTACAGTAGTAGTTTAAGCATTGCATAAAAGTCAAGTTCTTTTCTTGGAATAAGCACATGTGCTTCAACACCCCCTCCCTCAATTCTGATATCCTCATCAAAAGATCGATATACTCGAGCAACTTTCAGCTGACGACGATATCTGTAATTAGAACATCAGCCAGTCAAGATGTTCTTGAAACGGCTAAAAATGTTATGAGCATGAGTTTTCCTCAGAATTCATTCAAACCTTCGAACTGAAACAACCATGTATGTTGCAGCTCTGAAGGAGTTCTGTTAACACTTTTATCCACTCTCTTACCCATCTTTTTCCACTTTAGTTAACCCCAAATCAGAAGTACAAGTCAAAAGAAATTGACCATTCAAGATAATCAGGTAATCACACTGAGAATACAAATGGTAACAGCAGTTAAAATTCATTCTAAGTTTACTTTTCAAAAACTGTCAAATGACCACAATAGGGTGTTTCATAACTTGCTCGTTTGTACTTGTAGTTTTCATTTAATTTAATCAACAGGTGTTAGCATCAAAACCTGTTGCAGCACAGGACCAGTGCCAACTGCTTCCAACACTTAGTTGAGTTGCTTGATAATTAAAATGCGGCGATGATTGGAAGGATGTTTTCACCTCAGCCACACCACTTGAAGTACAACTTGACCCAAATTGTTACGAGGATAAACATATCTTAGAAACCCACATTGTTAAAAACCAAAGAAAACAACCCAAAAGTTTGAATAGAAGTTGAGTTTGAAGGGATGCTGGCTTGCTGTTATGCGGTGTTGCTTTTCATTTTCTTGGTTGTTTGTGTTATTTGTAGGGCCTTTTGGCCTCGGCGTTTGTTCTTTCTTGCCTTGGATGGCTTTTTTCGATCCTCTTTATTTTTGCCTCAATGTTATTGCCTTTTTTGGGCTGTTTCATGGAGGATCATGTAGGAACCTTGTTTTCTTTTGCTTTCAATGAATGAATGGGGTTTATGTCAAAAAAAAAGTTTGAATAGTCTTATTACAAGGTAGTATAAGTATTTATTGTCCATATTTTTTTAACTCCGTAATGATACATACTTTACAAATAAAACTGCTCGAACCCTGTCTTTGGGATAAACATCAACCTCTTTTTTACGATATTATTTTTTAATTCTAATTTGGTTTTAATTTAAAGTGCTTTAATTTATTTGATTTTTAAAATTAATTTAAAATAGTTATTTGATGATTGGAGAAGAGTTTGGAACCCAATACTTAAATTATGAGGCCACACAGTCCATGTCTTATGGATAGCTAATGCCGTGCTTCAAGGCCCAAAAATCAAAAGCCTTTGGAAGCGGCCATTACCGGCAAACCAATGAAAAGCAACTCACCTCCGCCTTATTCAGTGACCGACCGCGCCATCAAAATTTCAATTTCATCGCATCTATAAGCAAAACCCAGAAAGCCCTCTCTCTCTTTCTAGGCAGAGGAATCGAAATCATGGTAATCTTCTTCTTTCTTTTCTTTCCATTCAATTGAGTTTGGAAACGATGTTCCCCTCTTCATTCTCTAATGGGTGCTTTTTTTCTATTTTGATTGGTTCAGTTGTTCTTTTCGTATTTCAAAGATTTGGTGGGAAGAGAAGTGACGGTGGAGCTGAAGAACGATATGGCAATTAGAGGAACCCTTCACTCCGTTGATCAATACCTCAATATCAAGCTCGAGAACACTAGGGTTGTCGATCAAGACAAGTATCCTCACATGGTACCCCCCCCCCTTTTCCTTTTCTTTTTATAATTGTTGTTTATCAACGAGTTACTTTGGTTGTCTCAAAAAGTTATGTTTTTTCTTTTTCTTTTGAAGTTCCTATTTTTCTTCCATTACAATCTGCATTTTTCTTCTTTTTCCTGATTGAACATGGCATGAGTGAAGCTGAATTTAGGGCTTATCTGGTTTCTTGTATGTGCTGCCTGTCCTTGCTGATTGTTCATTTAGATTTTCTTTTGTAGCTGATTTTATACTGAATGTATACAACTGTGTTGTTTCCAATGTAGCTACATTAGGAAGTATCTGTTACTAGTTACTTCTTCCCTTTGTTTTACTCCTCTAATAGTATAGAAGTGATGAACCCAACAAAGCTTTCGGTTCTACAATGCCAGAAATTCTGGAAGCTTCTCATATTAGTTTAGCTATCGTTATTCAATATTTTTTTATCTGAATGCTTGCTTTTATATTATCTATGGTCAAAGTCTCTTCTTTTATCAGCAAACTTTCCTTTTCTATTCTGCTTTGCATGAATAGTATGTCTATATGAAAATTTCATGTGGTTTACTGAAATGGGAATGTTTAAAATTCAACATTTAGATGATCTGACTTATCAATAAGAAGAAAAGAAACATTAATCCAAAACTCTCTAGTTGGATTTTTCGTTCTTAGATTAGCTAGCTAAGGTAGGGCGTGTCTGAACTCTGAAGATGGGAGTCCCTTCCCAAACTGATGGGGCATTTGATCAAGGCTTAACTCAGGAGCTTGTCCGTTGTAGCCTGTTGAAGGTGGTCAAAATAAAGCCAAAAAGGGTAAAGAGAAACGTGAACCCTTGGCTGAACTTGATCCTCTCTTAACTTAGAACTTAATTGGGTTCAATTTTCCTTGGAGATTTATGATGAGTTGGATAGCTGGCTGCATTGATTGTATAGTGATTAAATGAGCACGGAACTGCAAAGTTATCATAATTGTCAAAATTTAACTTAACTAAACATGATCACAACTCAAGCTTTCTCTTTCAACACTCGTCTATCAATTAGATTTCAAAATGTAATTCCAATTTTGCACCAATGGTTATAGAGAGACCGTCATAAAATTGGATTCAGGAACATTGTGTTTTGTAGCATTCAATGTGCCTTGTCAATGTTAGCATGATGGTAAATGGGCTTGCATTTGCCACTTAGGGTTGCTGAAGCAGGATAAACATTCTCCATATTATGCACCACCTGAAAGAATGTCATATTATTCTTCAGCATTGGATTTAGCTAAGTGTAAAATTGATATATTAATTGATGTTGACAGGAAGAGGCTGGCAAGAGAGCCTTTTCAAACAGCACAATATACATTTTATTATTTTAAGCACCTTAAGAAAAGAGTAGCAACACAATCTAACTTGCTAGTGTGAGTGTCCAAAAACAAAAAACTAATTCAACTTGTTTGGTGTGATATAAAGGACATGTTGATGTTGGATCCAACCACTTGTCACCTTTTACTTCTTTAAACTGTTCCGCAAGTGCTTGCCACTTTTTTGCCATTTTTCTTTTCAAAATACATTTGTTTTGAAATTTCATGTTTTCCTTTTGCCTCATGAATGTGTTAAGTCATTTCATGTTGAGTATTGAATTATTGATTGCTTGCTTTGAATGCCGTTGGACTAATGGACTTGTAGATTGTATGATATCCTTGTTAATGGAAATCCCAGTTTTAGTGTGTATCATATTCGGTCAACTTTTATGATTTATGAGAAACAAAACTACTTTCGTTCTTTCAGTGATCTGTTAACTCTTTAATTTGGAGCCTGTTATAGCTTTGAAGCACTTTATTACTGCTGAATAATATTTCTTTAGTTTGTATATAGTTGGTTCCTTCACTCCCTTCTAGTAGGCTATCGGTTTTCCTCTTCTTGCTGTTCTATTTTTTCTTTCAACTTCGAGTTCATCCTTCAGTGCCAAGCCTTGCAATTTCATTACTGGTTGTTGAACTTATCCTGAAAGTATATCCCAAGGATGTAATATTTGTTGCCCCGGCACATAAAACATGTCTTGTTTAGTTTTCTCGTACATTCGCTATCACAGTCTTGATAAAACCCGTCTTTGTTTTTTTCTCGTTTCAATTCTTTTCCCCAACTGAATTGAGAAGCGTTTGTCTGGTTACAGCTTTCAGTAAGGAACTGTTTCATCAGAGGCTCAGTTGTGAGATATGTTCAGCTACCTCCAGATGGTGTGGACATTGAATTACTTCATGATGCCACAAGAAGAGAAGCTCGTGGAGGCTGATGAAGCTTTTCTTGACATGTTAACGAAGCTTGATCCCTTTTTGCATTAATGTAGACAAATTGCTATTGGTTTGTGTATCGAAAAATTTGATTCGACAAAGATACTATTATTCCCCATTGATGAAATGTCTTTAGTGCTGGTAGCTATTTAAGATATGGGGTTATTGAGCCCCAATTCTAAGCATGAAGTATCAACAATTGGTGATAATTAGTGTTATAAATTTCTCTTAATTAATTTAACCCTGCTTCGGATATAAAAAGGGATGACAATTTTCTCTTGACCCGACGGGTTTCGACCTGATCTAATAGGGGCAGATTTTTTATTTTAAAATTCGGGTTCGGGGCGGAGCGGGGCAGGTTTTAAGGATGATATAGTCGGGGCGGGTTTAGAATGAAAATCCTCTGACCCGATCTATTTTAAATTATTTTTATTATACTTACAAAATTACCACCTATATATATACATGTTTTAGTTCAAGTTTATCAAACCCTTCATTTTCCCCCTCTTCTGCCGCAGTCTCCATTCCTCTCATTTCATTTTTTTTCTCATCTCCCGCCGCCTCCTTCATCCTTTCCTTTTTTCATTTTTTGTTTCATCTTTCATCCTCTCCTCGTTTATTCTTCATTTATCCTCTCATCCCATCATATCTCATTTTATTTTCGTATTTTTATTTTTCATTTATCATTTTTATCATTGCTTGTCTTTTTTTTAACAATTGTGGTATTCATCGTAATTCGAATATTTTTTATTTCGTTCTTTAAATTTCTTTTGAACAACACTTATTATGAAAAAAGAACTATTCTGTGTGTATATTTCAGATTATTTTCCGTTTTTTAGCATCTTTTAAATTATTTTTCATGAGAGAGAGTATTTCTTTTGAATTGCAATAAAGATGAGACAAAATATGTTGTTAATTTGTTTAGGGTATTTTTAACGTTAATTATTATATATATCCTTCTCACTTTTATTTGTTTGGTGAGAAAATCTGGTATTAACAAAAAAAAAAAATCAGAGAAAATCTTGAATATTCAGGTCGGATAGGGGACGAGTTTAAAGTTCAAATCTCGGGGCGGATTCGGGTACAAGACAGGTGAAAATATAATATTCCTCGGGGCGGGGGTGGGTGGAGATTACCATGAGTGGGGGTTAAAAACTGACCCGCCCCACTTCGTTGCCATATAATCAATATATCAAATAATAATCTTTAAGGGATAGATTTTTTTTAGCAAAAGGTACGATCTTAATGACTAATTTCTTTTATAACAGTGTCAATTACGTTTGTATATTTTATGGGCACTAATAAGCGAAAGAATAGTAACAAGTACCAAATTAAAAAAAAAACAAGTAAATTGTTAAGGAGATAAAAATAATAATTATTTGATGTACTTCTAAAGCATGTCTAACTCCGTGTAAAAAAGGTTGCAGTCTTGCAGAGGTATTTATGGATGGAATCTATTTCGAAATATTTTATTTTTCCATATAAAAGAATTAATGAACAGAATCATTGGTGCATGATCCAACTGAATTAAAACTCTAGGATGAAAATTAAACAGCTCTGTTGTTGCTATCCGTGTCTGCCCTATGTTAATCACCTTTGACAGCCGCTGCATGAATTTTCAAGCATACGAATCATCAAATCCAAGTCCTTCAACCTGCTCTCAAAATCTCCGTTAGTACGACTTGCTTTTAGATATTCAACCGGCCTCTTCAAAATCTTGTCTGCAATCTCTCTACTCATCTTCTCCACCAACAATTTATCTTCTTCAGACGTTCCCTTTAACCTTCCATTTATCTTCTGAATCTCCACCTCCATGAACTTCTCCACAGCTCCCCTCAGCCTGCACATAACCATCTCAACTTCTCTCTCCAATGTCTCTTCGTTTTGCTTGGTTTCCAACATCTGGTTCTGTCCCTGTCCCTTTCCCGGCCCTAGTTGAAGAAAGCTGTTGTTGTTTATGAAACGATCGAGACTTTTGGATTCGTACGATGTTTTCAGCGCGGATGAGATGATTGGAATGGTGCGAGTCTGAGATTGATGGATATTGGAAACCAAAGGTGGGATGGGAAAATGGTTGTTTTTTGGCTGCAATTTGATGGAGCATGGAATTGGCAGGAGCGCCATTGTTGGTTAAGTTTTCCTTGGCTTTGAAGCAGCGTTTGGGGTGGTATTATTGGGAAGGAGAGCGGACAAGGTTGAATATAACAAGTCAGACTCGGACAGGGCAATGGAACTGGTATGTCATGGCGGTGGCCACCTAGGGTAGGCGTTTATTATTAATTGACTTTGTGAGTAGGGGTTATTGGCCGCCTTCAAGTTTTCAACTGCTTTGGGTTGACCAAAAAACATTTTAAATGTGATTATAACAGAAGTCGGACTTTTCACTTTTATTGAAGTATGTCTTTTTTTTTTAACATATTTTTATTGAAGTATGTCTGTTCCTCGCATTTATGTTCAATACATATTCAAACATGTTTATGTTCAACACATTTAACTAAGGATAATCTACATCCAAGATAATTTAGCTAAGGATTTTATAAAAAAATAAATTAATATTTTTTAAAAAAAGTTACAAACATATATTTAATTAAAAATTGTTACAAATAGATCGCTCCATTAGTAAATATAACATTCAATTTAAAAATGTTACAAACAAGTTACTTGATTAATATATTATTACAAACATGTCATTTTTTTAATACGACTTGGTGTAATAATATTTTTAGTCTTAAAAATTTATAATGTCTATTAATTTGATCTTAATTCGAAACAATAATAAATTTAACTATTAATATTTAAAAATTTCATCATTTTAATCTTTATTTTTCTCTTAAATTTGTTGGTCTTATCCTATAAATGTTATAATATTTTCTTGTTGCTTTCCTTGCATAGTAACAATCTAAGAATAACTTGTTGCTTTATGACATAATGCAGTTATCGAACTACTGATTTAATCTGACAGGCTTGCTTACTTTGACAGTATCATAAAAATGACTAAATTAATAAAAATTTTAAATATGAAAGATTAAATTTATTAAATTGTTTTGATTTAGGACAATATATGATGTATAAGTTTAGGTAGTCTAAAAATGTTATGATACCTAAAAAGGTGATCTATTTATACATAGAGTGACATGTTTATAATAATTTATTAATTTAATAGCTTTTTTTGTAAAAATAAATTGAGTGGTATGTTTGTAATAATATTCAAAATTATTTGTAATGATTTATTAATTGAGTGACCCGTTTGTAAAAGTTCGCAACTTTTACTCAAGTATATCTATGTCCGATATTTATGTCGGACACATTCAAACATAGGTATGAAATACGACCCTTCAACTACATAAAAACCTTGAGAATAAATTGAACATGTACATATCTAGCAGCTGAATCCAGGTAACATAGTCTGAATTCTAAAACAGTTTTAAATTGGTGTATCAGCCATGGGTCACAATGAAATTTCACGAGATTAATAAGCTCAAATGCAACAGAGAAACCATCACAGTGGTAGACTACTTACTATTTTACAACTCAGGCATAGGTTATCATTACATGGGTTATCACGGTGGCACGGATTATTACGGGCATCCCTAATACTTTCATCTATATACATTGTTTCTGATTTTCATTCCCGCTCGAACTCGTATATCTTTCATGTATCCATTCCCAATGCTTTCTTGATGTCGCCCTGCATCATGAAGCAAGGCAGCGCATGAATGAGTACGAGATGTGCATGGTCACCTGAGCATTTTAACTCGGTTGGCACACAGTCACCTCTAAATTGAGTAGCATCTGATCCCCTCTTCCTCAAAAAAATAAATAAATAAATAAATAAAATAATTGCACATTTATCGGTAGAGAGGAGGGAATACCTCTATGGCCAGTGGTGTGGTGGTTGGACTATAGCGAGCGAGGACATGACCATCCTTATCAACTAGAAACTTTGTGAAGTTCCACTTTATCCTAGATCCCAAGAATCCAGATTTGTTTGATTTTAAGAATTTGTATACAGGTTCTGTAGTTGGTCCATTGACACGAACCTAAATTTATACAATTTAGCAACAAAGAGTATCCAGTTAGAATGCATAGTCCAGAAGATTGTATCCGTGTTGAAGATGCAATGAATGGAAACAAAATGCTGCCAGTTTAACAAAGAGACAATACAATTCTTTTAGAAATACAGTTCTGTATGAATTGTGCTCCATTCCAGTCAACAACAATCACAAACATTCGAAGCACATTTATAAGGAATATCAACTGACAATATATAGAGGCAATGTTTCAATTACCATTGAATTTTAAGTAGAGATGTTAGGACCTGTGAACATATAAGACTTCTCTTCTTCCATCTACAAGGAAACCAAACTAAAAACAGGTACTTCTACATGGTAGTAAATGCCTGAAGCAGGGTCATCGGTAGAACAGATACAACTACTAAGAAAACGGATTCTTAATCAATACTAAAACTAAATATAGTATATTACCTTGTGGAAAATAGGATATGCAGCCTTGTATCTTGTACAAGCAAATTGTTCTGCCTCTTGGCTGGTACCAGGTTCTTGCTTCAGAAACTGATTGCATGGGAATGCCAATATCTCTAGCCCTTCAGTCAGAAAAGAAAAGCATCAAGTCTTAACATATCTAAGGAAATGTACTTCGGCCGCTTCATACGACCACGTTACCTAAACTGATAATTCCAAACCAAAATATCATATCATCGTGGAAAAGGTTGTGCATGGTGCTACAGAAAAAATAAGTAAAGAACCAAGCCACTAGGGAAAAGAAAAAGAAAAGCAGAGTAACCGTAAAAGCCTAGGAACGGATGCTTAAAATATAGAAACGAATTTAAGAGTGGTCTCCCACAATTACTACACTAATACCAGCTTCTGCATCATTGGTCTATTAGTGTTTTAAAAGCAAAAATGATCCAGAACTTTCACCTAAATATCATATTGAACTCAAACCATTTTGATCTACCTTCATTGTGAATCAAGTGCCATCTGGCTCCACATGACTGCACATGTTGCTCCAGCTGACATGATGACAGGTAATTTTGTTTTAAAGTCCATTGTCAATTGTCAATGCAATTTCCCCAAAAAGGAAAGCCCTAAACCCCATTCCTTTTCCGGCCCTGGTTCGACAGCTTTGCATTTACAAACTACCTTGTGCTTGTAGGCTGTAGCTTCTGGTGCTCTACTTCTACAATCCAAACCAAACTAAGCCCCTATATTTGGGATCTTTAAGTAGAATTTGGCATCAAAATTAATCTGCTTCCCTAAGCAATATGTACACTTTCTTACAAAGTGACAATAACTTTTTCAATGGACAAAACTTGAAATGATTCCACTAAGAAACTTCAATAAAATTTAGCTTAGCTGGAAGTATAAGGAGAATATACTTGCTATTTACACTTTTTTTACTATATAGAGAGGGTTTAGAAAAGAGAATCAACCTTTGTCCTTGTACTTGTTGTAAAGATCAGTCAACTGGGTGTAATTCGAATCAGTAAACCCACTGTTCAAAACCCATAAAGGTAAAGAATTTAATAGAATCAAGACAAACAAGACAGACAAAGTTATTAGAAGGAGAGAAAAGAACCATTTAGAGGCAACATTAACCACAAGGAGAACTTTTCCTTTGTATAGGCTAAGGTCCACGTCTTGTCCTTTTGCTGTTCTGCAACACAATCAACAGGAAATTAGCGTAAAACCCTAAACCCCCAAAAGAATTGAGAAATTGGGAATTAAAAAAGGAAAAACCTTGACAGTGAATTCATGGATTGATTTCTGAGGAACTGATTCAGAAGCCCCCATTATTATGGGTTTGAGATGGGAATCAAAGCAAAAGGTTTTTGAAGCTACAAATAAGGGAAGGAAGAGATTGGCTTAAATAATAAGTGCCCAAATATACCATTTTTAAATTTTAGCTGTCTAAAGTTTCAAAAGTTAAAATTTTAGGTGTCCGGCTGTTAAAAAAAGTAAAAAAAAAACGTTTATCCATTAAAATTGCAACACATGGCATTTTTAATTTCTTTAAATTATTATTATTTTAATAATTAAAAATTTTGCAAAAAATCTTAAAATTTTGAAAATTTTCAAAGTAGTCCCTAAATGCCCAAATTTGAAATCTACAAAATCTCACATTCGCCGTCGTCGACCGTCGTCTTCGGCCACACCCTTTCGGTCGCCGGACCGAGCCAACCATTTCCCCTCACTCACCGTCGCCGAAAATCGGAGAACAGTATGCCAACCGAACGTTGAACGTTGAACGTCGAACGTGAAATAACCATGTGACCGAAAGGGTGTGGCCGAAATAACCGTGAGTGAGGGGAAATGGTCGGCTCGGTCTGGCGACCGAAACGGTGTGGCCGAAGACGGCAGTCGGCAACGGCGATGATGAGAATTTGGGATTTTTAGAGATTTAGGGGCTGATTTGGGAATTTTTGTAAATTTCGGAATTTTATGTTAAAAATAATTTTTAAAGCTTTTATTTTTAAAATAATTAAAAAGTTAATAAAAATGCCCGCTTTAAATGGATAAAGTTTTTTAAATTTTTTTTAACAACTGACCCCTAAAATTCTAACTTTAGAAATTTTAGGAACTTATTTTTACAAAAAATACTTTAGGCACTTAAAGTTTAAAAATAGTATATTTTGAGCATTTATTTTTCATTTAAGCCTTTGTTTAAGTTTAACAAGTAAGAAATGGAGTCGGTTTACTGAAGTAATTTTTTTTATCAATTAAATGATTAATATTTCATTTGGTGTCAATTAAGTCATTAATCATTAAATTTCTGTTAGTCACTTACGGCAATTATAACAAAACTCACTTTTAATTATCAAACAATCAAGTACTAAAACTAAAGAGTCTTTGGACAAAAAATAAAACATAGGCCATTTAAGCGGGCGAGTCTATCGTGCAGCGTTTTTTGTCTATATTGTCACGTTTTGTGTAAATTTGAATATTAAAGTTCATTTTTTCCGATGTGATTTGAATGGAAGAAATAAATTTATATTGGGAAACGTCGAGAAAAATTCATCTTCTGACAAATTTAAATGAAAAATACGGTTCAAGGAATGCGTCTTTCGAAAGATGTAAAAATTTTTGAGGAACGAGTGAGCCGGGGAATGCTCCGCCTTCCCAACAATCGCCTCAGAGGTCCCACCTTCCTCAAAACGCTTCCCAGAGAGCACACCTTCACTGTACGTGACCAAAATGGGTGCTATTTCTGTAAAAGAGTAATGACTCAAAGCAGTAGGGGTCCAATATTTGTTACCCACCAAATGTTTGCTTCACTCGTATCTTCAACTGCTTTTGCTCTTCCTATAAAATGGCTTCAAAATCTCCCACACCCTTTCAAGCTTACAAAACATAACTCAAAAACTTCAGTTTCAGGTTCTTCTTCCATTCTTATTAACTCAGTTTCTGGGTTCATGTAAAAGGGTGTTAATGGGAGAAAGCTCGTTCTCGACGAGGAGCATGAAGGGTCGTTCATGGCAAAGGTGCTCAAAGCATATTAGAGAACAAAGGGCAAGGTCTGTTATTTCAAACATTAATATTATTACGCTAGAAAAGCAGAAGATACATAAAGTGAAGTTGCATTTTCACATCAAAGCCTAGATGCTCTAAACATGAAAAAGAAAGATCAGTCTGACACCGAGAAACATGCTCTAAACAAAACCTGTGTTTTTGTATCTGTCTTGCCTGCTATATTTAAGATTCATGCCTAAGATAGCTGGTTTGCTAGTAAAGTATTAGTTACCATAAACAAACTTTGCCCTGCTTTTTCTTTTACAGTAGACATGCCTAATTTTCTAACTTTGAACTAGATGCACAAACTGCAATATACCCAACCCAATATGAGAATTTACAAGACACGGTAAGGAGAGTAAGATGTACGTATTCAATTATGTTTTGCATGGCTAAGATCGTTGGATGCTGCCTGGAAGTGGTTCCCCTGGGTTAGCAAGAGATCTCCCTGTTTGTGAATCATCATCCATACCTTTCCTTTTCATTTGTCCCTGCTTGCTTTGAACACCCTGAAGAATACGAGAAGGTAAACTGATGACTAATGGAAGTATCATGTCACTCAATTTCCTGTCTGTAAGACTTATTTGTACACATGCACTTCCGAATACAAAGGTTTGGGAGATAGCATAGATGGAGGATGCACTTACTGAAGGCTTTTGAGCAATCAATCTACGACTGGATGGAGCACGTGCAACAGATGAAGCAACTGCAGCAGCAGCCACTCGTATCCTTTAAAAGGGGGAGGGAGATTATTTCATGTTCGATGAAGTAATTAGCCAAACTGAAAGAGTGAAAGCAGAAAAAAAAAAGACATGAAACCCAAACAACAGTGTACCTTTTATGTACATCAATATATACATCAGTCTCATCAACAATTTCCTCCTACAATGTAGAAAGGGTTCAGTAAGTACCAATTATCCAATTTGCATAATGCATTTAAAGGGAAACAATATGAAAATTCCATGGTAAAACAATTTTTCAGAAAATTAGTAGCAAACCACCAACCTTAGTAAAATGAAGTTAGAAGATTAAGACGGGTGAAAAAAGGAATTTAATTTAGCTAGAAGAATTGGTCAGAGATGAAACCGTCAGAAACAGCACATACTTGGAGAAGTTCTTCAAAAACATCTTCTAGGGTAATAATGCCAATGACTTCCCCATCTTCAGTATCCTCAGAAAACTGTTGCAAGGTACCGGCTGTGACACCATTAGGTAGATGAGTTGTCTTGACCGTGATAGTCCTAGGTTCCTCAACATCAATAACACTATGTGGTTTACTGTCATATTTGGTCAGCAAAGGGGTTGTTAGTTGAGAATTCCCGTTGGTAACTCTATGCTCATCATTTTTTTCTCCATATTCAAGGAATTGAGGGTCATTGGTCTTTCCTTTAACCTTCACTACAGCTGCCAAATGACTGCTTCCCTTTTGAAATTCGTTGAGGATATCATACAAAGGCATATGAGCTGGAACCCTGAGATATTACTGCATGAGAGATCATACTTTCTTCACATATAGTGAGACATAAAAAACAATGGGATTACATGTATACACCTAGGAATTCTGCGGATGGAAACAGCACTAACTGGTGTCTCGGTCTCTGAACGTACCATGAGAAGACCTTTCACCTAAATCTCATAGCAAAGGAAAATTTGTAAGAATTTTTGGAAGGAAAATTTAATTCAATGTTGAACTGCCAACCATTAACTTTCAACATAAAGAAAACCATTGGAGAGCCAATGGGTAACTGAACACACCAGTAACAACCTGATGATATTTTTCGGATTCCCAGCATATACCGGGATACGGCTATGACCACGCGCAAGAATTTTTCCAATTGATTCCCTGCACCAAAGGCAGATAAATCGATTTATGACCTAACTTCAATACTAATGTTGAATGAAGCACTTTAATCATTAGGATTTTACCACTAAGAGGGGATTATCTTTAAAGTCAATCATATTCCAAGAGTGTCATGCTAAAAGAAGTAAAAGAAAGTATTCTCCACATCAGGATAGGGTTCTTAATCTATGTCTATAACTGTAATATTCCGAATTTCAGAATCAACTAGAAAATCTGTCCACCTGTCACAGGATCCATCACTCGTATGAAAATTCATTTCCACATAAACTGTTATTGAACTTCTGACATGCATAGCTTGCATCTGAGCACTATAAGATACAAATAAATCCAATCCTTTCCTCAACTATACAGATGTTAAGGTTCTCAGTTTTTTACTCTCTTTTCTTTCCCCAAAATAACAAAGCAATAGGTGTGTGTGTCACCTCTAACTTGTTTCAATGGCTAGATGAAGCAAAAAATGATGTGATAACAGAAAGAAGAACTCATCCAGATGAAACTAACCAATCCAATTTCGAATTGACGTCCAAGGAAAATGTTGATTCAATAGGTGTCATAGCCTCCTCTGCAGTCTGCATGTACAAGAAGCACCATGATTGCAATCATTTTACAAAAGACTCAGGCAATGAACTCTTATAAACTTCTGAGCTATATAAAAGTGGGAAATTAAAAATGAACTTATAGACTTCAAAAAGGCCAAACACTTCAAAAAGGAAGAGAGAGAGAGAGAGAGAATGAGAGAGACGAAGCAGCTTTACATCCCTTAGAAGGCTATTGAAAGTTGAAACCTTGCAGATTACAACCTAAACATTTTGGGCTCTATGTCTTCAATTTAAATAATAAAAAGTTAAGAAGAGCCGAGCCATGGACCAGGGCAATTTCCAAAACATTAGAGGCAGGTGTTCATTGTCCAATTAAAAGATTTGTTACCATTTGAAAACTACCACTGGTTAGATTTAGTGTTTGTATGTTTTATCAAACTGCTTTTGCATAGATAAGATCCAGATTTCAGTATGCTTGTTCGTTGTGTATTGTCAAATAAAAATATTCATCTTCTACAATATGAAACATCTGAATACTGAAAGTATCAGTGATAGACAGATACGTAAAGAGACAGGTCACTTTTACTCGTGAAATTCAATTCCAATAACAGCAATTACCTTTTCGGTTAAATCCAGTGCACCACTAATGATGGTTGCCTCATGTGTTAGTTCACACCTTTGCCAGCCTGTTAAGGACACAGATGACAAGTCAGTGGAAGTTCGAATGAAACAAAGACAACTTACTTGAGCAATATTATCTTGTCTAGTTTAAGCAGTTACTTCTTAGCTGTGGATGGAGACAAGGGCTTTTAATTGCGCCCGTCCAAACAATGCCTCGCCATGACCAATCACAGCATCCAAAACCTAAAGCCATATTGCCAAAGAATGTAAGAGAATAAGGGAAAAAAAGGAATGATATTTTAGAAGTTTATGGTATAAAATCTCTAACAGAATTTAACATCCAAGAAAACCACAGCTCTCAAGGAATATCATATACCTAGGGGTATCCAGAATATGATTGTCTGAATGGAGTCAAAAAGTATCAAGACTTAGGCATCATATACCGAAGGTGTCAAGGCATTTTGCGCATTACTCAATTCATCAGAGCTTGTTACTTTGCTCAATGCAAAACCTCCTAAAAGATCCACTAACACTTAGACTCTTATTGAACACCCCTTTTACTAACCAAACACGAATACTTGCTAGGTGATTGACATAGTATAAACTCAAAAGGGAAGCTACCTCGTTATCCAAATATTGCTATTAGAATCACAATTTTTAGCCAAGGAATTACGACGGGATACTACCTTTCCAATAGGGTAAGCAATGGGATAACAAATGATCATCAAAGCATGCACGAGCCACACAAAGTTTGCACCAATAGCGAGTCCGTATCTTGAACATACTGCTTGTGGAATTATCTGATCCGAAAAAGGACATATAAAATAAATAAATCCCTTTGAAAGGCTTAAATAGCTGAGAATGAAGCATTAAGAAACACAATATGTAATACCTCTCCAAAAGCCAGAACAAAAGTAACAGACAGCAACACTGCAACAAAGGGGTGAAACATTTTATCAAGGGTTATAGGAAGAGCCTGCAAGAACACAAAATCAAGAGCATAAGGATAAGGATAAGAAAAGGTAATTATATTAGCGTCCTAACTAACTAACTAACTATATATATATATATGTTCACCTCCATGGCACACGCATTACACAGAAGCAAAGTTACCAGAAGTTGGTGCTGTCTTTTAACAACTTGTAAGATAACAGCTGCAGACATGTAATGATGTAAATAAATGATAATAATTGGGCATAAAACAAGGAAAAACAAAATCTGGGTTTTCAGTCTGGTCTATGATATAAAAATTCTATAACTTGAAACAGTAAAGTCAGCATTTTTTTGGATAAATGAGATTTTTTTATTCATCCAAAGAAACCACCATTTACAACTAAAAAACAGCCATCAATCATGGCCAAAGAAACAAGAAATAAATCTAAACAATCTCCCACTCAATAACAAGAGCTGAAGTAGAATGAATGAATTTCCTACAACCCAACAACTTCATCCGAACATCTCTCCTTACAAGCAAGGTAATATCCTCTACTCGTCTAGGGCCTCTTTCATACAATCTCCAATTTGTATCTTGCCAGATATAGTAAATAAACCCACACCATGCTAGCCGAAGTATCACAGCTAAGAGCGACCTCCCTTTCCCATGCACAATTACCCACTGCATCAAATGTGATAAATCTAAACAATCTCCCACTCAATAACAAGAGCTGAAGTAGAATGAATGAATTTCCTACAACCCAACAACTTCATCCGAACATCTCTCCTTACAAGCAAGGTAATATCCTCTACTCGTCTAGGGCCTCTTTCATACAATCTCCAATTTGTATCTTGCCAGATATAGTAAATAAACCCACACCATGCTAGCCGAAGTATCACAGCTAAGAGCGACCTCCCTTTCCCATGCACAATTACCCACTGCATCAAATGTGACCAGCAATTCATTTGAACATCCAAATTGCACTCAAATAGGATTGCTTTCCAAACCTGACTAGAGAAAACACAGTTAGCAAAGAGATGGTCCCTACTCTCAACCGCAGCATCACACAACAAGCATTGAGTATCAATCTGACCCCCCCTCCGCATAGTGTCAAGGCCATCCCTTATTATATTACGACCCTGCCTTGACAAGCCCGTTCATTACCGAGCAATGGTGGACCGAGTGATGCTATGAGTAGTCCCTAAGGAGCTACCAAGTCAAGGATGCAAGTTGAGAAGCTTTAGGAAGACGATGAAGGCCTTATCCAGAAAGTGTCCTCATTTGGAACGAAGCAACGTCTACTCACGGCATTCCTGGTAAGTTTATTTAGCTCTTTAGGGGGAAGTGGTCTGGTGTCGGGTCTCCACCATCCCCCTCGCCTGGGCTAGCGACCGAGCTTCCTTGGTGTAAGTGACCTACTCCTAGGCCTATGTGGGGCCTAGGTGTGCGGGTAGTGGGGTCTAGTGGTTGGCGCACTGTCTCCCCGAGAGAAATACCTAGGGACGGTTTGGGGCCATAGGGCCCCATATCGCGCTTGTGGCTGAAGTATGAGGTTGGAGTGCAGCTATCGCTAGGCCCTGCGGGATTCGAAACTCTAAAGCCTTAGGGCCTTGTAACCCTGAGAAGGCTAGACCGAGATAACTCCTTGGACAATGAGGCATGAGGAAGGTGACTTGTCAGGTAACACCCATTTCAAGTGCCGCACGGCTTGCCAACCGAGCAAAGGGGGCTGTCCGTGACACGTGGTATCGAGCGAGAATACGATGGACAATGTACTCATGTGATGGTGGCGTTTGGCTATGGCTTTTGATCTGATGGTGCGTATTTGTTAACAGACGCCATAGTGTGCTCTGTACCAACCGGAACACTACGATGCTTTATTTAGTGGTGTAGTGCGTGGTGACGCTTGACGGATGTGTAGCAAAAATGAGAGTTGGACTATTTGTGGATCGGTTGGTCTCACGCCAAGCGCTCCCATAGGTGGAGTAAGCGGGGTGGATCATCATGACAACAAAAAAAAAAAAGAGAGACTTTTTTTTTCTTTGCGCAGAGGCGCTGGATTGTGCATTCTACGCCAAGCACTCCGGTGAATGGGTAAGGCGGTCGAATGATAGTAAACCAAGCGCTCTTTTGGATTTGGAGTAGGCGGGGTGGGGACTACGCCAAGCGTTCCCATGTGGGGAGTAGGCGGTGGTTTAATCCCACGTCAAGCGCTTCTCTTCAAGGAGTAGGCGAGGATGGTGTAATGTCACGCCAAGCGCATCCATTAGTGGAGTAGGCGGGGGTGGTCTAGTTTCACGCCAGGCGCCCTGTGAGGGTAGGCGGTGGTGGCTAGAACCTACGCCAAGCGCTTCCGCGAGTGGGGTAGGCAGGGTGACTCCTTATGCTGATTGATCAAGACCTAGTCAAGGCGCAAAGGTGTCTAATGGTGGGTTTGGCAAGGTAGTGCCGATGTGTTACATTAGCGTGGTGGCGCGTATGAATTAGAACTGATAGTGCTCATTTGTTCGTTTCTGAGCGTAACATTGTTGTTGGCTGATCGAGACGGCGATCGAGTTGAGGCGCAAAGAAGCGCAAGAACTTTTGTGGATGAGATTGATCTTTGCATAGTAGTGCATGTCCGTGATTTGGGACACCGGTAATATTTTTTTTTGGGTTGCTTTAAAGGCTCGTTGAAGGCTGTCTATGGGACATGATGAAGTGTGTATTCCTCATAGCATGGGGGCACGAATTCTAGCAATATGGGGATGCTTACGCATCACGCGAGAGGAGAGTCATTCCCTATGGTGGCTATCGGTAATAGTGATGCTTATTTTGATACATTGCCTTGTGTTGGTAACCTTTGCTTATTGATGTTTGTTTTGTCCTGTTAGTACAAGGGCGTGTGCAGCCCGAAGCATAAAATGTGCTTATTTTTGTTAATCTAACATATTGGTGCTTGTCATTTCCAGGGTAATGGGATAAATTCTTGATTGATGGAAGTTAATGGCAATATTGTTTATCCTGGCACTGTGGTGCTTGATTGTTGCCTAACTATCTTTTTCCAGGTGAAAAGAGGAGTGGGTATAGATGGTTGTAGAGTGATACAACAGATAGTCATGGGTTCGTAGACTAACCCTAAAAGAAAGAGTTGGAGACAACTTGAAACCGTTCCATAATTGCTTTGGGTTCGGGGACTCAAGGCGGCGGAGTCGTGTTCTTCAAGGTGGTGGATTCGCCCATTGATAAAATCAAAGGGGCATGATAAAACTCGTCTGTTGTGGGAGTACTTTGCTATAGTGTGATCGTCTAAGGGTGCAGGACAAGACTTTTAGGACCTCGAACTATTTAACGAGTGGTCAAAGGATCACGACGATCGCTGTATGCCAGATGGAGTGGCCCCTCTCGAAACAAAAATGGAGTAAAAGGGAGTGCAAAGTTATTGGTATTCTCCCTCTTGTTGTTGTGGACTCTTGTAGCGGACGGACACATTATGGGTTCTCGGGGAAAAGTTATATTGTCAGATAAAATCAAGGAGCCTAAGGGAAATGTTTCTCATAGCTAATGATTTGTCTGTAAATGGCAATTTTCTTAAGACACATTGGGTCTTAAGGTAAAAAGGAATGTGTTGCGGTGTGGTAATTTGGACCAGATTCTCTGGCAATAAATTGCAATATGAGATGACAAAGGGTAAGGCAAAGTGCTATTTGTAAAGCTGCTCGTTTGGGTGAGAAACACAATGGTGGTACAACTTGGTAATGTGGGTGCATTTGAGGAAAGCTCTCCTTAGGAGTTCCTTCACAAGCAGAGCCAAAGAGTAAGTGCGGGACAGACAAGCTCGATGGGTATGTGGTGATGATTCAAGTACAATTCAGATCTCACCCAAGTATTACAAAATCCCCAATTTGGACAGTGGAGATATGGGCTACTACCGACAAGCTAGTTGGTGGGGCGAGCTAGTAAAGCCAAGGCTTAGGTCAAAGTTGATGTATGGACCAAGAGACCAAAAGCAAAACCTGGTTACCACAGATATGTCATTGTTACCCAAAAATAGAAATGTGGTGGTCAAGGAAGTTATAACGCACTTCCCAGAGTTTGGCAATACAGAGCGTGAATTGCAGTGAGAGTCGTACTGGAAAGTCCCATTGAACTTGTAAGGTACATTTCATTTTATTGTTATGTAATTGGACTAACCAATTTCGTGGTCAGTTTTCTCTTTGTGTGTGTTCTGACGACAGGTGTTCCTACCAATTCCTTGAGGGACGTGGGGCAATCGATTAGAGAACCAAGACGGTTTGAAGGTTTGGCAGGTGTCAAAAAGCCTTGGTCGTATGCAACAGGGATAAATGTAGCTTCATGTAACAAAGAAGGACACGATACAAATATCACACCTATTTGTAAAAGTCGATGTCTGTGCAGGCACAATGATTCTGGGTGTGTCGACAAGAATGGTGACAAACGCGAAAACGTGGAACGAGTATTGCCCAGAGAGAGAACACACCCAGGTGCTGGGGCGTCAACACAAGATGGTGGGTCGGTAGACCCTAGTCGGTTTAAGGAACTTGAGGCCATAGTGGCTACCATGAGAGCTATGGCATCAAATGATCGGCTTTGAGCAATAAAGGAAATGCAGCAAGAGTTGACCCAGACTATCAAAGATTTTGGTAATGGAGGCAAAAGAAGCATTAAGTCATATGAAGTTCGGACTAGATGAGATCAAGACTCAGGTTAACCTGATACAAATAGCTATGAGCAATTCGATGACAGTAGATAGGGTCTGAGGACTAGGGTTTCAAAACCTCAGCGGTATGAAGGGAATAGAGATGCTAGGGAGCTTGAAAATTTCTTGTTCGACGTCAAGCATTATTTCCGATATACGCATACTAAAACAGGTAAAGACAAGGTCGCGGTGGCCTTGGTGTATCTAATAGGGGACGCCAAGTGGTGGTGGGGGTCCAAGTTTATTAATGGTGTTTGTCCTATCAAAATATGTGATGAGCTAAAGGGAGAGTTAATAGGCTCATTTCTTTCCCAAAAATGTAGAATATAATGCTCGAAAGAAGCTAAGGGATTTAGCGAATACAGGTTCTATTCGAGATTATGTAAGAGAATAAAGAGGTATTGATCCTACATGAGAATACTCTATTGACTAGATGTCGTGGGCATATGGGGAAGAGTTTGGTTCCTGCGAAAACCTAAGTTACACGTAGAGGGCACAAGTGAGACATCATTTTGAAGTCCACGACACGAGACTAATGTTGATATGATGGTTGTGGGGTGCTAATACAGGTTCCTTTGTGGGCGTGATAACAAGATGAACTTTTCTAGTAAGTGGATAATGGGGAAGACATGTCTTTTGGGAAGAGGATAATGGGGAAAACCTATAGGCCATGTGTGTCAAGAGATCAAATGCGTACTTTTGTGCTTATCAACAGTTCTGTCTGTTACAAATGGAGTGAAGGAGAAACGAAATAAAGGGGCAACTTGATTGGCTATTACAAGGGCCATAGGAGACCATTAAGAAGTTCTAGCGAGGACATATGGCCATCTATTTTGGCTACTGGAACAAGGGCAAGGTTGTTCGAGAGAATATTGGTGGGCATTCATTTGGTAAATGGTGCAGGTATAATTGAGTAAGAAGAAAACCTCACGAGTGGATGATATTAGCTTGTCGTAGAGACTGCATTCTCAAATAGTCAAAACACCTGAGGTATACATACAAAGGCATACCATGATTGGCAGTAGCATAAGGCAATGTGTGCCAACCAGGTAATCATACGAGACTTGTGTGGATATGTTTTCATTGATAAAATTGCTTGTATATCTTATAAAAACAGGATGTATTGCGGAGAACAAAAGGCAAGTACAATGCAATACGGTGTTGGCAACTAGAGATAATCTATGCATTATTGAGCAACTAGGTGCAACGCGAGCATGTGCTGGCAAAACTTGGGTTAATGTTGATGACAAATGTATGGTGACGCATTCAATACTTTGGAGGTCTCGGTATGAGATGAAGCAAAGTTGGCGAAGATGCTTAACGTCGAGGAGCAAGCCATTGAGTGACGAGTCATAACACGTTTGCTCATGATCAGGTATGTTACTGTTGTATTTATGTAGGTTAATGGGCAAATCGTGGAGCACAGAGAAACTACAAGGCACTTGTTCGAGTGGATCGATGGTTTGTTATTTGTCTTTTTCCCGAGCCACAATCAGAGTAAAAGTGATGGAGCATGAATCTAAAACTCAACATGATAGAAGTGGAACTGGGTCATAATGAGTCTGTGGTCAGTCTAGATGGTTACGAATGTACAACATAGTCAAAAGGAGATAGAAAGAACCCATGATCGAGGCTTGAATTATTTGCTTGAAGGATCAAATGGCGGGACAAGAAAAACATACCAAATCGAGCACGAATCGAAGATGTGATGCTACAAGGGTTCGTATCGGCTCAACAGGTGATGAAGAACTGGTGTCAATATCAATGAGAACCATCCATTCCTGGACTACATCGGTAGAGGAAGTGGGGGAGAATGTTAGAACCATCCCTTCTTGGACTACATCGACGAAACCATCGATAGAGGAAGTGGGGGAGAATGTCAGAACCATCCCTTCTGGGGCTACATCGATGAGGCCATCGATAGAGTAAGTGGGGGAGAGATGTCAAGGCCATCCCTTATTATATTACGACCCTGCCTTGACAAGCCCGTTCATTACCGAGCAATGGTGGACCGAGTGATGATATGAGTAGTCCCTAAGGAGCTACCAAGTCAAGGATGCAAGTTGAGAAGCTTTAGGAAGACGATGAAGGCCCTATCCAGAAAGTGTCCTCACTTGGAACGAAGCAACGTCTACTCACGGCATTCCTGGTAAGTTTATTTAGCTCTTTAGAGGGAAGTGGTCTGGTGTCGGGTCTCCACCATCCCCCTCGCCTGGGCTAGCGACCGAGCTTCCTTGGTGTAAGCGACCTACTCCTAGGCCTATGTGGGGCCTAGGTGTGCGGGCAGTGGGGCCTAGTGGTTGGCGCACTGTCTCCCCGAGAGAAATACATAGGGACGGTTTGGGGCCATAGGGCCCCATATCGCGCTTGTGGCTGAAGTACGAGGTTGGAGTGCAGCTATCGCTAGGCCCTGCGGGATTCGAAACTCTAAAGCCTTAGGGCCTTGTGACCCTGAGAAGGCTAGACCGAGATAACTCCTTGGACAATGAGGCATGAGGAAGGCTGACTTGTCTGGGTAACACCCATTTCAAGTGCCGCACGGCTTGCCAACCGAGCAAAGGGGGCCTGTCCGTGACACATAGCATCATTTCCCTCGTTGGCAGCCTATCCTGAACCGCAAGCCAAGCAATAAAGGACTGGCGAGGGATAAAGAGCGCCCCCCCAAATGACTCGGAACCATGTAACTTTCTCATTTTTATGTCTGGTTGCCTCCCAAACTTTTTTGGCTTTGAAAACACCTCCTATATTCCCAACCAGAGCATATGCATCCCTAAGTTTTAATATCTTCCTCCAAGCCCAACTGAAAGTAGATTTTACAGTGGCTTGTCATATCGAGCCTCCTTTCAACACATAACTCTCTATCCAGGCCACCCATAAAGAACCAGTTCGAGCAAATAAAATCCAAAGGCAACGCATCATACAAGCTTTATTCCATGTAGAAATATTCTTCACCCCAAGACCCCATTCACATTTAGGGTGACATATTTTATCCCAGCTGACTCGAGCCCCTCTAGCAGGCTCCTCCGAGCCCTTCCAAAGGAATGACTTTTTTAAAGTCAGCATATTTAATTAACCGGAAATGTTACTAGTTTTACTGTTACCGTTGACTAATAAAACAGAAAAAAAGGAAAATTGAACTGGGAATGGAATGAGAATAAGAATTTACCAGCTTGCTTCATCTCGGCGATAGTTCCGCTTATCTGTAGAATTTCAAGGTCAACGAGACTCAGAGACATCAAGCCCAAGGTAAGACCGTGTAATCACTCATTTTTCATTTTTAAATACATATTGCATGTATATTTATTATATATGAATGTTACTAATATAAATATAAGGTAGTGTGTGCATGTACATTATAAGCTATGTATGTATACGTATTAATGATGAATGTGTGTCGCGTATGTATCTAGAGTATGAGCGTATTTGATTAATATATATAGAAGTTATGTTAATTATGGGTAGGATTATATGTACGTATGCCAATATGTTATATTTGTATAAGTATATGTTTGTATCATGTATATGTATTGTTGTTATAATTATATTATTATTAATATTATTGGGCTGATAAAATAAAAAATTAATTATATTAAACCCAAATAAAATTTACAGTCCAAGTCCAATTACAAGGCCCGGTTGGCCCAAATCTAAATCTTATCTAATTACAATGTGCAGGTAACTGTGGGCCGTTGGATCAAGATCTGATCCAACGGCCACGATATAACTAAAAGGTCAAAAATATCTACCAGGCGCGTGTTCCACACGTATGGACCGTTCGAGTGCCACGCACGGTCGCTTTAACATCCCACGCGCGCGTAAGATCCACGCGTTCTGACTCATCGACTGCGGAGCTCCACGTGGCGAGATCTGAAGCAGTATCATCAAATCGAGGCTCCATCCAGGCCGATCGTTCTTCAAGCCATCTCGACCGTTAGATCAGATCTGATCTAACGGCCGAGAACGCGTCTGGCCGCTGGCAGAATATCCATACCGCCACCGCGCCAATATTCAGTCCCCGTGTTCTGAACATGCCCAAGATAACAAGCAAAAATTGTCAGTTCAGTTCAGATCTGAAAAGGCAAGATGCAACTTGCAACAAAGAAGACAATGATATATATGATATAGAAATCTTGTAACAAAAAAATGGGGATAACAGGGAGAGTAGTAACAAAAAAAGAAGAAGAGAGAACAGAGATCTTGTAAGAACCAAAAATTGTAACCAGTCAAGTGAATCGAAAGACAGTCCAGTGGTAAACACTTGTCTCTTTTTCTTACTTGTTTTCTTTACATACATATATATAAAAAAAACAGAAACAAAAAAGGGAGAGTAGTCTTACCGGCGTCGTTTGTGGGTCTTCCCTTCCTCAGTGATAAGCCTTTCGGCTTCTCCAAGCCTGATATGGTGAACTAAAGGGAGGGGAAGACCCTTTGTAGTTTTGTTTTGGTCTAAAAAAAATATTTTTTTTGGTTCGTATTTCCTAGATCTAGGGCGAATAGAGGTATATCCTCTGAATCCAACCTAGGATTCGTATTGAGGACGAAATGAGGGTTGTTTTGGTGTGTTTTGGAGTCACGCCGGCGCAGGTTAGCGGCGGCTTGCGGCGGAGAACACGGCGGCCGGCCGCCGGATTCTGGGTTTCAGAAGAACAAAGGAGAGAAAATGAAGAACATGATTCTTGCAAAAATAAAAAAATGAGACGAATGACCAAAATCTGATTTCGGCCTAAAATGGGGGTTTTATAGTTATTATTATTTTGCTAAATGGGTAAATTACGCACTTAACCATCCCGCATTTTCAATATTTTCGTTTTTGTCTCGCCGCATGGTATAATTACAATCCCAGTCCCCCTGATATTTCAAAAGTTTACAATCTAGTCCCTAAATTACACCGAATCAGCTTCTAAATGGTAAAATTACGCCCTTAACCATCCCGCATTTTTGAATTTTTCATTTTGGGTCTGCCCCTTGGTCTAATTACAATTCTGGTCCTTTTAAGTTTTGTTTGTTCCGCAATTTCGTCCCTAAATTATATATTATTGTTCTTTAATTTTTGCCACTGACTTTTATTTTTCTTTCATTTCAGTCTTGTATTCTTTGTAAATATTCATGTTCGTATTATAATCGTATATGCTGATATTCTATTGTTTTATTTTATGTCCTTCGTATATGCCTCATATTTTATGTTTACATGTATATGTGTGTTAAGCTTATAATAGTTATGCATCTTTTTATCCGGTTATTCATATTAAACATGTTATGTTTTAGTTGATTCGTACATGGTATATTTTGTATTTTTGTATGTGTGTATGTTTTTTAAGGATTACATGCTAGTATATTTACTTTTGTTTGTATGATATATTGTCCCATA
Source organism: Hibiscus mutabilis (assembly GCA_019671005.1). Taxonomy (NCBI): domain Eukaryota; kingdom Viridiplantae; phylum Streptophyta; class Magnoliopsida; order Malvales; family Malvaceae; genus Hibiscus; species Hibiscus mutabilis. The sequence continues at coordinate 10,973,524 of CM033756.1, forward strand.
TACGTTGAAATATGTTTTATTACTAGTATGCATGTCTTTTTGAAATATTTGTTCGTTTATATGTACTTATTCCTGCCTTGTTATTCTGATATGTTACAATTGTTTTTGTCTATTATTTAGATTAATATGTATATATGCATGTTTAGTCTAGTATATCATTTATGTTAGATTAGTATTACATTATGTCAATATTTATTGCATTCAAATATTTTGCCATGTTTTATATTTTGCTCACTAAGTTTGCATAATGGGATATATAAATTGTCAATGCGGTGTCCTTTTATCCGAGCGTAAACGGGGCCAGTATCAAGCATAGTGATAGTGGTTGGGCGTTTATTCTCGGATAACGGGGCCCTTAAAATTTATTCGCAATTATGACCGAATTTTAAAATAATCGTCACCTTAATCCGGAAAATCTAATATTAATAAAGCGGTAATTATTAAAGTGCCAATTTTGGGCGGTGTGGGGGTGCTAATCCTTCCCCATCCGTAACCGACTCCCGAACCCTGTCTTTTTGAATCTCTGGTTTTATGGTGTCCGGCCTACCTAAGTGGCCGGTGGCGACTCCATTTTTTTAAAATGCGGTTTTTTTATAAAAAAACCCACGGAATAAATATTTTATATCCAAAAGAATCATGAACACCTTTCAAAAACAACTTCGAAAAAGCCACGTTTATTTAGCGATAAAAAGAAGAAGACATCGCTACAGGCCAGACATCATTCGGGCAAAGAGCACGAGCAAGCAGGAAACTCCGGCAAAGACAAACCACTCAAAGGAGCCGAAAGGGATGTCGTCGGGTTTGAAGACGATGTCTTTGGGCGACGACGGCGACGCGATGAATGTCCGAGCTACGGCTATGGCGTTTCCAACAACATTCCCGGTGAAGGGTCTTGCTTTTTGCTTATTTCTTTGGAGTAGTTGGGGTGCAGTGCGACGTGTATGAGTGAATAAGAAAGGGACAACAACGGTAGACAGTTGCAAATTTAGAAAAATATTATTGACTGTGTCAACATAAATAGAACAAGACGTTAATAAAATTTGACTAAAAAATAATCTTTTAGTGGATAAATTTAGTATTTTAGACAACTTTAAAAAACTCAAATAACTCAAATATTTTAGTAATTAGTAGATTAATTCTTATGTTCGAGTTGAATCCTTTAACTCTGTGTGATATGTACAACGTATATGGTTGTAAAAAAACGTTTAAATTGAAATTAAATAGTACTATAATATTATAAATATTTACAATTAAATTTGAACAGAAAGTCGACTCGAAAAAAATTCATATGAAGTTTGAGTTATAAAATTTGATTCGTTAACTTAAATAACTCAAAAAATTTTGACTCGACTTCATTTAATAGAAAACTCACCCCTAAATAGAACAAAAAATTTATCTAACATAACTCATATATATCGTAATAAAATTTCATTCTTCAATAATTTTAAAATTTTTATTATCTACATCTTTATTTAAATAAAATCGAAGTATTATTATAAAATAAATCATAAAAATGTGAATTTAAACTTATTTATTTAAATATTAGTTTCTCTCGCAAAATTAATTAAAACAACTGAAACACATATTACATTTTTATTATCTTTTAAGTTATTTTTAAAGATATTGGAGATAAATTACATGTTTTTACTAGGGTGAAACTTCAACTACATTCAGAAAATTCAATTTAAAAATATATTTAATTAATTAGTAGCAAAAATATATGCTTAAATAATTTTTATTAAAAATAATTACTATATATTATTTGTAAATTGTAATGAAAATATAAATGCTCATTTTTTAATTTTTTACTTAAAATTTAAATCATACTTTTGAACCCAATAAGTGATCTCAATAAAAAAAAGAATGATATTCATCTTAAGAGATTCGAGTTTAATTCGCTTTGTCTACAAAGTGTGTGTGCATTATTAAAGGGTTAAGAATTTGTATGAATAGATACTATCTTGTAATCATTTTTAAAAAATTCAAAAAAATCAAATCAAACTTTTATATCGAACTATTTTTTATTACCCAAAACTCAAAATATATTATACTTTTTCAGAAAAAAAAAACCCAACATATATTATTTTATTAATAAAATAGGAAAAAAATTGGCATGGGCGAGCCACGGCCTAGGTAGGCCCAGGCCTGCATTCGCCACTGACGTTAGAGCAGGGGGAAGCGGTCAAATCATAGAGTTCTTTATAAAATCTCATTCTCCATTTCTACGTTGAAATTTCCTGCTGTTTTTTTCTTGGGAAAGCCCGATTTCGGCCCAAAATGTTGCTGCGGGTCAAACCGATAACAACCCGTCAAACATTCTTTCTGCAGAAAGAGATTTTGTAGAAAAATTAATTAAAAATATATATATATATACATCTTATTGTCGGAGTGAATTGAATGATTCTGCAAAAGGTCATGTTTATTTATTCTTGTTTAATTTTAGAATAATAAAGTAATAAATTAAATAATTATAAAATTCATTTAATCAAATCATCGACTATTGTTAGTATAAAAGTGATTACAATGTAGCATAATTTTTATAGATATTCTAACTCTTTAACAATGCAGATACACCATGTAGACAAAACGATTTGAACCCGTATTTTTTAAGATGAGTATTGTTCACTTTTCTACTGGGACACTTGTTGGGTTTTATTTTAAAGTATATACTATAAGTTTTGTTTTAAAGGTTTAAACAAAACAAATCAAATCTTTTTCAATTATAAGTTAATTGAATGAGATGAAATATTAAAAATTTAATTAAATTGATCGATTAATAATTTTTTATAATAATTAATTTAATCTGTACTGATGTATGACCAAACAGTTAAGATTATGTTGGCTAATATTTTGTTACTTTTTAAAAGGGTTTTTCTATTAACAGGCTGTTAATAAGATTATTAAGATTCTTATAATTAATGCTTATTTAGTTTTTCAATAGAATCTAATAAATATAATAATTGTATTCCTAAAAAATTGTGTTAATTAATGTAATTAAATTTAAAGAATTTAGTGGTTTAGGGTTTTATATGTTGGAGTTTAGGGTTTTATATTTTAGGGTTTATGGATTTATGGTTTAGGGTTTTATAATTTAGGGGTTAGAAATTTAAGGTTTATGGGCTAGGGTTTAGGGTTTTATATTTTAGGGTATATGTATTTAGGGTTTATGGGTTAGGGTTTATAATTTAGGATTGTAGGTTTATGTTTTAGGGTTTTAATGTTTAGGGTTTAGGGATGTAATTAATTACATATATTAGAATCCATTAAATGTTAAGGATTTAGTGGTTTAGGGTTTTGTATTTTAGAGCTTATGGATTTATGGTTCAAGGTTTTATATTTTAGGGGTTATGGATTTAGCGTTTATGGGTTAGATGTTAGAGTTTAGGGTTTAGTGTTTTATATTTTAGGGGATAAGGATTTAAGGCTTATGAGTTAGGGTTGTAAGTTTAGGTTTTAAGGTTTAGGGATGTAATTAATTACATATATTATAATTTATTAAATTGATGGAATAATTTTTTAGCATTGCAATAATTATATTTATTAGATTATATTAAAAAACTAAATAAACATTAATTATAAGAATCTCACTAATCTTATTGATCGTCCTTAAGGCTGTCAGTGGCAAAACCTTTTTAAAAAGCTAAGGAGTATATTAAATCAGTTCTTGAATTTTATCACCTTTATACTTTAAATGACACCCAAATAAATTCTTAAACTCCGTACTTTACTTTTAACTCTTAATTGTTAAATCAAATTGATACAAAATTATAATTAAATTTTCAATTTTTTAATATTATTATATGATTACATGGTAGTAATGTACACACTATATAAACTATATAATTTAAATTTAGATCGCCTAAAAGAAATGATGTCATTCTTTACCATTAGAACACTCAATGGGTTCATATAAAATTATAAGTTAATAATATACATTTGAATAATATCATAATACATCTAGACTTAGATTGAAAACATTTATTCGGAATTTATTTATAATGAAACTTAAATTTAGGATACATATAAGAGATAATTCACTACACCATTACAGACAATATTTTTAATAATGTTAAATGTCAAATATTTTAAAGGCTTAATAAATAAATGATATACCATTAAGGGATGGTTTAATTGATTGTTTTGTTAACAGTAAGGTCTCAATTAGATATAAAATGTTTTTAAGGGTTGAATAAATTTTTTATTTTTTATTAAGGACTTATTAGCTATCAATTAAAGTTAAAGGACTCGAATGTAAAGAAAGCACAAGTCTTATTCGATAAAGCACAAGGGTAATATCAACACTTTTTTAAATAAATAATTTGATGCAATGTCTATACTATCTAGACTCCTTATCAACCATAAGTTGGAAGATCACTTAAGTATATTCAATCGTATATTCTCTATATATTATACTAGCGACATATCAATCGAACTAAATTTAATCTGAGAAAAAAAAACATTTTCGAAGTAGTGATGGATCAATCACATATGGATCCATATTTAAAAGTGTCAACAATTTGGCACCTAACAAAGTCTTTCACACAATATGAATGGACTGCCAATCAGAACCTAACTTCTCTAATAACATCAACAAACCATCCCTCATTCACTTTGTCATCCCTGTTTTTTTCTTTATATTCTTAGTTGCCTCAGAGTAAACAATGCAACAACTTTATGAAATTAAGAGAGTATATAAATTGAAATAGCAACAATGGTGAAAACCCCAACATCCGCCTTTTCTTTCGGTTCATAATGAAAAAGGCCGGGATTCCGATCTTGTTTCTCTCCTCGATGTTCTTCGTAGACTTGCCTATTCAACTGCCTATAATGCCACCGATTCCGGGGCGAGAACTACCACTGCCCCACCTCCTCCAGCTTTGCGCTTTCCAACTAAGGCTCCGTTCGGCGCTGCTGCCAGATTCTGCCTTTGGAAAAAAGCTGAAATTTTTTGCTTCTCCAAATGCAGCTGTTGTGAGCAAAATCGGCAGAAAAACAGGGTACGGAGGCGCCAAAAACAGCTCGTTCGATGGAGCTTTTTCAAAAGCCGGTGGAGCAGCTCTGCGGAACGGACCCTAACTCCTGTGAACTATGCGTGTGGAACAAGTCTATTAGTCTCGTTGCCGTTTCTTTCATTCGACACACCGGATGAAGGAAACAGAAATGAAACTGAGAGGAGTCATCGGACCAAGACCGGAAAGGAAGGAGAAAGGCACAATAGGCACAGACACAAGCACAAGTACAGGTACAGCATAAGCCTAAGGAGATCACACTGGAGCAAGATTATTGTTGCCGATGGCTGAGGAAGGTGGAGAACGGTTGTGTGTGTGATATGCTAGTTCACTTGCCTCTCTTCCTTTCGTGGCCTCTCCATCGCTACGCCGTCATTGTTGGAGAAGCCTGCAGTGTCACTTTCTCATGTGGGGGAGACCAAGATCACCATGATTTTCACCTCATTGTGCTTCATTCTATGTAACTTACGGATATTTAGTTTCATGCAAACATATATTGCTACTACCATGTTAATTTTTTATATATCAGCAATGTTTCATTCTCTAAAAACTTCTCCACTAATCAGTGCTCAAGCATTGTATTTTTTCAGTATAAAAATATTAACATACCCAAAACTAAATATTATTAAGAAATCATATGGTTTAAGTTTTAAAGTCATCTAAAATTATAAATGAAAAAAAATATCAATTTAAAGGATCTTATTTTCTACACCAAGTCGAGAGCTTTGATTTGGGTTAAAGCGACAAGAGATGATTTGTTTGATAATATAGATGGCTAGTGGATAAGTCCGCAATGGTGCATTGCTGAAGGCTCGAAACCCGGCGGTTTCTAGATGGTCTCCTCCGAAAGAGACTTATGTGAAATTTAATGTCAATGGAGCAACCAAGGAAGGTGTTGAGGGGTGTGGTGGTGTATTGCTACTGAGAACGGTATAATCAGAGAGATTTTCTCAGACTCGTGGCTGATTTTGCTGAAGTTGCAGCTATAAAATCTGCTTTGGAGGTGTTTATGGAAGCAAATTGGTTAGGTATTGAGTTGGATTAGCAACCCTCTTCAACGTCCGTAGTGTTGGTGGGCGACTTTCGCGGATATTGATCGTGCTTCGCGTAGGATTGGAAATATTCAGTTTATGTATGTATCTCGGAGTAGTAACATTATGGCAGACTATCTTACGAAAGATGGAATGCAAAGGCAAATGTTGTTCAAAGCAAGGTGGTAAGTACTTTGGTGATTTGAATTTGGCTGCCAAATAGAATTTAAAGATGCTACTGCATTTATGTTATTTTTCTTGTAATCGTGCGGCTACTTATGCACTTGAGTCCACTATTTTACTCTGTAAGAGCTCCATGTTTCATCCTGCTTTTGTTGAGGGCCTCTCAAATGCATGGAGTAGTAGTTCCTCCTTTGAATAAAATTAAGACATTTTCTGAGAAAAAAATATAACAAACTTATTTGTATTAAAAAGTTATAATGTTTATTTGAATAAATTTAAGACAAACCCTAAGGTATCTAAAGAACCAAATAACATTCTTTTACAAATGATCATACTAGATAAACGAATGATCTTTTCATACTTTGACATTCTTTTGCTCACCAAAAAGAACCATTGATTCTCTGATAAAAGACAAACCCTAAAGTATCTAAAGAAGTGAGAAATTGAAGGAAGAGGAGTAGATACCCAAAAACAAGTTTTTAACTTTTAATCCTAAAGTGATTTCTTAGTTTGTTTTCTTTCTCATTTGTGGTCCAATACCACTTTATTATTTATGCCATTTCGGATATTAAAACTATATATTATATGTGAGTGTGAGGACTAGTGGATCAATAACATGTTTATTTGTAAAAACACCCAAAAAAAAAAAAGAACTGAAAAGTAGGGGTCAAGCCTCAAATAACATTCAAATGACCCCTTTGTTTCATGTACTATATTTAGAACCCCTTAATAAAATAGTTGATTTTTAGTAAAATAATCAAAGATAAAAGGCACTGCATTTTTGAAGAATTTATTACATTCTTTAAGACCGCAAGTGATCATATAAGTAGTACTTATATATAAATTCTTTTAAGTAAAGATAGTACATTTTCATACTGAAATTTAAACTCATACAAGATGAGATAAATGAGTATCTTTAGCCATTATGTCAATTAATAACTAACCATAATGAAAATAGATTAAAAAAATAGAAATTAAGATTTTGTTTGGGGAAATAATACTTTATCGTGTCACGTTATCATTTCTTAACAATAACTAACCATAATAACCATAATAAAAACATATTAAAAATTTTGTAATTGTAATATAAATTTTAAAAATTTAATGATCAAAGTGAAAGAATTCTAAAATTATATGACTACCCTCTTAGTTCACCCTAAAGGGAACTATTCATAGTTAGTGGCGAATATTAGTGTCCATTACTTGTGTTGCATATTAACTTTTTGTTAATTAATGCCATAAATTCCAGTATTCTTTCTTTTGACAAATGTGGCTACGAGAGAATCCGGAGCAGCCTCTAGCTATGATGTCGGTTATGAATTTCACATCGTAGCAGTGTACGAAAGTTTATTTTAAAATATAAATGTTCACGTAGCTTCTCTTCTATGAAAGTTACTTTATAAATTAACTAAAGTAATTTTAGTGAAAAAGCGAATAATATTTATTTTAAAAAATTTAAGTTTAATTATTTTATTTATTAAGTATTTATATATTATTAAATTATTAATAATATTTATGAACATTTATTATTTTATAACTATCTTTAGATTATTAAAAAATTATTTTATAAACGAAATCTGAGATTTAATAGGTCAAAATAGTCAACAATTTATAAATTGATTGATTATAGAGAAGCTATGAATTTTATATCGATTATATATTCTTATGACCGCAAAATGTGTTTTATTACTAAATACATAACACTCATATAGTCAAAACATACTAGAAATTATATTATGCGTCTTCCTCACTATATTATTTATGGTCTTAATTAATAAAAATAAAAATTTTATTAATTTTTTTTATATTATCTTTTAATAAAGTGAATTTTTACTTATATTTACCGTAAATTAAATTAAAAAATAAATTTTACCAAGTAAATGTAATTCTCCCTTGAAACAAATATGGAATGTAGAAACTAGCTAACAAAATTTGTATGCTCTTTTTTGTATCATTTTATATACATCATCAATAATTTTACATCATATATATTAATGATTATTTTTTATTATTTTATCAGTTATTTTTGTTTTATTAGCAATATACCCAGCACAAAGTCATCGGCAAGGCATGGATGCATGCATGAGCCGGCAGGCGTGTACATCCAACAGAGTCAACTTCTCCCACTATAAACTTACAAGCGAGTCAACCGACTCAGCACCTGGATTTAAAAGGTGCGTTCCAACTGCACGGCCACTGAATCTCAGTTTCAATGATTTGGTTTTGATAAAAAGAAATGTACTAATTTACTAATTTGTCAACAATATGAAATATCAAAACTGTAGTTTCTGATATAATAAGTAATCTGTACATGTACACAAGAAAATGGATGAGACACCAACAAGGAAAAACAAAGAATGCTTTCATATCATAAAATGGCAGGGGCCATGAAATCTACGTATCTTTTTCCCCCCAAAGAGTGACTTCCATTAACGAGAAAATCTCCATTATTTTACATTTTTCAACATTGAAATCCATGATTTTACAGCATTATACCACAGGGAACACTAATGGCAGGACTAGTGAGCAGTGCAGCTCTAGACCTGATATCACATACAAACTGTGCTACGATCTCTGTACTTGGACCAGCTACAAGCTCTTCCCATGCATCGTCGGCTTCTCTGCCGCACCTGCGGAACGCTTCGGTCGCGTCGAGCTGGTGGATCTTCCAATTCTTCTTGTTCCTCAACCGGGTAATCTTCTCCCGTTGGCGACAAGCTAATCTGCAAGTGTTTCTTTTGATTTCTTGGATTGCTTCCTGCAGCAGTTTGGCACGGCCTCGTTTGTCTAACAACGGTTCGGCTCGGAAGTACCGTTCGAATTCGGGGACTCCAATGGCTTTCCCGATCCCTTTTGAATGATTGGCATTGAAATCAATGAAACTCCTGAGCTCATCAACCATACCATTCTCAACCATCTTATCTACTCTGTCTGATACATACCTATGGAGCACTGGCATTGCTACGTCTACCCAAAGGAAGCAGCATTCATACTTTGATCTGAATCTAAAGTGTTGGTCATCAACCAAGACCTCGATGAATGAATTCGAGCCGCCGGCTATGATCGGAAGTTGGCTTCGGGACACGATCGAATCCATGGCGTGTGAAGCCATGTCGACGAAACTCGTTGCAGTAAAATCAGCATCAGGACTTATTACACCCAATAAATGGTGTGGAACTCCACACCGTTCTTCCTCCGTGATTTTGTTGGTGACTATGTCAAGCCCTTCATGGACTTGAATTTTATCCGAATTTATTACTTCAGCCGGAAACCGAGTTGCGAGATCGATAGAGAGTCTGGATTTTCCGGTTCCGGTCGCTCCCATTAGGATCACAACCTTTTCTTTACGTCGCCTAGGACTAAAGAAGTCCGATTTGAGCAACCCGGATGACATGTCAAGTAAAGACGACACCGTTTCTTTGCACAAAGACAGTGAAACTCTCATCATCATTAACCTTTCAGAAAACAGCAACGTTTTTTAAGTTAAAAAAAACAAAACAAAACAAAACCAATGTTTCATTTCAATGAAATAACAGGTCTTGGGAAATCTTACCTTTGTAGTTCAAAGAATGATCGTTTACCCAAAAGATGGAAGATTAGAGCAAATGAGAGAGTGAAGATAATATTATATTGTAAGTTCAAACAAGTGCACGAGTGGCAACAAGTTGGAACAAACCAATTTATAGGCAATGTCAAAGGGTCTACTTGCAACTCTCTTTTTCGTAATTGATCATTGCCTAGATCTATAGAGTAATAATAGTAGAGAAAAATTATCGAAAAATGAAAAATTATAAATCAATTATTTTTTATATAAGCCAATAATTTTATTAAAAATAAGAAATATTTAAAATTAGAATGAAAGTTTACATTCATAAGAGAAAAATAAACACATAATTTGAAAATTTTCTTAAAATTATTGAAACAAGAAACTAACCACTTGAGATTATAAAATGACCATACAAAGAAAAGGTTAAAAACCTAACCAAAATACTTGAACAAAAGATAGATACGAACAACAACATTAATCGATAATGGAGGATAAAAAATCATCAACACTAACATAAAAAATACATATGCTAATGAAGGCATGCTGACAAAACGTTCATTATCACAACTCAATCGTGAACGAAAAACGATAATTGTGAACGCGTATTCAAATTCAACGTAAAGGTCTAAAAAAAAAAAGTCATCAGATAAAAACTACTTTCCATGTTTTATAAGTAAAATGTATTCATATTTTATATTCAATTTTTCCATGCATTAAATAATTTTTATATAATAAAGTTTTTAGAATAATATGATTATTAATTATTCTCGATTAGTTATTACTGCGAGCCAAGACAATAATAATATATTAAATCTATATACAGTTAACTGATGATAAAGTGTTCTCATGAGTATGAAATATTAACTCGTTAACGTATAAAAATACGTTAGAGAATGATATATCAAACAGACACACCATAAGAGTGTTTCTTTTATTATTATGCGAAAGTCGAAACAATTTTCAAAACGATAATAGTGTGTGTGATCATTAGACTTGAGAACATCGTAGTTCAAATATAAAGAGTCATATATTTTGTTGTAGTCAAACATCTTTCAAAATTCGATATACAGTCTTTATAGACTATTATTGGACATATCATAAACTCGGTGTACAATCTTATTGTGACTTATTGAAATATTCTCTTGATTATTAAAGTGGTGAATCTTATCTTGATGACTTATGCATCTTCGTATGTTTAATATATTACATTCAAAAGAATCTCATCGAAGCATCCACGATTAGGACATTAATTTAAGCTAAAATTATAGGAACGTATAATCAACAATGACCCTAAACCAGAACATATTTAAATATATTTAAACACGGATTGTAATAAATTTAAGAGTCCAACTTATGTATAATAAAGTTTAAATCTAAAACTTTAGAACCCTAAACACCAGTATTATCATCGAACTTCATTAACAATGACCAGATATGGGGATTTTGTGCTAACAATGAATTTATTCCTATAACAATTGCTTATATATTGAAACTTCAACCTATGAAATCGATTACTTGTTTTAAAAGTAAAAGCATCATCATTGGCGAGGAACAATTTTAAAACCAATAATGATCTCATAATTTCAACTCCTTTATAAAGCATATATATATATACGAGGAATTATTCAAATATTGTTGTCCATTTCTTTTTTAACAATGTAGTCTTCCAATTTTATTTCTAAAAATATGGTTAACTACTGTAGCAAGTCAGAAGTCGGATAGATTGCAGTCCGACTTCAAACGATATTTTTCACATATGGCGTGCATGGATCACTGGAGGACGACTGCAACTTCATTTTTTTAATATTTTATGGTAAAATACTGTTCAAAAACGGGGTGAAAGCAATCCGACTTCTGGCTGCTACAGTAATCAACTATATTTCTGGAAATAAACTTGGGAGGACCATATTGTTGGAAAAAAAATTGGACAACAATATTTGGGTAAATCATCCATATATATATTGTTATAAATATATTTATTTATGGTGAATATCTATATATTAAATGAGACTTTAAAGTACTTTATTATTAGGGTTTAATACCCATTAGAATTAGGGTTTTCATCTTATGCCTATAAATATAGAGTTTGAAGAAAGCATTGTATACAACCCTACTTTGAGAATATAATAAAAGTCTATATTTGTCTCTCATCTTGTTCATGCTCTTGTTTATCTATTTTGTTCTTGCTCTTTACTTTATTCACAATATATATATATTCTATTTAAACTAAAGCAAATATTTATAAAAAAATAAAGAATATTTAACAATGATATTTAATACATATTCCATAACCAACCCGATTAAATTTACGAAATGGACCGACGGATCTATTCTTAGTCGAAGGAAAATTAGTTTTATTGATATTCCTTCCTATAGCTCATTTGCTTTTTTTCGTCTCTGCCTCTCAAATATTTTAAGTTGTATATAGGACTACTTATGGATATATTGTCGGTGAAAATAAGAAAAAATATAGACAATGTTAAAATTTGAAATCGAAACTCTTACTGAAAATGTAATATATCTTAGGGTAAACTATACGGGTAGTTACTAAATTTTTAGAACACTTTCACAGTAGCATAGTCAGGATTTTTATATAGTGGGGGTCAGAGTGGGGTATGGAGTATGTGGTCTCACACCACTACAATAAGTATTGTTGACCACATACTCCAACAAATCAAGTGGGTCAATTTTAATAGTTCCTATGAAAAAATTCTGATGCAATTCTAATATTTTCATATAGTGTGTACTTTTTAGTGGGGTCAATTGCATCTTAAACTTTGCATCTAGCTCTTCCCATGCTTTCACTTTAATCATCGAACTTTAAAACTAGTATTACAATCACTAAACTATTATTTCACTTTCACTTTAATCACCATATATCTTACTATTATTGCTTATATCACAAATAAGTACCTAAAGTATATCACCTTTTTTTTTCATTTAAGTGCCTAAGTATTTTTGATCGAAATAAGCATATAAAGTATATTTTTTGGGTCAAAATATGTACCTACAATACTTTTTTCATCAAAATAGATACATAAAGTATATTTTTTTCATCTAGATTCCTAAAAGTTGACATGTGGTATTGATTAAAAAATACTTTAGGTACCTATTTTGAATAAAAATATACTTTAAGTACCTACTTTAACGAAAAATACTTTATGTACCTAGATGAAAAAGGTGGTATACTTTGAGTACCTAAATAAAAAAAGTTTAGGTACTTGTTTGTGATATAAACCTATTAATATACTCGATGTTTTCACAATTGTACTTTCGACTTTAAAGTTAAGTGAAAGCTGATGTTAAAAAGATAAAACTTCACCAGTAACTAGTTGGTCTAGTATGATAAAGCACAAGGTCCGTTAGGCAAGATCAGATATTTGAATTATAAAGTAGTGATAATTGGTCTAGTGTGATAAAGTACAAGATCCGTTAGGCAAGATCAAATATTTGAATTATAAAGTTATGAATGAAAAAAATTAGGTTAAAAAGGTCACACCATATTGAAGCTCTGCATAAACCGTTGACAAGGATATTTTAACCTGCTATCTGTGGCTGTACTCTACTGCTTGGCCTTTGGCTAACACAATTATATGATTCCGATTCCTCCCCCGAGTGGGTACTCATTTCGCATTCAGCCGTGCAAAAAGTCACCTCGCCCCCGCTCTTTGCCAATGTCAAAATCCAACCCTTGTATCATTTTGTATTAGTAAGAAAGAAAGCCATTGATGAATACAAGAAACGTCAATCTTGACAAATTATTCATTACTTTCTTGAGTTCTTCTCTCAAAATATACGTAGCTGTCAACAATTTTTCCATCCCTTCTTTTTCAGCCATGGAAAAGGTCAAAGTTTAGAGTTATGTTGCATATGTGCACGAGTTCGAATGTGGAAAGTGTTTGTAAAGGTTCATTGCAAAGAATCTCCACTATCGAAAGGGATGGATCGAGGGGTGTTGGGGGACAATCGTACACTCTAAAAATTTTATATTTTCACACCTCCTATATTTCTAATATAACATCCTAATAATTTAGGTCCTCTTACATAAAGTCATGCATTTGTTCCTAAGACATCCCAACAACATTATTAATTGCCTGCTTTGAGTCTGTGAGATTTAATGTTATGAAGTAAAGTAAACCAATTAAGAAACGGCAGGCAAAGAAGTGAAAGGAAAAGATCAAAGTCTTTTTCTTGATTCGGAAGATCAATGCATCTTTTTTTTAATTCTTATTTGTTTTTTCTCCTTTGCTTTTTGGGAATTCAATAATTCAATTTGTGCAAAAAGTCTTCTTTATCCGTACCTGTTCGCCAAAATCAAGTGATGGGTCGCTCTAACCTAATTTTAAGATTTGATTTCTTCAGTTTAACAATAATTCTGTACACGAACGTCGATCCATACCCCCAAAGAGAGAAAATTGTTAAGTTTTAGGGTTAATTCCATCAAATTCTCAAATTACGTTCCAAATTCTAGTATATTACGACGTAGAGTATATTTAAAATGCACAAATCATATTTTAGACACATTTATATACCTACTACATATATAATTTGGATCTAAAGTCTTAAAAATCAGGCGGAGCCATCAAAATTTAGGAGGATTATTGCTTAAATCATCGGATCCAAATTGTTCGTATGATATATATATATATATATATATATATATATATATATATATATATATAAACATGTTTAAAATTTGATCAACATAGTATTATTAAATATATTTTATGTCAAGTCTGAATCTATATTTTAATGTCAAAGTTGATGATTACGTTTACCAAATGATCTAATTAAAACAATGTTAATAATTTCATGATCGGAATACAACATTTTAAAATTTGAGATTTAATTTAGGATCTCAACTATAGTTAAAAAATGATTGGTGTTTTTTTTCCCGCATCGCTTGAAACAGATGGATCAAGACAAATACAGAGAAATGTCATGCCAAAAAAACGAAAGTTGGACAGCACTAGTTTTCTCTTTTCATTTCTTTTTTGGACTCTCTCGAAGCACCAAATCTAGTGCTTCTTGAAACCCTACTTAAGCAGCACCTAAGCTCTAATTAGCTACTAAAGCTAGAATTAAATTGATGAAATTTCTCCACAACCAAACAAACTATAATAATAATGACCTAATCTAAAAATAGCTTTTACCCACAATTGTTGAGGTTTGTGGTTTTCGTTCTTAGTTGATGAATTTCATGCAAAGGTGCTCTATGAATCTTGCCAACTTACTAAGCATTGCGTTATCATTGCATCAATCGACAAGCAACCTTTTTCTTTTTCTTTTCTATATGTCGTCCTCGACTTTTAGGATTGTCCCCTCCAGCCCCCCTCTAAGTCCATTCCTACTTGAAACATTCGAATTTTTTTTGACATTATCACTATAAAGTTAAAGCTTATCAATGTTATAGTCCACTGGACCTACCAATCGTCTCTATTGTCTGACAGACAGATCTATCTCTACAATCCATTATTACCTATCAAATCTAGGACTGACACTAACCATCGGACAGGGGATATAAACACCCATAGAGAGATAACAAAAGGGGAACTTTTGATCATTTAGACTACTGTTCATCATCTTCTTCAATTTACATCCCATAAATTTTTCTTCTCTTATGATCTGACTGTGACGACTCTCCATACGAATAAGAAGGGACAAATCGCCTAAAACCACCTCAATCCCATTCTTATCATCAACATTATATAATGCACGTCTTCTCAATATCCATTTGGTTCATATGCCCTACCGACGAAATTATACAAGGGAATTGCGACTCTAGAAGCAGCAAAACGGTAGCCATTCAATGATTGAATGGGGAGAAGTTTTTTCCATATAAAAACAATCCGATCCCATCAATTCAAACTCAATTCATGAATGCTAGCTAGGCTGCTTAATCACTAACCCCTTCAATAATATGTAAGCAATTGTAGTCTTATGTGGCTGGCTGGATGGGGATGTAATGTAATGTTTGGAAGGATACTCTCAAAGGGATAAAAATGAATACAATCACTTGAGTCTCAAGAATGATACACATAGACCGATAAATATGAGTTGTTAGTAGGTATTTTAGTGTCACGATTCAATTCAGCTTGATTCAATCCTTTGAGTTGTTAGTATATTGTCTTCTTACTTTGAATTTTAACCATTTGATCGTTTTCTTGTTTTGGCCACCAGACTATTATTTTTTGGTAAAATAGTCAATAATGTTGCTTTTTTTTCCTATTTTGGTCACTTGTCGTTAAAAAACTAACAGAAAATCAAGAAAGCGAGAATAATTTAGTGACCAAAATAGAAAAGAAGCAATAGATTGGTGACCAAAACATGAAAAAAACAACATTACTAACCAAAATAGAAAATAAAAACATAACGTTAGTGATGATTTTGCACAAAATAATAGTTTAGTGATCAAAACAGAAAAGCGAATGTTTACACTAATAATTATATATTTTTTAGAATTCTAGTGTGATTACATGGTAGTATATGTTCTATAATCTTAGTTTTATGAAAATGCACACGGTGCACGTTTCTCGAATTCGAATCTCCTAAGGGTAACAACGTTTTCTTTTCCACTAGACAACTCAATGAAATAACAATTAAAAGTTAAAAAAATAAATTTGATTTAGGTGGATTTAACATAAACAATTTCATTTTTTGATCTTGTGAAAAATATAATTTTATCTCGACACATAATACAAAATTTTTAACTTCATAACTAAATATTTTAATTTTATGAAAATTGTTAATGTATGAGAGAAACAAACGATTAAGGTAGTGTTTAGTATAGAATGATATTATTTAAAAATATTATAGGTGATCGAATCATCATGAAACAAGATGATTCGAAATAATAAAATAATGACAATAATAAGAACAAAAACCAATAGTCAGACGAGATGTAGCAACTATCCTATGTTAGGACACACAATTATTAAAAACACGACCATTTTGAGGCAATTAAGGGCTCCAATGCATCTTGCACTTGAAGTTTTTCTTCTTATTGTTTTCCCCTTTTAAATATGAAGCTAGGCAGGATCACACATTGTTGCCAACGTTCAATGTGATCTTAATATAAGTGGGAAACAGGAACTGTTTGTTGTTGTTTTTTTTTTTTTTTTTTGCAGTAATCATCCTATTTTGTTGCAACAGACAGAGAGTAGTGGTGGTCGACACGAAATTTATGTATATGGGCTAATACAAAGGATCTGTGATGCCTTGCTTCGGCAACCTAAATCTCTGTTGTTGTTCCATAGGAGTCTATATCGGCGCATTTAGACATCATAATTACCTTAATTCTTGCGGAAAAAACAAAGTCGCAATTTAGATCACTCTGGTCTTTCTATCTTAAAAGATTTGTTTTTTTTTTTTGGTTATTCTCTCGATTTTCAGAGCTTTGCGTTGATTAATTTAAATCGATTCATATTACGTACTTGACTTTTGTGGATGAGTCTCACAATAAAAATTTTCTACATACATAAAACTTCAAATTTAAAATATATTTAAGCAATACTAAACTACTTACCGCTTAGACCGATAAATCATTTGCGGCACTGCATGCCAAATTATTGTCTTAAAAGTCGGGTCTCCCATGCTTGTGTTGTGTCCGATTGGACCTAAAAAAGATAGGTCTTGCTTTGTTCCATAGGTTAGGCCGGCCGGACTTGTGGAGCCAACCACGAAAGTGAAGCCCCTTAATAGTTCGATTTATCTTCTTATTCTTCTTCATTTTCCCCTTTCAAGTATCAAATCTTTTTCATCTGTAATATAGTTTGTATATGGTAAAAAAAATCTTAACCCAAAACACTTGTCTTAATTTTATTGGGATAGGTTTGTCTTTTGAAAAAAAAATGAACAACATCGGTAGTCATAATTTTTTTTTACTATCCAACTACGAAAAATTATAAAATGATCCCTCAATTTGTCAGTTTTTTTATCACAACCCTTTAATTGACTAATGAAACCTGAAAGGATTACATGACTGTTTTTAAAATCGATATAATAACAAATTTAATTCACAATATTTATATATTGTTTTAATCTAGTTCAAATTCTAAAAAGTTCAACCATCAACATTTAATTATTATTTTATTTTAGTTCTGAACCTAAAAAATTCAAATATATATATATATATATACCTTAGAAAAAAAATAAAAGATAAACTTAAAATTATTTTTTAAAGGTACAAATTACAATGTCTAAACTGCTTATAACTCAATACATAAAACAGATGCAATTGTGCTTAAATGCATTATGCATTATAGCCAACGACCTTATGAATATAACTATAATAACATCAACCAAACTAATGTTCAATTAGTACTAATATAAATATTTTAAAAAATTATAAAATCCAATATTATTATAAATGACAAAGAAGCCCTAAAAACTCTAAATCTCACAATCTCAAACAACAAGAAAACGCAAATGAAAACCCATAATCAAGAAAAACCGCTTCTATTGTTAGTTAACAAGTGCACGGTGTATGTACCGATAATAGACTCGTACATCACAGGAGTAAGAAAACTAATATTGTCATATATTCACCAAAATTTAAATCCATACAATCAAGCAAACAATTCCTTGTACATCAAGTAACAGCTCCGACAATTTGCTAAAGGGTAAATTACGTAATTATTATTGAACTTTACTCTCAGCCTATTTTGGTTATTGAAATTTTAAAACGTTTAATTTACTCACTAAATTTTATACATTAAATTTGTTTATCACTCATCTGTTAACTTTCTAACACCGTTATGACGTGGATTATTTTTATTATTACACTAAAAATTTAATAATATAACTTAAAATAAAAAATAACTAAAATACCTAAATCACAACCTTCAATCCCCTCTCAACCCCTTTTGAATCCGATCAATTTCTCGTCATTCAATGACCAAAACCAAAATTTTCTCCGGTGTCGATTTTTCCCCGTCTCAAAGGTTTATCTCTCTCCTTCATCGACTTTCTCATATATTATAGAAGAGTCAGTAAAAGAAAACAGAAAGCTGTCTTTGGAATTATCAATGTTCGAAGCCAAAGCTGGAGCATAAGGTTAGTCGAGTTGGGAGAGTGAATGAGCTGAACGTTGATGCCCATGACTCTGTTTTTTTAAAATATTGTTTATTACGGTTCACAATTGAAGGTAAAATTGGTTAATTGATGTTGTCGGTTATATACACTATTTCTAAAATTTATGCATTAAAATATCTTAATTTTATTAAAAATCATCACTTGAATAGAATCAATATTTTAATTAATTAATAATTATCTAATTTAATTGATATGATTTAGGATCCGGAATAAAATAACATAAATCTATTGATTAATTGAAATAATTTGTTAACGTTAACCGAAACCGATTTTGAATACCATTGGTGGTTTCCTCCACCTCTCACACGTGCCTGGCCACGAATACATTGGACTTTGAACCAATCCAAGCTTTCAACGCCAAATCGGGTAATCTCGTACAAAAGCCGACGCAGCTGATTTTGGTCTTTAGGGTTATGCTAATCTGATCATCCTTGTTTCCTTATCTTTGCAATCAAATCAGTGTTCGGATTTGATAATATCCAAAATCACCCAATCACCGAAGAAAACTATCACAGTCATGGCGACTCCTGAGGTTCTGCAAAGAGAAGCCGACCTTCTCTCATCTCCCTTGATTGAGCTTCGTAAAGGTAAGAAGAATTTGATCTTTGAGTGTTTCATATATATTCGTGTTGGTGGTGAAATGAAAACCCGGATTTCAATTTGTTGTTTACGTCGTCATTTTTGAGAAAAGTTCGAACCTTTACCTTTAGGGGAAATGTAAGTGATGTTTGGTTCCACTTTTCGGCAGGAGACAATGTGAAATCTCGTGGGCTCTCGATTGAGAAGAAGATTGAGCTTCTCGAGAGCTTGGCTGGAAAAGTAAAGTTCTATATCACTTGCGAATGGATCCAATTTTAGAATAATTTCCTGTCTGATCTTATTGATTATATGATCCATTTTGGGATTGAGCTTTCCTTTGTTTGGTGATAGGTGTTGGATTAATTTAACTTTTATTTGCAAATTTTTAATATATTTGAAAAGTTAGCACTTTAAGACTATTTTTGAACTACCTCATTTATGAATTCTGTTGGGTTAATGTTTTCCTTTCTGTATTTGCATGGGATATTTCTAGATTAAGCTATTCATTCAATGAAATGCTTGCTTATTTGCCTCAGGTTATAAACCGACGTTCTCGAAGATGGTTAAATGATCGTTTGTTGATGGAACTTGTCCCGCGCTTGAATGCGGAAGAAATAAGAGGCTTATTTGCTCCACCACCATGGGGTAATGACATGTCCTGCTGCATATCTCTCTTTTCATTGTTTGCACTTTTTAGTAACTGCATTCATGAGTACATAGTCGAAGGGATGAGCACATTGTTGTTGTTGTATAACATACTTATGGTCTCGGTCACTTGGTGTCCCATTATACTTTTGATTGATTTATCTCAAATGAAATGGAAATCAGTTGCCGCACTACTTCTTTAGCCATCAATTCATAGTCTATTTTACCGATTATACCGATATTTATTTGTAACTCGTTCACAGGTGATGATGTACCACCATCAGCATTTTGCATGACAAACGTGGGAGAATGGGACAAATTTAGGAATATAGACATGGATAAAGAGGTAAGTGTATGATAAGAAGGCTTTTATGTTGTATTAGAATTTAGCATGGCATCTGTTGTGTTGGACTGGCATGTACTGTGGCAACATGCTTAAGTTACCATATACTCCTCTATGTTAGGCTAAAATTATTGGCACCTTAAATAACTCATCTGCAAGTGCAAAGAAGAAATTTCATGCTGATGCTGATAAGGTAGCTTTCTTGAGTGCATGGAGAAGAATTGATTGTCGAACAAGGGATGCACTTCGCCGTAGCTTCCTTTCAGATCTTATTGCAGGCTATGAGGTACATGATTTTGCTTTTGTTTCTGGGAGAATGATTCTAGCTTTTTCTTTTATTTTTTTACAAATTATTGAGTAAGTTGTTTTCTCAAGTGCAAGGAAAGGGGGGGGGGGGAGGCTTGTGCCCAGTTAATGTCAGTATGCTGTAGATTCCAGCTTAGAATGTGTGATATAATCAAAGGGATAAGTAGTGATAAAACAGACTGGTGACATTAGTGTGTTTAGTAGCACACCAGGCTCCAGATGTGTTTCATAAGAGATGAAATTCATACGCTTTAAGGGCTTGATAGCAGATTTTGGGTTGAAAATTTTGTC
Source organism: Hibiscus mutabilis (assembly GCA_019671005.1). Taxonomy (NCBI): domain Eukaryota; kingdom Viridiplantae; phylum Streptophyta; class Magnoliopsida; order Malvales; family Malvaceae; genus Hibiscus; species Hibiscus mutabilis. The sequence continues at coordinate 10,994,551 of CM033756.1, forward strand.
ATCAATTACTAAGGTAATCAAGCAGCTAATATATGAGAGTGAAATATAACATAAAACCGACACAAGTTGACATATTCTCCAGTCTTCTGCTTAGGCCTGAAACTTACTGTTTGGCAGAATAAATTTCTTTCCATTTTCAGGATTGCATACGAACCTTTATCAAGGAAAGTGGAGAAGGTGATGTCCTTGCATTACAGGTCCAAGATCCTTTCCAGAGATTGTTGCTGCACGGTGTCTGTGAGGTAATCCTCTCAAATCTGCTCCTTTTATTTTCCTAACATGCTGGCTTCATTAACTGCCAACGAAGCACTGGAGCTTCGTAAAATGAAGAGTATGTTACTGATATGAAGAGTTTTCTTCCTTGGCATTCCTTGAACAGTTCTACAACTTGGTCTCAGTAACAGTTACACAGTCGAAGGATGCGGAGTCTCTGAAGGTGACAAGGATAAAGAAGAAGAAAACGGGTGTCATCGAGCTCCCAAATATCATGTTGTCTGACTTCCTGATAAAGTCAAAGGAGGGCACTTGGTAGTTCTAGGGGGTCAGGAATTGCCAATAAAAGAAGTTTATGCACAATGCTGCATTTCTAACTTCATGTATCTCGATGGAGTATAATTTATTTGCGTTAGTCACTACCTGTAAATGTAGTTTCATTGTCCCTATAGCCTCGTGAAGCTAAGGGTGTCTGAATTTCTTCCAGTCAACAGAACAGGCTGATTGGTGGTTTAAGGTTTAGTTAAGAACATGATTAAAGCTGCTGTTGTAAGATAATATTTGGATCAAAAACTTATTTCTGTTATATGTTTATTCCTCAGCATCCATGGCCATAAATCATGTTGTAGTTGTTTATAAATATAGGAGTGGAATTGGGGCACAATGCTCAAGCAACTTGGATAGTAATGTTCTTCCCCTTGGGCAGGTAAGCTATGTTGTCTTGCAACCATAGCATCTTCTCACTCTCTAAGATAATATGCGCAACAATGTAAGTAAATAATAAACACAAGTTTTATTTTTTACAATAATTATAAAAAATTATTACACTTGGGCACAAAACTTCAACCCCTCTCTTTGTTCCAGGAGTCAGCCTACTCAATAATCAAGAGAAGTTATATTTCCCTTTGGATTTTAGACAATACATGTTTTGAAACAATTAAGAAGGCCAAACATCTAAGATCAGAAGGTGGTGCAATTCATATGTGTTTAGCATAGTGTTGTTCTCCATGCTGCAAAAACTAGAAGAAATTTGAAATTAATCACATACTACAAAATATATCCTTTAAATTTTACTGAGCCTTATCTGGGGAAGGAAATTCCAATCTCTTAAATGATGTAAAACCTCCATCCACCACCAAATTATGCCCGCTAACATACTTTGCATCATCTGATGCAAGATAGACTGCAGCATCGGCTACATGACTCGCTTCTAATCTTGCTTTGCCTAGCACACCAAATTCATGTATCATTTTCACAAGTTGCTCAGTACTAATGTGTGGATAAATCTTACTCATCTCATCTAGTGTAAATGGGGTCGGAACTGCGAAAGGTGATATGCAGTTGATACGGATTCCGTGTTGGCATAGCTCCGCTGCCATGGACTTAACAATTCCGATAACCGCAGATTTCGATACACTATAAGTATGTTGAGCTAATCCGCCCATCATTCCCGTGACGCTACCTGTGCAAAGAATGGAGCCAGTTCCCCTAGGGATCATCACTCGAGAGCCATGTTTGATCCCAGCCAAGACTCCTCGCACGTTGATGCCCATGACTCTGTCGAAAACTGCAAGGTCAAGGTCGACAATGCTCGGAGGTGTGTAGCAAGGTACCCCTGCGTTATTGTACATGACATCCAGATGTTTGTGTTTGGAGATGGTAAAATCAACGGCATCTGAGATGTCTGATTCTTTTGTTACATCACAGCGTGTGAAAGTGGCATTGGGTCCAAGCTCATTGGCCGTTGCTTTCCCGAGTTGGTGTTGTATATCGGCAATGACGACTTTGGCACCGTTACTTATGAATTTCGCTGCAGCTGCCTTGCCAATACCGCTTGCTGCCCCGGTGATTAATGCTACTTTGCCTTCTAGCCTGCATTGATAACAATATGCATAGAATCAAAGATTTTAGTTAATGCAAAAAGTAAAATTGGCTTATAAAATAGAGATTTAATTGAAAAATAAGTATTCAAATTATATTTCTTTTTTGGTTACAACAAGTGTCTAACATTTCATTCTATCCTATTTTAAAGTTGATGTGTTAAGTTAATGAAAGAAAATAGATCTCGTTTGTAATTTTTAAAGAACAAACATTAACCAGATAAAAACTGATGGTTTGAGGAACTCAAAACCACCCAGAAAAACCGAAGGAAAACACATCAATCAAAATGATCATTCGACAGGGGAATTCAAAGAAATGATCAAATGAATGTGTTTAAATAATAAATGAAGAGACAAAAAAGCATAGGGCTTTGACAATAAAAGGGTTCAGGTTAAAATTGAAAGGAGAATGCAATCTTTTTTAACCACCAGTGTTCGATCTTATTGATAACTAATCCCGATCGAGAACTGTAGAGGTCCATTATAAAAATTATTCTCCCAACTCAATTGCTCCATTCATAAATTCAGTATTCAAACCTTTAACATTACTTAAAAGATCTAATGACTCGTCTCACTAGACCAATTGGTTATTGGTAAAAAGTACATTTTCTTTTAATACTTCATGGAAGATGTTGGCAAATTGTAGTGGCACCGACCACACTTTCTATATATTATTAGATGCATGACAACGATGCCTTAAAAGTTTTTGTTTTCTCATTATAAAAGAGTTGAAAGATTAATTCAAATCCACAGACAAAACCCATGACGTTAAAAACAAATTAACAAAGGCCCTACAAGCCTTTTCACACCACTTTAAATTTTAATAAGATTAATCATTAAAAGTTACAACTAAGTACGTTCATAACAAGATGATGCACTTTTAAATTATTTTATTGCCTTACTCTTTTTTTAGTTTTTCCTCATGAATTGTAAATATAAATTATAATATAATATATGGGTAAAATTTTGATACACAAGCTGTGTAAAATTAATTTTACACAAACCTGTGTATTTACACTATAAAAACTCGAATATTAAATTTTTAACCCTAACCTTAAAAAACTAAACCCCACCTCTAAACCCTAAACCCTAAATTCTAAACACTAACTTTAAATTCTAAACCCTACAACTTATACCTTAAACCCTGTGTATCGAAGTTTTTTCCATAATATATTGATAAGGATAATGATAGATATTTTTGAAAAGATATATTTTGGTGTCATCTTTCCGGAATTTGTATGTGCAAAAAAGAATGAAGGTATGATTTTATGTTAGGAATGCGAATTATTAGTTTATATGGAAGTTTGAAATTTTGTAGGGTGTGATCAGTCCATCCTTATGTGTGGATATTTTAGTTAAATGAATCGCTAAAATAAATTTTACTAAAAACATGATGATGAAGAACAATTGGCATACCTTCCCGATTGTGTGGATAATTCCCTGTAAAAGCTCTGAGCAAGTAAAACTCCAGATATGATGCCATTTCTGTTGCTTCTGCAGTATCATATTAAATACAATAACTTGCAGAAGATATTCAATAGAAGTAAAAGAAACAAATGTGGACACCAAGTTTCTTCCGGATAAAAAAAAAATCGATTTTCTTTCAATCTGTACCCATTTACTCATATAATAAGGTAAAATTTTAATATAAAAGTCGTGTAAAATTAATTTACATAAATTTATATATTTACACTATAAAATTCAAATTTTAAAATTTTGACTATGACCCTAAAAAGTTAAACCATAACCTTAAATTCTAAACTCTAAATTCCATAACCTAAACTCTTGTACTTTAAACCTTAAATTAAAAACTCAACCCCTTAAAACTAAAAAAATACAACATGTGTATCAAAGTGTTTCTAATATATTATGGGATTTGAATTTGTTTATTTTCCACTTAGGTTTTGACTCGATGATTGGATTATTTTTTAAAAATGCTAAAATAATTTATTTATTATTACAAAAAACAAATGAAAAATAAATAAATAAAAAGAGAGAGAAAGAGTTCACTGTTAGGCCTGCAATCCAGCAGGCTCTTTTTTGACCCGGCCTAAAATACCAATCGGGTAGCAGCTAGGATTTTGAAACCCTAGCCGTCACTACTGATGTTAATGTTAACATTAGCTTTCCCAGCGCGACTCCTATGACCGGTTTACACGTACACCGGCGACTCTGACATCGAAAGCCACATTAAACCGGTGTCGACACTCTCCACTTGTTCTGACTCCAGCAACGGGCTTATCCCAGAACTACGGCTACACCGACCTACCGCTGACAACGCCTCACATAGCCGCCGCTTCTATGAACCACCCTCACCACCCAATTGCGACCATCACCGCTCACCCAAAGTTAATACTCAAACCCGGATCCGTTGTAGAGGTTTAGAAATAAAAAATAACAAAAAAATACAACCAATCAAAAAAAGGAGAGAAGCAACCGAAAAAAAATAAAGTGGAAAACCGATTCAGTTTTTTAAGAAAAAGAATTTCGAAATAACCTTTCGCGAATCTGAACGGTGAGAAATCGACTCAAGAGGTTCGGAACCACATAACCAGAAACGAACTTCATCGGACGGCGGACAGTGGCGGTCGGAGAAAGTAAAATCCGGTCTTCTTTTTTCAGATCTATAAATATTGAGTGGGATTTAGAACGAACGGATGTTAGAATCGGGTTTAGGAAAGGGAAACGGTGCGGCAGAAAACTAGCCGGCTGGTGGAGACACAGAAAAAAAAAAAGAGAATGATTTTGTAGAGTAGAAAACTATTTCAATCTAGAAAATCAAGTTTTATAGCAAGACAGCCGGTCAGTCTTGACCTCATGTACGCATTTCCGGTCCCTTACCTCGTGTATAGCTTCATGAATTATTGGTAGCAAGAATCCAATTCCTTTGGTAAGTAGATTCTCTTGCAATTGCAAATGGTACCATGATTGATCATATCGTGCTGCCTTTTTCGTGTTAAAAGAAATATTTTTATCAACTTTTTTATAATATTCATTTGTCCTTGTACACTGCATAAATGGTTGACTGATGAACATGGTCATCTTTATTAGAGAAACAATCAACGTTTCTTTTGAATATTGCTACCCAACTGGAAAGTTTCCATGGGCATTCTTAAGTTGAAATGAAGTTTTGTAAGTAGTCAATATTGATTGGAAATCTGATGAGAATATCTACTTAATCCTATGGATTTCCCCCTTTTTCTTCTTGCTACCCAACAGCCTTTCTATTGTTGTTACTGTTTCCAGGGCCCATCTGATTCTCTCTACTGCCTTGGTTTGTCCTTTGCTGGTCTTAAGACGCACGACGTTGTTCTTTCGGCTGAGATGTTTTACGCTCCTTGCTTTGGAAGTCGTTCTGTTAGGCAAAGGCTGAATTACGGCAGGGTTTGTGGATGCCTGCCACGGCTCCTACAAAATTTTGAAAATTATTATTTTGATCCTTTAAAAATTTTAAAATATCATTTGGTCCCCTTTAAAATTTTGAAATGTTATCATTTGTTCCTTTAATTTTTTTTAAATATCATTAAGTCTCCTTGACTATTGAAAATTTTTAGTTAATTCATTAAAATTCTAAAAAAATCTTATTACTATGTATTTATATAGTGAAAAAACATATGACAAAACTTACTATCAATTTTTGTGTTATATAGTAAAAAAAATGATTTGTTTCATATGTCGTTTTGACATGATTTCAGTATACTTTAGGGTCGTTTAGTGCTCGTACAGAGATTTTTACGGTGCTAGTTTTTTTATTTTGATTCTGTCGGTGGTCATAGAAAGATAGATTCTCACTCAGTTGATGGTTGGTTGCTGATATAATCAGATCTGGGTAGCAGAGCAATTTGCCTGATAGTTTGGTTCGCTCACCACTTCTTTTTTAACCGTAAAGCGTTTCGTTTGTATAGAGACAAAAAGATCTACAAAAACCTTAATTTTGTATGAGATTTTGATGGACTGGTCTCATTATTCTTCTTTCTGAGATGTGTTATATTTAAGATATTTTTCATAACTATTAATAAAATTAAATTGTCATCGTAAAAAAAAGACAACCCTTTAAAAAAAAACTCTCTAATTGACCCCCAAGCGTCAAAAACCGCCCCTATTATTAGTGTTTCTTCTTCAGAATTTGGGTCCCTGATTTGAGTTTTGGCATGGGTGGCCTTGGTTTTCTACATGTCTACGATGCCTGCTTTTTTTGGGGTCTTTCTTTGCTCTATGTTCTCTTTCGATTTGATGAATGAATATGTTTTTTAATATTTTCTATTTTAATTTTTCACCCTCACATATTTATATTGTGATATTTGTAAATTAATACTTTTTGTTTTTTTCTTTTTTTCTCACACATTTATATTTGTATTTAAATTTAATAATTAATTAAATTGTATTGACATTAATTATATAAATAATAGATTAATATATAGATTTTTTAAAATATGCTTAGTAATGTAATATTAAAAAATATTTTTATAATCTTATTAATTTAATAGTTACAAAATATTGATAATTAATAAACTATTCAAGTAAGTATTGAATATAATCATGTTCTTATATGTCTTTTTGCTTGTTTAAATAATCAAACAGCTCTCAACTATCAGTTAATTTTACCAAACACTTTTATACAATCAGCTAACGTAATACGCTAATTAAATTAACTAATATAATAAACTATCTATTATCAACTAATATAATTTACTATTAATTATACGCTATTAATTATTAACTAATTGTCAGAAGACTTGTAAGTCATAACGTCAGTGGTAAAATCTGATTAAATTTAAAATGTTTCCTCAATCCAGGTTGTCTCATCGTCATTATTTTATTTCTAAGTAATCTCTTTAACTTTGAACCATGACCGTCCATAACAAACATCGTTTGTTAGGTGGGACCCACTTGCTTAGCCCAGTCCACTTTCCTTTGTCACTCAATCGTGCGAAGTGTTATATATCTATAGAGAGGCAAATTAACCCCTAAAAAGTTGGAAAAAGAAGACAAAAACAGAGCAAAAAAGAAATGGGGAAATCATCACCTGTGAAGCAAGCGGCGGTAGTTGCAGGGGCATTAGCTTTAGGTTGGATGGCTATAGAGTTGGCGTTTAAGCCTTTACTGGACAAGGCTCGTGCCGCCATGGACAAGACCGACCCTGATCACGATCCCGACGACGCTGCCGCCGCGCACAGAGATGATTCCGGTGTTGAAAACAAGGACGTTGGGGAGGGTAGCGATGATTCCGATCGGAAGCCTGTCTCTTATGCTGATGCCGTCGCCATGAACGCTGCAGGTGCAAGTTAGGAACGAGACGTGGGATTTAGGTATAATCTATGAAAGTAGATTACTTTTTTTTCTTTTATGGTTAATGAAGTCGGATAATTTATTCTTCATTTCTTGCTGTTTTTTAGCTTTGCCTTAAGAATTAAGATATTTGAGAATAGTTGATTGCGGCTATATTTTTCGTTTCTTCAAAATTATTAGATAAATCATTAGCTTTTGCATTTCAGTCTTAGAATCAAACCAGAAATCAGTGTTTAGATTTGCCTCTAGTGGATAGAGCTGAGAATGGTGTCTTTTTCTGAAAACATTTTTGAATGCGGTGCCTGAAGATAAGGGGAGGAGATATCCATATTTCCTGATTTCTTTAGGCCGAAGTTTTATTTTTTTAAATGGATTACAAAATATTTAGAGGTATTTGTCCATTTTGGCTTTGTCGACACTTAAATTTTGTTCGGGTTAAATTAAATATTCAAAATAAAATCAATCCACGTTACTCTTTTTAATACTTAAAATTTTATACCTTAAGCTCAAAACTATATGACTCATGACATTTGGTTCTTACATAAAGACAAAAATACCAAAATGAAAACATTTAAATTGTTTGCTCATTAAAGTTTGGTTTTTATTGGATAAACTAATGTCTCACTTTTATTGGTTTAAAAAATATTTAGTGCTCAAAATCTTCGTTTTCATTAGTTCTATTTTTTAAGGGGACAAATAAAAAATATCAAAATAAAAATATCTTAAACTGCTTATTCACTAAGGTTTAATTTTTATTAGATAAACTAATGTCTCACTCTTATTGATTTAAAAAAATACTTAGTAACCAAAGTTTTTATTTTCATTGATTTTCATTTTTTAAGAGGTTAAATCAAAAATACCATTCATCACTTTATTTATATATATAAACCCCATAAACCCTAAAACCCACGGCCCATTTTTTCATAGTTTCCTTAGCCGCTCTTCCCTTGAGTCGTTCTCAACTCTCTCGTTTGGCAACCCCCAAAACCCTTATTCTCTACCATTCGATCATCATCACCATCTTTCCAATTTTCACCAAAAACCAGCCACTATAGCTCACTAGCCGTTCCCCACTCACCAGAATTTGGTCATCCACCTTTTTTCCCAATCAAACACTCACTGCCTCTTCACCGAATTACTCCAATACCATACCCATTCAAACCACAAGAAAAAAAATTATTGAATCGAGCTTCTCAACCCTAACAGCAACCAGTAGAATTTAGTAGATTGAGTATAAATATTTAAATTTTGGGTATATTTTTTTCATTTGATGTGCAATTCATTCTTAGGGTTTAATGAAATGTTGATGAGTTTATTAGTAATCTTTTTTGCTTATTTAAGTTTTATTATTGTACGTTATGTTATTTCTTTTATTTGTTAGCGTTTTGTGCCTTTTTGTTCAATATGTGATTTAATTTTGTGTTTGCTTGCATAATTTTAAGATAGTTCTGACCTTTTAGAATTTGTTTTAATTAATTTAAAACATACACTTGGCTTAATGGGGTGTGTGTTTAGATTAATTAAAATAAATTTAAGTTATTTTTAGATTAGTTGAAAGTATCCTAGTTAGAATTTAGGGCTTGAACAAATTTAATTAAATTAAAATTTGTCATTGTCTTAATGGGGCATATTTTAAATTAGTTTAATTTATTCTATTTCTCTTAATTATTTTATGATATAAAATTAATATTTAATTTAGTATAATTAAAAATTATGATTGTTAATTCAATTTATTTTAAATAGTATCATTAGCTTAATTAGATGTTATTTTAAAATTAATCAAATTAATTATTATGATCCAAGATAATTTCGTAAAATATTATGTTTTCTTATATTCTTTAATGGATTGAGATTGATATTAAAAGAATCTGGGCCTTTTAGGTTAAAATTTTAGTGGGCCTTTTAGGTATTTATTTAAAGCTTTTCTATAACATACATCTAATTGTCATTCATTTGACTTTTTAAGATTCCATTGGACACTTTGATAATTAATTAATGTTCACTAAAAAGGAGATACTTATTAATTTGAGTATTTGTGTCGTAATATCTTAACTTAATAGATATTGATCAAATATTCGAATTAATTTGTATTGTCTAAAGATAAAGCTTAAAAGTTAAAATGAATAAAATTTGACAATTCATAATATCATACTTAATTGCTTGCATCATGCATAAAGGTGATGTACTTAATTTGAACCATAAATTAACACTGCAGTCAGGCTTAATTGATGTCGGTTTAATCTATGGTCCGAATTTAAAATCACTCTTATTAATTAAATGACAAATTAATTCAAACTCGTCAAATGTTAAAGCTCACTTAATTAAATATTATATTCATTTAAGAACATTTAATTAAATTCAATTTAAATTTCAATGATTTTCATTGATATAAAAGTAACGTATGATTTGGTACCGATTTTGGGCGTTATGAGATTTTAATTTTTCCTCACACGTAATCAACTCTCAAACTTATTTTTTTAAAAAATCTATGATTTTACGGTATTCGATCTACATGCAATAGGAGAGGTGTGTGACCTGCAGTAATAGGAGGAGAAGCTTAAAAAAAATCAGAAAAAGAAATTCTAACGAAGAGCAATCTGTCGAAGAGGATGAAACGAGAAAAAAAAAGGTAAAGAAAAGAAATTTTTAACTCAAAAAGGTGGTGTGGGCCTTACTGTTATCAACAGTTTTGGCACTTTTGTTTCAGGTACCTTTTATTTATTCAAAATTTCTTCTTTCTCCCTCTCACCACCTTAAAATCAATCACATTTATAAATTTTAAAATAAGAAAATAAATACTTTAAATAAATATTTTTTAATATTATTATTGTTTAGATAATTTAATAATAATTTTATAATTTTATAAGTTTAATTTTAAAGCATTCTCATTCAATAATGAATAAAAAAATTAATATAATTTTTTATATCAAAAAATATAATATAATTACATATTTATCAATCTAAAATCACATATTTACGGTTACAATTAACATTGAAAGAATGAAAGAAACAATGAATGATATTTAGGTAATAATTTATCTGCATTTAGTTAATATATCTTTAATTTTCAAAAATTGTGCCTCACTTCAGTGAGACGCGAGGCGCAAGAACTCTACCGTTTTAGTGTGTCTTGCGCCATTTTATACACTGGTGAAAAAATAGTTCAGCGATCATCTATGTATATTACTCGTAATAAAAATAACATGTTATAATATAAAAATAATAAAATAATTCATGTCATTAGAGAGTGACAAAATAAGTCAATATGTAAAATTTAGTGTGTAAATTGGTTACTTTTAAAATTTAATGACTAAAATAAATCATAGAGCAAAGTTGAATGATAATTTAAATATTTTACCTTAAGATATATTATAACTCGACAACTAACTTATCTTATCAAGACACTGCCTAGGGGGATCACATATAGTTGAATAATTAACACTTGACAACTATCGACAGTTTGGTGTGAACTTTGACCAACTTTCAGTGGTCGATTATTTATTTTGTTGAATGTGTCCATTATTGATTATTTATTTTATCGAGTTTATTCACCCTAAAATTTTACTATACCTATCTTACAAATTTAAATTTCCTTTATTGATTATCTATTTTGTTGAGCATGTCCACCTTAAAATTTTATTTGTACTTATTTACGTACAAAATTTTTTATGTTGTTAATACTTAATACATGTATGCTCACCCTCAAAAAAATTTATGGATCCGCCACTACCAACTTCATCACCAAATCATAAATCAACAATATGATTTTCACTTATTTTTTTTAGCACAATACCCTTTTTTCGTTTATTTCAGTAACATAGATTAGATGATTTCATCCCTCTCATTATCTAATCTTGATTTCGTCTTAAACATGGTCATTCATCTTTGTATGATTTCGGCCAGGAGATAAAAAGAAGACAGTAGTCAAAATAATGATCACACCAAAATAGACAAGGTTTCACAATGTTTAGTCGTTTTGTCGACGATTATACAACATGAGGTAGAAAGATTATATTAATTATAAAATTGATTAGATTTAGATTTTGAGACGAGTTCGAATATTTGAATTAATTCAGTATTGAGTACCAGGAAACGAAGGGAGAGATATTTCTGGAGTGCAAGATGAAATGGTTATCAATTTTGAACCTTGAATGACATTTGCCTATAACATGATTTAGAAGGAAATTGGTCGTACCAAATTGTACAATCATGGAGCACCCAGGGAACCACAATTGATTTTGACAAGTACCAAACTCACTGTCCTATAACCGGCAAAGAGAGTTGCACGATCCCAGCTCGTAAGGTTATATAGTTACAAGCTGCATGACCATAATGCAGAGATGTCGAAGGAATACGAATAATCATACTTCTGCTTGTAAATGATCTTTGACATCAAGTCTTTTAAAATAATTATATAATTAATAAATTTGATTTGTCGGGATGCAATACGAAGGAAATGTATTAAAACGAGTTATATATGTAATTTATTATGCATTATGCTTAATTAGTTAGTAAAGTAATACATTCTAATTAAGGTATTTTATCATGTTTTTTAATCAAAATGACATTTTTTTGCAATCTTGATAATCTCTCCTGCTCTGGACCCTCAGATTGAATTTGGATACGCGTTTTACATTCGTGGATAGTTTCTCACGATGCTCGGCTTTGATTTGTGGTTCTCACTTGTCTTTCAATAGTTTAATCATCATCTTTGTGATTCATTTGCCGATTCAGTTAAATTTATTCATATCTATTGAATTATTCAAAAACTTTAAGTCTCAATGAAACTTTATTATATCTTTAAGAAACATACATCAATCGACTATTTGATGTTTTAAAAATGTTTGTAATATGAATTAAGACGTAACATTAATAACGAAAAAGCATTAAATTATACTCGATTAAAATATAGTACACGTAGGAAAACTTTAATTTGACCTTAATATATATGATATGAGTTGCTAAAAAAACAAAGCTTTACAAGCTCCTTAATTTATACTAGTAAGTCGCAACCCCAAAATGTATAACACTAATGTATACTCATTCCTTTCCCTCTCTATTTGTTTTCTTTGGGAATTCATTTCAAAATTCCTCTATGTATATAGCCAGCCAAAAACCTTGGCTTGTAGTGCAATATGCACATGTAGGATATAGCTAGCTTGGAATAACATATCAACTGTTTTTATGAAAACCTCCAAGTTCCCCAAGTTCTTCCACTTCTTTTGTCAATTCTTCCATCTTCTCCACCATCTCCATTAATGAATATATGAAGCTTACTAATCCAAGCCCATCGGTATTCTCCAAATTGGTTCCAATTGTGGAAGGGATCACAATGACACTTAGCTCAATCCGTATCGATTTCAGTTTAGGCATAATCGTTTCTTCGGACCGGCACTTCCTCATCTTTTTTATGTTTTCTCCGAGTTCTCTAACTGTCCATGCAAGTGAAGCTACGACTGCTTGACATGGTTCTTTAATTGATTGTCGAAGTGTTTCTGATGACTGGTCATGATAAAAATTTTAAAATGAATTAAGTAACGTATCAATCTCCGATACTTTTGATCTTATGTTATTATTTTATACCTGTGTAGATGATCTAAGGCAACTCTTGAGTGAAATGATAATTGTAGCGAAATCTCTTAGATCCTCTCCTATTTTAAGGTATTTTCCCCAAGGGTAAGAAAACCCAAACTTACCGTGCCATGGTTCCCATCCTGCAAAATTTACATTGCTAATCAAACAACAGTACATTGGAGTTGAAGTATATATTTGTTTATATTTTACTGATATATATCTTGAATAGTAATTTTATGATACATAAGAATTTTTATTACAATATCATACCAATGATTCATCCCTTGTCTTGGAGTGTAGAATTGATTTGCAATTACTACTGAAATTAGCAGTACCCTTCTGTTCCTTCTGGTTGGCAGTTTCAAAGTATTCCTTTGAGAATCCTACATAATGAAACATAAAAAAATAGTATTTACCTCATGGTTAGCACTGTGTATGCAAAATGAACTCTTAATGCTTATACTTTGTAAAATTCGATTCGAATTAGTTATCGCTTTGTACCTTCCAAAGAGCGAGCAAGGAGTTCAAATCGGGAGATTAGAGAGTCATGGAGCTCATCACTAGCCCAAATGGGAAACACCAACAAACTTATAAAGATGCAAACAGCGAATCCCATGACAATGGTGGAGAGACGAGATCGGGCCAATTCCAGGACTTGGTCAGCGCGTAAACCCGACACCACGATCGTGTTAAAAGTCAAAATTAACACCATAGCTCCATAATCGTATTTCTTTTTAATCTTCGGCATCTGTCGGGTGTACGTCGCACCGGCACCGAAAACAAAGACAGCAATGCCCACAACTATACCTTTGCCAACCCCACCCACAGCTTGGGCAAAGGCTGCACCCAAGCACCCCAATCCACCTCCGAGCACAGTCCCGATCCCGCGATTCAATCCCTTGCTCAGTGTAGCCCCTAATAGCAGGGACGGACGCAGAATTTTATGTTAGAGAGTACAAGCTTCTCTACTTAATAAAATTATATAGAATTTAAAATTTTCAGGAGTACGAGCGAAATAATATACGCAAACCTGTAAAGAACTCGAAGGTAACCACCACGGTCATGATAGCCCACATGGCATTTTCTCCAACTCGGTCATAAAAAGGATCGAGCAGGTAGAGAAGGGAAACCAAAACAAGAGCAACACCAACTTTGATACTATGAATTACTTTTCTCATGTCATGTCCATTTTTACTTAGTTTTTCCCTAAGAATAGAAACGAAGGGTTGACAGGAAATTACAGCAGATTTCTTCTTCTGTGATTTGCTAACTCCATCTCCAACTTCAATAATTATGACAGTGCTCGAGTCCATTGCTGGTTCTTTTATCAACTCACTTCATTTAGTGGTTCGGGTGCTTGGGTGAGAAGGAAGCGAGTATATAAAAGCATGGGGTGATGGAGACAGAGACGGAAGGAAGATTTTATATTGAGGGCGAACTTATAAAATTTAAAGGGCGAAAATAGATTTTCAATAGAAAATACATATAAATTTCTTAAAAAATTTCTAAATCATATATGAATTTCAAATTTTTGAGGGGATCCCTGAATGGGGACAAAGCATGAAGTGGGAACAAGAAAGAAGTTAATGGTGAGCTCCAAAAGTGGACACAGACTAATACAACCACTTGGTGTATGCCTTAATGCCTTATGGTGTAAACGGAATGAAGCATGAAAAGTAAATATACCCTATGTGTTTGCAATATTTTAAGGGTTTTATCTCTATATATCGTTTCATTTATCAACTTAGTGGAACACATCGCTTTGCACTACATTCCTTTGATAAATTAAGGTCTAAATGTCCTATATCCACTACTTGGAGATGTACATTTTTTTAATATTAAAATGGAGTTACATTGTAATATATGTTCTTTATTCTTAACACTTTGAAAATATACGTATCGTACAGACAAATTGCTCGAACTAGGATTTCTTAAAGATAATAATGCTCCATTTTCCATTGAGACCACTCAATGAATTCTCATATGATGACATTTTTTGAACAATTTCTACCTAGGGGAGGTGGAATTTTGCTCCTACTGGGCCATGAACCCACAACCTAAGGGAAGGGGAGGGTGTCAACTAAAAGAGTGTAAAACTAGTAATTTAGATTTGTATACTAGTAAATAACATTCAATTAAAATAATTAATTATCTAACTGTCGGGTGTACGTAATGTACCGCAATGTACCATTATTCATATGTACCGTAATGTATCACTAACTGTTTTAATTAGTGTTGAAATTCTGAGGACCGAAAGTGTTATTATTCCCTTTTTAGAATAAAATCTTAAAAAATAAATTTTATATTATTTTTTCATTTTTTAATTCAAAAAAATAGTAAAACTTTTATTACTATAATAATTCATATATTCACTTTAATTTAAGGGTAAACTTCACAAATAATCACTAAATTTTGATCAATTATTCAACCAAACTTCCAATTATTTCAATGTACCATTAAACTTTTAGTTTTATTTTAATTTGGTCACTGACCCATTAACAACTGTTAAAAGGGTGATGTAGTTGTTAAAATATTTTGTATAATAACACATTTAGTCTTCCACGTTTACACATTCAAACAATTTAGTCCGAATTTGAAAGAAATAATAAATTTAACCCTCATTATTTCAAGGGTAAAGTTCACAAATGGTCACTAAATTTGATCAATCATTCAATTTGGTAATCAAACTTCCAATTGCTTCCATGTTACCATTAAACTTTTATTTTTTCTCCAATTTGGCCATTGACCCGTTAACCATTGTTAAAAAGGTGATGTGACAGTTAAAATATTTTGTATAATAACACATTTAGTCCTCCACATTTACACATTCAAATAATTTAGTCCTAATGTGAAAGAAATAATAAATCCAACCCTCATTGTTTAAACATTATTTCAATTTGACCATATTTTTAATTAAAGATAATTTAACCTCAAACCGTACACAATCCCAATGTACACAAGAGCTAATAGACCAATCAAAGATGGAATTTCCGGACGGATTGTTCTATAATTAGTAACACTTTCTGCAACTAATTTAGCATCATAGTGTAACATCTATTTACTACAGAGTAGAGACAATCAAATTATGCAGGCTGAGACGCACCTGTAGTCATTAAAGTAATTCTTACTCTGCCATATACAGCATCAAAAACTGCTTGAAACTTCAGCCACGCGCATTTTGCTTGTAGATTTTATGAGTTTATGTGTTTCCTCGTCTTGTGGTACATTATCCTTCTGCATCCTTTCAGCAATTATGAGTGGCATTTTACCAGCTTTTGCATACACTCGAAGAAGTGAATTGTATACCTTAGTACTGGTATGGCCAGCATTCCGAAGAATAACTAACAATTTCTCTGCCCCTTCAGTATCACCTAGCTCCTCGAGTTTCTTAAACACTTCTCCGACCAACCTGTCATTTGGATTCCATTTTATTACACTACAAACAGCTTGCTTAAAACAATCTAACACCTTTTCCATTTGTTGCTTCTTTAAATAGCCCCGTGTAAGAAGTTCCCAAGTGGTGTAACAAGGGAGAATACCCCTCTGCACGATTTGCTGATAGAAGTTTTCAGCAGTTTCCACATTGTCTCCGTTGATGTAAGCTGCAAGCAGTATGTTTGGAACTCTAGCATCACTGCTTCCGGAAACAGACTCCCACTCATTGTATAGATTCTCAGCATCTTCAAAATACCCAAGTTTCACAAGTGATGATATCATACACGTATACTCAGCATTGTTCATTTTGCGGAAGCATGATTTCATCTTCTTCCAGACTCGATCAACCCCATCTTTATCACCCATGTTTGTATGCAAACTGATAAGGGAGGGATAAACAACCCTATTTTTCCGAGAAGCCTTCTTTTCCATTTCCTTCAAAGCAGATGTTGCCTTATCAAATTGTTTTGCTTTTATGTACAGGTTGGTCAATGCACTATATGTTACCCAGTCGGGCTCTATCTTCAATTTCTTAAGATCGTCATAAATTTTTTCAGCAGATTCAATCTTATTTTGGGTGGCACAAAGAGATAACAGCAAATTATAAGTAACGATATCTGGCGACGCGTTTTTCTTCAGTTCCCTCACTATTCCGGGAACCTTATCAAATTGTCCTTCTGAGATGTATAGAGAGAGCATGTGGTTGTAAGGAAGGGGATTCTTAATGAAACCACATTCAGACATTCTCTCCATCAAAGCCTCGGCTTTAGCAGACAACTTGTTCTGGACATATGTGTGGAGAAGAGCCGAACATGCGGCTTGACCTCTCATCTTCTCGGGAAGGTCTTCGAAGAACTTTTCTGCACTAGCTAATCCACGAACTTTTGCAATCAAGTCCAAGTGAATTGCATAGTCACCAGGCAACAGCTTGATATCTTGTTGCAATTTCATCCATTCACATGTCTAAAATAAAATAACCATGGTAATTGATATAAGGCCAATTTCATTGCAATTTCTACATACCCAGCTACAATAGGAGACAATTATTAGATAAATGGGGTTCAACTCAAAATTGGGGGGGATGTTATGAACGAAATACACATTTAACAAACAATCTATTCCGTTTAACCAGAGCAAGAGCGGCATTTCACAATCAAGGCTACTTCCCGATTGAAACTAAGACTTTATCGCAACATCCTACGGCTACAAGCTTCATTAATGTAGACAATTGAGGGTATGATGAGAATGGTTACCTCGAGAGCGTGCTTATAGCGCTTGAGCTTGCGCAGCTCTCGGACGATCCTATTGAGCTCGTACTTTCGGACCGTATGGCCTTCCTCTATCCATTTCCGTATCGTGACCACGGCGCTGCGTTTGGGATACACAAGGCCTATAAGCCTCCATCCCAGCGTCTCTCGTCCAACTCCACCACCGCTTTTCGCAGCACCTTTATTAGTTTCTACTGCTTTCTCAGTCGCTGCCGCTTCGGTCGAGAAAAAACGCGCGGCGACGAGGGACGCACGAACGTAGCGCCTCAACATTATCAGAGTTTTTTTATCAGTCAGGAACCTAGCGATCAGGGTTGAAGATTTTTGTCCAGGGTTTAACTAAGGGTCTAATGCTGGTTTTAATCCCTATACTATACTGAAATTGAAGATTTAATGCATTTATTTCAATGTGTCATAATCTACTCTTTCAACTTTATAATATTGTTATATTAGTATATACAAATTGATAAGATTGGTATTTATTGTAGTTAAAGCAATGTCAAATTTATTTATTTTATTAAAAATTGGTCGTACAATAGACGTGAAAAGCAGCCAATCATATGAACTAATAATTAATTTACATGTGAAGCAAGTAGTTAAAATCATTTTTAAATTTTTCACATCACAATTTTAATAATAACAATAATTGGTATTGTCAAATTAGATTCACTGATATATTTAGGGATGATAAAATAGTCAGTTTAATTATTAATCAAACAGAACAATCATTAACCAAACTAATTGGAAATTTAAAATGTTTAATTATTAATTAAATTAAATTAT
>CM033756.1:11013092-11147771 GCA_019671005.1 Hibiscus mutabilis
ACCAAAACTTAATTAAAAGATCACCAGAGGTGCAGCTTTCTGGAAGACATTTATTGCTTCAGTTAACACTGATCTCTCCTTGTCGATAAGTTGTTTCTCTCTATCCTCCACGCTAATAAAACCCGCCACACCTGTTTTCTGGTGAGAGTCATGAACCACATCCGCCATATTTAGTTCATTGAAGCTCTCATCCTGATGTTTGTTATTAGTTGCATATGCTGTGTTAAAAAACCGCTCAGAACATCATCGGTAAACAACCTCAAATCTTCCAATGACAAAACTACACCACTAGCACCTGATTTGAGGATGTTGGACAACTCGGTATACGGCGGCACCTCTGCGACCTCTGCTTGCCAATTATTATTAACGATAAAGATTGGTATCTTCACATTCTCATAAACAGACTTCATAGTCATACCAACATGCTCCTCTTGACCCACATCATATATAAGAAAATCAGCACCTTCAGAACTTGAAGCATTTAAAGCAGCATCTGAAGCTTGCACGGTCCTAGCAACCAAAGGTAGAAAAACCCAATCCAATTTCGAATCCATCATTGTGTTTCTTGCCACAATGGTAGGAAGGCCTGTAGAAGAAACAAATACAACGATGTGGGATATAAATATCAACAGCTTTGATGTTGGGTAAATTTCATTACTTTAGACTAGTCTAGTAATATTGAATATGCAAAGTGCAAATTTTAGAAGAAAAAGGGAAGGGCAGAACCCACCTTGATCGGAGAGGACCACGCCACTAGCACCAACGGCGGCGGCAATGTCAACGCGCTCCGATATCAAAAGATAAGCACGGTCTTTAACAACCGCTTTTAACGAACGGGCAGCTTCATAAACCGTGCCACCGCTTCCTTCCCCACCATTGAGCACTACAAGACCAACCCATTTCGAGACAGCCTTGTCAATGAAAGCCAGTGCATTGTCGTCACCCAAGACCTCGTCGGGGTCCAACTGGAGAACAAAATTCGGGACCTTGATCTCCGGACGCTTGTAGCCGCCGGGGAATAGAGTTCTGGGAGGCTGTTGGTTTTGAGGGCCTTGGGGACCAAGTTGCTGTGAAGTTAAGCTGAAAGGGTTATTGGAAAGGGAGGATTTCGTCTGAGAAAAAAAGCGGCGGAAAGGGGATTTAGTAAAGCGGGAGAAGAAAGGAGGAGATGGGCTGAAGTGGAAAAGGGAGGCGGAGGGAGAGGCCGGGGACTGCAGGGAAAGGAAAGGGATCATCGAAAACGAAAAGAGTAAACTTTTTGTGGTACCAAGTAATTTGGTTATGGAGGCAGAGATTCGAAAAAGCAGAGAGAGTCGAGCAGTGACTGGTAAGAGATGTGTTATGTTTATCTTCTTATCCTTTGGAGAATTTGAGTGATACCGATGAACCCACCTCCGATTTGCTAAGTTAAAAATCTAAAAGATAATTAGATAAGTGATCCAACGGTCAATATGATAAGAAACCTCAATGGGAAGATTTTGACTATTGTCTAAAGTTGGGAGCTTTGGAAAGTCAAAAAAACACGAGTGGGTCCCCACTTGGCTCAATTCAAAAGCATGAAGGTCCCACCGCCATGGTAGAAGCAAACTCACTTTCAACTTCTTGCTGCTCTATATAAACATTTTGTTAACAAAAGTTCAGTTTTTTAAAGAATTTGTGGGTGGGTGTTCTTGATTTTTTTAGTGCCGTTTTTCACTTTCAATGGTGGTGAGCTTAGGCAGAAAAGGAAGGATGAAAAGTTCTGCAAAAATATATATTATTTGAGATAAAGGACACTGATAATTATAAATATCTCCCACCAAGATTGATGGAAATGGAAGCAAAATATACAAACTTGATACATTATACTATATAAATCAACAAAATCATTGCTTTATTTCCCTGGTTTGCATGAAACCTGATGCTGCTGTTCTTCAGCAAAGTACTCATCGGTTTCCTCTTCTTCTGCAATGGGAGATGAAAAATCCAAGCACATTCCTCGTAACACTTGTTCATACGATGCAGATAGATCTTGGGAAGTCATTTGCTTTTGTTCAAGAAAATTGAATATCAATTAATTTGGTTTCAAATGGTTATTTAATCGAACATTTTGATAATTAATTTAAAAAAACATGTTAAACATTAAGTTCTAATAATAATTTTATTAAATTTTAGTTAAAATCATTGAACTTTTTTATATCAATTTATGAGAAAAATATTCTATATATTGGCTGTTAAAAAAAGTTTTCGTAAGCATTTAATGTTTAGGGTTTAGATGTTGGGATTTAAGGTTTATAATTAGTGTCTTAGTTTTCGTGATTAGATTTTAAATTTTGATAATAGATTTTTATAATTTAAAATTTAATAATTAAAATTTATGGCCTTAAAAAAATACATGACAACTTTAAAAATCCACTCATAAAAAAAGTTTTACTACTATACATAAAATAATTATCCTTAATTTATCACGGTGTGATTTAGATTCACAAAACTAAAATAACCCCTGTTTGTTGGAGTGTGATTTAGATGACACGTCTATTTATAATAAATGTTTTTTTTAAAAAAAATTATTTTTTAATAGTTTAAAAGTAATTATAAAATAATATTTATTTATACCTATCTTAAATTTTTGACAATAGACATATACTTTATAGACAGTAAATTAAGTTCAAATTATAATTTTATTAAAATTTAGATAAAGTCGATTTTGATATTAATTTGTTGGAGTGTGATTCAGATTCACAAAAGCAAATTAAGTCCCACTTTATTATTCTGATTCTTTTGTCTAATTTCATATTAACCCTATTAATTATAACCTAACATTAGCCACGACAGACATTTTTTCACTATTTAGCATCTATTTTTACTCCAACCTAGGCGACATTTAAAAGTAAAACTTGAGGAACTTACAAAGGGTTAAAATAAAATAAAGAAGAAAAATGAGTTAACGGCTGTTGGGAAGTAGACTAACGGCGGACGCCTTGCGGGGACTTGGAGGAACACTGGTTTTTCTTGAGGCAACAAGACGTTGAACAAAGCACTCAATTCTCTGTCCGTTAGTCTCCGTCAGTAACCGCTTCCCGCCAAACGGTAACGACTCCACTCCTCTCTCCTTCAGTACATCCTCCATTCTCGACTCCACCACTCCATTTTCCTGCATGTTAACGGCCCTCGGATTAGAAAGCTGTTTGGCTACTAAGAAAATTTAAAATCGTTGGAATCTGTTTCGCTACTAAGAAAGCTGAGGAAAATTACATAAGAACCTGATTTAGTAAATAGTAACGGATTAAATGATATTGATATTCATACCTGAATTCTAACGTAGTCTGCAGGGTTCCAACAAAATGCTTTCCCTAACATCTGGTCTACGGTCTCCGAGACTCCGTCAAGCACGATGTTAACAACGAAAAAAGTAGAGCATTTACCGTTACTACGGACCTTGGACCTTCTTCCACAAGACGGACCGTTTCCTAAAGACAAAACCAGCAGATCCTCTACGCCATTAACAGAGGGGAAATCTCTCTTGTTGTGGATCACGTGCGTGACTGCCGCCGCTGTTGGGTTGTTCATGACCAAACCGCCGTCCACGGCGGAACACGAGGTCTTTCTCTCGATGGATTTTAATGAAAATGGTTTAAAGAGGCCGGGAATGGCTGATGTGGCGCGACAGACTTTACAAAGCTCGAAGTTGAAATCAGGTGATTCGGAAGCGTCGGCCCTAGAGAAAACAAAGGGACCGGAACTCGAGAGATCATAACAAGGAACCAGGAGAGGCTTACACGTATCCTTCAGTGTCAATAACGTTCCATCTTCTCTCCTAAACATTTCTCTGAGCACCTTATCCATGCTCTTACCGGAGAATCTCTTCCGACGGCGAAGAACTCCAGCGAGCTTATTAACCTTGAGGCTTGAAGAGCTCGGAGTTATTCTGAGCGATAAACTTGACAGCTTCTCTAGCGGTGAAAATCGGATGGCCGGTGCCATCGTCGGCAGATAGCATGGCAGCAAGAACAGCACCGATACCAGTGCCAGCGATCATGTCGAAGAAGTCAACAATCTGAGCATGAGGATCACCGGTTTTGAGGCGGATCTGGTCTTCAAGGTGGATAAGAGAAGCACCGGCAAGGCGACAACAATGCTGGTGGTTCCGCCGCCGTCGATACTGAGGATTCGAATTTTCTTACTAGTTTCACAGTGCGATAGCCATTTCTGTTCCAGTTTAGTAAAGATCTCCAAACTCAACTTACTCAGATCCATTTTAGGCAGTTCCTAGTTCCTCCTCTTTAAGAGCAAAAAATGAGAAAAGAAGAAAAGAAAAAACTTAGTACATAGGAGTATTTGGTTGATTGAAACTCGATTGCAGCTGGCGACTGACAAGTCCGTGAAAAAAGCAAAGGCCAAAAAGAGAGAAAGCTGGGCTCTGTTCACGCTTTGTTGCTGATAAGCATTAATGGTGGCGATGAGCATAGGCAGAACAATTATGTTTCTTTTGCTTCTTTCTTTGTTTCTCTGCCATGTCTCTCATTCCAAATCTCTGTGACCAACTGAAGAGTAAAATTCGAGACAATTACTTTTTTTTCGGTTTCCCTGCGGACTACTGGGTTTAGAGTCCAGAGAAAGACTCGGAACTTGAAACGGGGAGGAAATGAGCCATTAAAGATACATAGACCCTCTCCCCACAACACTCGAATTTTATTTTATTTTATTTTATTTTCATCAATGCCAAACTAAATTCAAGCAATTCATTCACTTAACTACAAATATGCGACTCAATTAGTACAAAAAGAAGGGACTGATTGTAATGATGTAACAATTGAGTAACAATGGGACAATTGAATGATATGTTTGTAACTTTTAAAAGAAAAGTAATATATTTATTATTAAGCTCATAATTAAGTGGACTTTTATCCAAATATTAATTACAATTTAATAATTATTGCACGTAAAATTAAATAAAAGTACTACAATATGATTGTTATAAAATATTTAAACATGTTGTATTTTTAAGGCCTCAAGCTCAAGACTTTAGTTAAGTTGGAACAATCTCGTACTAATTAACCTTCATATATTGTTACCCAAGAGTGGTAGCTAAGATTTCCAACACGTGAAAGAAGGTATAAAAGAGGATAAGAGACACTTTTTAGAATATTTGTACATGTCATTTATATTTGATCTTGGGCTTTTATCTATCGAATAAAAAAAAATTCTTCTTTTTAGTGTCTTTTTTATACTATAACGCTAAAAATATAAATTATAAACCACAATTTTAAATCTTAACTTGAGGATCCCCTGATTGTAATGTTCTTTGCAGCATATTGCTGCTTCTTGGATAATAAAACACCATTTATCCAAAAAAATATTCTAAATCTTAAACCATAAAACCTAAAATATACATTCTACCCTAACTTTTTTAAACTTTAACCCTTAACTCTAAACTCTAACTCTAAATCTTAAACGTAATTTTTTAATGTGGACTACAAATAGGAACACAAAAAAGGACATGTGATTTTTATTTCATTTTTTGAGTTGTTCATAACATGAGTCACCCAAATTTGAAGCTAGTTACTAAGTGACCAAGATTAAGAGAAGTAAAATATATGGCTAAATGAGTAAATATATGATGAAGAGGGAGTTAGAGATTCAATAGCTATCTTCAATTAGTATATCGTCTTCTTCTCCGGGAAGTTGAAAACGTTTACAAAATGATATAGAATTTGACAATTTGTTAACTCAATAATTATATTAATAAATTTGTAATTTAATAATTAAATCAATGGTTTCTTTTTTTATCCTTTCAATAAAGCAAAGCTAATTGAGCTTAATTATACAGAAAATAGTAGACGTTCAATTCAAGCACTCTTTGATCAGTTAACAGGAGAAAATAACATGGTGTTTTTCAATTCATACATCAGCTTAGACAGATTTAAGCATATTCATCAACACAAGATTGCTGGCACGTTTAAACAAGAAACTCAGCCATGTCGAAAGTGCCAATGCCGGTAACACCCACCGCAAATGCAACTAGGGACAACCAGAAGTCAAATGGTTTGAGATCACGAGCAGCGCCAGGGATCGGTTCCACGGTATTTGGATCGGGTGCCAACGCTTCATCCGACACAGAACCCGACTTTGGTAATTGAATGACCGAAGCCGAAGCCGAAGACGAAAGGTGCGGCGGAGGTAGAGTCGCCGTGAAGTTAACCTTTTGGCCGGCGAGACAATGGCCCGGGAGACTGCAAATGAAGTAGTAGTGGCCTGGCCTTGTTAGGTTGATGGCGTCGGAACCCGAGGAGTAGATTGCAATAGGGGATGTTGCATTGCATGAGTTGAATTCTGGTGAGTCACATGGACCACGTTATTAAAGTTGTTGTTGTACTTGAAAACTGCAATGGGGGAAATTGAAATGAAGAAATTGTAATATCGTAGAGAAACAGTAGGTTTAAAGGAAGGAAGAGTTCAGGTGAGAAATCTGATACGTACTAACAACATCGCCAACATGGAAGTTCCTGGTTGCTGCCCAGAGTTTGTAATCGAGGGGCAAGCCTGCGGCGATTGTGGTCCAACCGAGGAATCCGCCGACCCAGTGGATGATTCCCATGGCGACGCCCCAAAGGGACATTGTAAAGATGAAAACCGCATCACTCTTAGCAAACGCCATGGCTTGAAGCCTCGAGTAAAGTGTGACTGTGTGAGAGGGCTTGATTGGAGTGAAATGTATGTGAATAACACAACCTTATTATATAAGCCCAAGGGCTAAATTCATTTATATGGAAAATACATCATATTAAAAATAAATACATAAAAAGGCATCATTTTCTCCATTTTAAATGGTTTAACCGTTCCTTATATTTAAAAAAATCGACAAAATCCTCTAATGAACTATAATACGACCTGTGGCCTCTAGTTTAATGCTTGATTTGGTCCCCTAAATTATACCGATTTTCCAATTTAATCCTTAAATTTTGTCGTTTATACTTTGCTTTTAGAATAGTTGTGTTTTGGTAACTATTGTATGACATTACTAAAGTGTTATTTATTTATTTATCAAATTGTGTTATTTGTTAAATGAAATTAAATTGTGTTTTGGTATTAACTATTAAATGTTGGGTAAACTACACAAATGATCATTTATGTTTGAGTAAGTTTTTGTTTTTGTCACTAATGTTTAGAGAGTAAAGCTCATAAACGATAACTAAACTATGCCTTAATGTTTATTTTGGTCACTAAATTTCTAATTGTTATAAAATAGTTACTAAACTATCGATTTTGTTATAAAATGGTCGCAGAACCTTAACTGTAGTTAAGTAGGGTGACGCGACAGTTTGGGTAATTTTTTTAATAGCATAATTAGTCCTCCATATTTATACATTTAATTAATTTGATTATAATTAAAAAATCAATAAATATATGCTCATTATTTACAAATTCAATCAAATTAGTCTTATTTTTATTAAAAATGATTTAATATTTTGAAATTAATAATAATATATTTTAAATGTATTGATATATTATTAAATACTTAAACTATATTATTAATAATTTTAAAATATGTTATTTAAGATATATTTTGAACAGGAGTTATTTAAAGATATATAAAATTATATTATTTAATATATTTAAAATTATATTATTAATAATTTAAAAATATTAAATTATTTATAATAAAAATAGTACTAAATTGATAAAATTTGCAACCAACACCAACCCAACCCCTATCAGAACAATCGTAAATTTGTAACCAAACAAACCGGTCTAGAAGCGCTGGAGAATGAGAGTGGAAAACAAAACAGTTTCTTATCCACATGCCCTCCGCCTTTCTTGAGCTCTGAGTTGAGAAAGCTAAACCAAAATCCATAACCATTTCTCTTCTATCAAATGGCAGTGCCCTTTTCTTCAACGTCTCCCGTTCGGTCCATTTTCAGTCCCGTTCGTATCCCCCTGAAATCTTTCCTCTCCCATTCAGGTTCTGCTTTTACTCTTCCTTTTTCACTACATTCTTCAGTGTTTACTTTACTGAGAATTCACAATTTCCGCTTACAGATTGTTTCCAGAAGTGCCGTTCCTGCAATTTTAACCTGTATTCATTGAGCTCAGCTGCTAGCTACACGATCGTTAAATTATCCAGCAGACCCATCGCTGTTAATCCTTTGCTACGTAAGAGGCAAGTTGGTTCCCGAAAAATAGCTTTCTATGTGTTTGAAGAATTGCTACAACGAATTTCTAAGAGAGCAGTGCTTTGGGTCTTTGTTTTTAAGACGTTTGTTTGTTTCTGGAGTGTGTGTAGAGTTGGAATTGTGAGGTGTGCAACTATTGAAGAAATCGAAGCTGAGAAATCTTCCATTGAGAAAGAGGCTGTGAGTTTCTTTTCTATAAATTCAACTTTAGCAAGGAAACCATTTTTTTTTTTGTTGTTAGCAATTTAGCATGGAAGCGGGGTATTGCAATCGTTGTTATTACTGTTCTTATTTTTTTTCTATCAGAAAGAAAAAATGGAGAAGTCAATTGAGACAGTTCGAACGAATTTCAACTCCATTAGGACAGGGAGGGCTAACCCGGCAATGCTTGACAAAGTTGAGGTATGGTTCAACTGAATTATGGGATATTATGTCAACACTTGCTAAGGAGACAGT
Source organism: Hibiscus mutabilis (assembly GCA_019671005.1). Taxonomy (NCBI): domain Eukaryota; kingdom Viridiplantae; phylum Streptophyta; class Magnoliopsida; order Malvales; family Malvaceae; genus Hibiscus; species Hibiscus mutabilis. The sequence continues at coordinate 11,021,702 of CM033756.1, forward strand.
CTAAACGTATTGAAATTGTTAATTATTGGATTTCGATTTGAGGCCGGTCGGAGAAAGACTGAATTACTTGTATCAGAATTGCTGAATTGTATGCTATGTGTGATGATATTCGTGTCTGTTACATGTGAAGTTGATTTTTTCAAAATGTCTTGTTGATATTTTGTATCAACTAACGTTATTAATTTGTTCTAAAGGTAAAATATCTTCCTTTTCTCTAATGGGATTGCTGGTGTGCTATTTTAGGTGGAGTACTATGGTACTCCTGTCAGCTTAAAGAGTATTGCTCAAATAAGTACACCCGATTCAAGTTCTCTATTAGTTCAGCCCTATGACAAATCCAGGTATAATATAAAAACAGAGCTGATGAGCATTATTTCAGATTTTTTGCTTGTATGGTTCATCATTTGCAATTTATTTGGCACGCGGTTACTTGAGGACTTTCATAACATGTTCTTTTGAAAAGATATAGCAAATAAAGGGAAATACATTGTATCTTTATCCATATGTTGACAATCTCTACTTAGATAAAGTTGTTGAATTTAGCTCGTGGTATTGAAAACTGCCGTCCGGTATCTTCAGGAGTGCTCCATGACAACATCTCTGTGCTTTCTGTTGTTGGCTTGTACTCTGTTTTGACATGTAAACCTTTTTCAGCTTAAAGGCTATAGAAAAAGCTATAGTCAACTCTGATCTTGGTATGACTCCAAACAATGATGGTGAAGTCATCCGCATGTCTCTCCCTCAACTGACCAGCGAAAGGAGAAAGGTATCTTTTTCTCATGAATTTTCAGCATATGGAGGGGAAAAAAACTTTCTTATAGCATCCTCTAATATTAAATTATTTGTTGTAGACGCATGCTATATTCAGTCATTATAATATATCTCTTTTTTCCCTCTAGTTCTCTTATGCTTTCCTAAATGTTACAATGATACAGCCTGAAACTTTGCCTTCTGGAACTCATATCTTTTCCTATTGTTTTCATGGAACATTTCCTCATCCAGCCCATGTGTATGCTAATCTCTCTCTCCCTTTCTTTCTGTCTATTTCACCTATTCAATCTTTATATATATATTTGAACTTTTATGCCTTTGAATCATAGTTGGGTGACTTACCATGTGAGCACTATGTAATTGCCTGCAACTAACTTTTATTCATTTTCTGTTTTACCCGTGGCTATGCATTATTACAAGTGCAAACTGTTAAAATTTACCTGTGTTCTTGGAGCGCAAACATATTCCCCAGAAAGAAGTGTTGGGAAGATACTCTTTTGTTAGTAGTTAAATTTCTGCATCGGCGGTAGATTTAATTGGGATATTGTATTATCTAGAATTGTTTCCAGCAAGGTTTCTTGAACATATTCGTCTAGAAAGTTTCATAAAGTTTGATTATTGGTTTTGCCTATATGTTACATGATTGCAGGAATTCTCAAAAATTGTGGCCAAACAAGCTGAAGAAGGGAAGGTACTCAAACTTTAATAACTATGGTTTGAACTTTAGTCATTACTCTTGAGGCTTTATTTTTTCATTACACTACAGGGAAAAAATAAGTTGTTTCTTTGCATATTTAAGTTTGAAGTACGTGTAATGATCCTTAAATGCACATATTCATTAAGCAAAAAGCAACGGCCAAACGGAGTATAAATATTCATTTTATACATCTGGTTTTAGTTATTTCCAAGAACATGGAAGTGCTGAGATTTACTTTTATGGTCACGGGAGTATCTAATCACATGCGTTCTAAATTTGCACTTGTTTTGTTAATATTTAGTTCATAATGGGTTGTAAACTTTTTATGGCTGATTTACCTGATTCTTATTTGTTGATCAACTGGTTTATAGGTGGCAGTGAGGAATATAAGAAGAGATGCCCTTAAAGCCTATGAAAAACTTGAGAAGGCCTGTATCTTTACAGCCATCAATCCTTTTCACTATTGGTTCATGTGCTTTTGCTTTCTTTTCCCTTGTTTATGTTTGTTTTATCTTATGCTGACATTTCCCCCCTGATTTATCCAGGAGAAAAAGCTGTCTGAAGACAATGTGAAGGACTTATCCACTGATTTGCAGGTAATTTAGATATAAGCTCTTGACCTTCATTCTCATCAATTTCTTGTTATGCATTTACTTCCCTCTCTCCCATGAACAAAATTAAGGGGAGGAATGCTTCTGTCGTTTTAGGCTAGAGCATAATATGCAATTGCCCACTGGTTATGACACCAACGAGAACTACGGTAGATGTGAGGGATGAGAATGAGTGAGGATAGAAAATTCGTTAATCAAATGATTAAGATTCATAACCACTTTCCTAAAGGTCTACGACGATAGTTGCCAAGGTGATTCATAATGTATTTGGTACTTTCACTATTTGGGTATGAACTGTTCTAATTTATCGAAAATTGGTCACAACCACTCATTTAACCATATCCCTCATTCCTTGGTGTTTGCAATAGCTTGAAATTCTTACCTTTCTAAATGGAGAAAATGTATATGATGGACAAAACTCATTTACAGTAACTTCATAAACCGAACCCCTGAAACTCTTTGTTTCGCAGGCAACCCTCAAATAAACAAACTATAGACTATATAGCCTTCTTATTTGCTTTGCTCTCATCATTGTCCATAAATCTATATGTGCAATGCATATGTTTTTGCATTGGTATGTATGCACTTATGTGTACATTCATTTTGTTAAATAAGTCACCTTGGTTGATTGCACATTATTCTTAGTTCTGAAGCCCGTGAAATCTTTGCAATAACGCAGAAACTAACAGATGAGTATATGAAGAAGATTGATAATCTCTTCAAGCAGAAAGAGAAGGTATCTTTTGTCAAAATGAACATGTCCATTTGTTTCTTCTTTTTTAGCTCCAGATACCTAGTACTCTTTTTACACATGTTTATCTTCTGCTTTCGTCTTTCAGGAGTTGCTGACGGTCTAGTGATTGTTTGTACAATGATGTAAATTGATAAGCTTCCTTTCCATTCAGACCAAAAAAAGAAGAAAAAAACAAGGTTGCCCGTTTTATTTACTTTGGATGTGGGGTGGAAACTTGTGGTGCATAGGGTCTATACATTTCCTAAAAGAAACATCTGAAAATTCTTGTGTTCTTATGGGTTGATATCATCTTTTCAAACAAAATGGAAATAAGAAAATCCATGTTGAAATTGGTTTACACTTGCAAGTTGTTTGTATATTTGGTCTTTCTGAATTCATGTTAAATTACTGATTTATTTTTTAATTAAGGGGTATATGGGCGGCTAGCTGAATGTGGGAACCCTGAGTGATGTTCATGTTGCTCCCCTATTAGCCGGCTGATAGGAGCCGATATTTTGAAGAAAAGAAATGGAGAAGAACCAAAGATTTTATTTACTAAGTGTAACAGTGCAAGAATCTTCAACACTAATACAACTAATAATTCTAGAAATTTCAAATAACAATAATCTTAATCCTAAAACTAAGAACAAAACCTAGCCTATTTATAATAAATAGTCTGGATTGTTATTTGCTGAAAAACAAAGTTATTCTAAAAAATAGGGAATAATGGAAACATGGCAGAACTAGTAGTTGTATAGATCATGGGGGTTGTGTATGCCAAGTGGTTAAGACTTTGTTGGGTAGTGGATCCATATCAGTACTTCCCTCTTGAAAACTCGACTTGTCCTCAAGTCGAAGTGAAAGATCAGTATTGTCTTTTCCATCTTCATCATTGTTTATGATCTCTAGCGCGGGAAAATAGCTTGTTTTGCATCTATGGCCATGACCAAATTTCACATTGCAGCGAAAACATAACCTCTTGGAAATTCAATTTTGGCGCTCAACATCCCAAAGATGAGATGTATTTGATTGGATGGTTTGCTGAGAGGATGAAGGATTGGCCTTTTTGTTTGCACGACTCAAATTCTATGGCCAAACTCATGGCATAATACACCGTGCGTGGTTTATGAATTCTTACATCAGCTTTGAGGTCCTCTCGTAGCCCATGAAGAAAAACTCCCAATAAACAGTGGTCTGGCCAGTTTGATACTCTTGTCGATCTTTTTGCAAACTCTTGCCTATATTATTGAATGGTCCCGGTTTAGCGAATGTCACAAAGATACTCATCTGAATTTTGAAACTCAGCGGGCCCGAAATTTACTTGGAACGCCTTAACAAGCTCGTCCCAAAAAAATTAAAACTCATCTGGATTTTGATACTCATCTAGATACATTGCAGCTATGTCCACCTTCAACTCATCTAGTGTCTGATAGTAGCGAAAATATTTTTTAGCTTTAAGAATCCACCCTCGAGGGTTTCCACCTTCGAATTTGAAAAAATCCATCTTCGCATGAAGTCGACTAGGTAAATTTTGATGTGGCCATGGACTGTTAGTAACATTCTCTTCAACTTCTGACCAAGCGAATCGTCGAGGCTCTCTTGTACTAGTGGAGCCTTCCTTGGCTTTGCCTTTGTTAGGAAATTCTGGAATGGATTCCAAATGTGGTGTTTTTTTTTGCTTGAGCTTTAAGAGCTGCCACATCAGACCGTAATTCATCCATGACATCGAGACGAGAAACAATTGATGCAAGTTGCAAGGCAATTGGGTCATTATTAGGATGACGAACTGTGAGGTGGGAACGTTTGGATCGGTTGGAGGGTTGAGTGGTTGCTCTTGGAAAGTGATGTTGCGAGTTTTCGCCATTTCGAATCGAACATTGCTCTGATATTAAAATGATAGGAGCCGATCTTTTAAAGAAAAGAAATGGAGAAGAACCAAAGATTTTATTTACTAATTGTAACAGTGCAAGAATCTTCAACACTAATACAACCAATAATTCTAGAAATTTCAAATAACAATAATCAATAATCTTAATCCTAAAACTAAGAACAAATCTTAGCCTATTTATAATAAATAGTCTGGACTGTTATTTGCTGAAAAACAAATTTAAAGTCATAAAAAATAGGGAATAATGGAAACATGACAGAACTGATAGTTGTATAGATCATGGGGGTTGTGCATGCTAAGTGGTTAAGACTTTGTTGGGTAGTGGACCCTCGGAAGTAGAGATGACAATGACTCGTAATAACAATTACATGAGAAGATTGTATAGTAAAAGTTATTTGAATCATTAATATGATATGCAATTAAATGTGAAAAATAGAGTTTCATTTATCCAAACTCACCAAAACACATGGATATTTAAGCTATAAAATTTAAAACCTAAATTCTTATCCCTAACACTCTAAAACCTAAACCTTAAACCCTAGGCTCTAAATTCTAACTATAAATCTTAAATTATATACCATACAACTTAAACTCCTAAATCACAACCTAAATATATGATTTGAAAGGCTTGTGTAAATTTTATCAATGTATTTTCCGTATAACGAATTTATGACTTGTTTTTTTAACTGGAAAAGAGGAGATTCAGTCCTTAACGACAAACAACATAAAAAAGGAAAAACAAAGGCGTTTAGAACTATACCTAAGGGTCAGAAAGATGCATCAAAATCAAGTACCCTATTGGATCAAGTGATCTCGTTTTATCCCAAGATTCATCTAAAAACTTATTTAGAGATTCGAATTATATGACTGATCAGAATCTCCAACAACCAGAAGGTGTTATATTCACGGATCTCTAAGGCGTTTTAATCTTAGAATGTTATCTTCCAACGCTTCAGAGAGTCCCGGGTGTGCCTCGTTATAGAAGTTCACGGTTCGTAAATCGTGTAGTACGTAATGTGACTTGCCTCGAATGTCAAGCCATTGTGGAAGATCTGATTGAAGAGTTTGGAGAGTTTGAGGGACTTGTTTGTAGAATTGAGAACCTAAGCTGCGTAAAGCACCACAATTCCCTCTTAAGGGATAGTATAGTGCATGGGTTCGATCCAATTTCGCCAATCACGCCGCTTTGCTCCTCAAGGTTCTCCAATTCTACAATCAAGTCCCTTCAAATTTGCAAACTCTTTAATTGAGTTTTCACCAGCGGGTACTACACGATTCATAAATCGTGCTCTCTTATCCCAAAGTATTTTTTGAACCCTCTCAAGGGTCGATAGACAAAATTGCAGGACTAAAACGGCTCAAACACCCTGAAATCTGAAATACAATATCTTTCATACTTGTAAGATGAAGAGACTTGAGAGAATGCTTAATTAGAGATGATGATGCAATTGTTCTATGCAGTCTTTGAATTTCATAGCAAAAAGTGAAAAAGAAAGCACACTTCTATTCTATTCATGTTTCCAGGCATACAAAATCAAAGAAAAACCAACACCCTGTGCTCCATGATCTCTAAACTTTTTAGAGTAAGACCATGTCAATACGGAGGGATCAAAAGCCGACTGCCTACCGCGCAATTTATCAGTTTTGAACATGAAAACAGCATTCCCCGTAGCATTGCCAAATAGCCAATTGTGCACATCCCAAAACACTTCCACGGCCACTCCATCCACTAAAATGGTATGATTGCCGCGGAACTTCCACTTGAGACGCTTCACCCGCATCACCGTCTTACTATCGATGCGCACCACAAGGCACGGATCCTCGACCGTGTCGCATTCAATCACCAAGTCGTGTGTCCGTCCCTTGTCGCAAAACCGAGCCTTGGTGCCAAACAACTTCTTCCCAACAACGTGCTCTCTCTTCGCAACAAAAACAGCACCACCGGTATCGACCTTATTGATTGCCTCCTTCTTCAAATCCCCGAGAAGCAACACCGTTTCTTGTTCAAACGTGATGGCCAAGTAATACCCTTCGACCGACTCCGGACCGGAGCCGAATCTAGCATTCGACAAGTCCCAACAGATGTCGATTTTACCACAATCGAGCTCCAAATTCTTGGACCCTTTTCTTTTAGAGAACAACCATGGCTTTACATCAACTTTACATAAACAATGATCGGCGGAATCATCGATCACAACACTAAGGCCTTGACCCATCAGATTCTTGGTCCATGTAACGGTAATCAAGCATGAACGACCGTGTAATCTGCACTGATAAACACAAGTAACCAAGTTCTGGGCAGCTTTAGCTGCACTCGACGACGACGAATCAGCAATTTGAACGCCGTTTTCACCGAAACAAGAAGGAAAGTCCCTCATTATAGTAACCATAAAGGGAAACGTTTCTTTTTCCTTCTAAAGCTGAGATTTTTTTATCCTTTTGCTAACCAAAAATAAATACAAGAAATGAACAGAATTGATAGAGAAAACAGTCCTACCTTGGACAATTGATGATGAACTCAAAAACCCACTTCCCAAAAAGCTTCAGTTTGATCTGGGATGTCTAGTTTTGGACAAGTTTTAAGGTTGTACACACACAAGGGAAAGATATATAGAGATGGAGAGGACTTGGATATGATTCACTATCAATGTCTGTCTTAGGTTCATCATCTCACTCTAGAATGGCCAAATTTTTAATGTGATTAAAAAAATAAAACAGTCTATTAGAGAAACACAGTGGGAAAGTAGCCAAGTAATAAATGAGAGAGAGATGTCACATGGAGGGGAGGGTCAACAGAAAATGTATGGAAAATACAATTGGATGAAAAGTGGCAAAAGGCTGTAATTTCAATATAAATGTTAAAGAATCAATTACCGATTAGTTTAGTATGATAAATGGTTAGATCCTTGATATAAATTGTGACGATGTTAATAAAATCATTAAATAAGTAAGAATAACAATATGTCTGATTTAGAGCGGATTTTATAAAGTTTGAGTACGATTGATTATCAAATCTCTAAACTGATCCAAATTTGAATACACTAAGTTCAAGTTTGATCCGAGTATAATAAGTTTGAATCTAAATTTAAAAATTTAAAATTTCATTGGTTTTTTTCTCTTTTTAAGTGACAACTCAAACAATATTGTAGCTTACTTTGATCTTAAAACTTTATTCCAAGCACCCACAATATTGAGAACGAGAGCCGTATTTGAAGAAGATAGGAAGCCAAAGTTGTTTTTTATTTTTTTAAAAAAAAACTTTTAAGGTAAGATTAATTCAACTTTTAAAATATTGAGGTTCATATATTTCGAACTCGGATATAGATCGAACTATGACAGAATCGATATCCAGCTTGCCTCCTATTAAGACTCATACTTTTTTTAAATTAAGATTCGGACTTTTTCTAATTAAAATTGAATTGATTTTTTTTCTTCGGATGTAATTTGAATTAAATTGTCATCCCTCCTAAAATGTATTAAATTCTTATTCAAACATACTTAAAAATATTATACTTATTTATCATTTTTAAAAGATTAGATTTTTATTTGAACAGATTGAAAATATTAATATCCTTAAATGAATAGTTAGTAAAATATTAGACAAGTGGCGTGTGAAGCAAGTTGTACTAAAAGCCGTTTGCTTCCAGTTCCATATGCAAAACCCCATTACTCACGGACCAATCCCCTTTCTTTTCCTTTGTTTTTTCAAGGACATGATTACTTTAATGTTGAATTTATTACAAGCAATATGCACCAACATACATTGCATTCCTCTTGGTATTTTCACAAATGTCTTTATACGTCAAAAGAAAATGATGTTTTATTTAAAAGAAATCTAGATTCAAATAATTACTTTTTAAAGTGTATATAAATTTTATCAAACACTATAAACCAGAAGATGAAAGCATCAGATATTAAGGATCCGCTCCGCGCAATTTTTCCATCCAGTTTTTAGTTGTCAAACAAATATGTATTATCGAACTATCAATCTTTGCACTTTTTAACTAATTTTTGCATCTGATCCGATTTCAAACCAAATTTTTGAAAAAGTTTAAATTTTTAGTTTCTCTTCCAAACGAATATTCTCGCTCAAACCAGGGTTTCAAGAGTTTCGCCAAACGAAGCTTAAAGAACTGGTGGTGAACAGTGGCGGAACTAACAAGGGACTAGGGTCATGGCCCTCCAAAATTTTAAAAAATTAGATTTTGACCCCCTAAATTTAAAAAAATTAATTTAACTCCTCAATTTTTTTTAAAAATTCATATTAAACTTTAAAATTTTAAATATTTTAAATTAAATCTCCTCTCATTATTTTTAAAAGCCCTTGTTAAATCTCTCACATTTATTAAAAAGTTTAATTAAACCCTTAAAAGATTGAAAATTTTAATTTAAACTTTTAATTTTTTTAAAAAAATAAATTATTTCTCACAAATTCTCACTTCAAGTTTCGCCCTGATGGTGAATCACATGCAGTGGTTGAAGATTGGTTGGCAAAGCCCCAGCGAATGGACCAATTCTTAGCAGAAACTTGGGGTTCATTGATAGGACACAAAAGAAAGTCATGTTTAACCAAATTTATTATGATTTTGTCCAGTCTTTTACACCATCAACAATCAAAATATATTCTATAAAAGGCTTAAATAAAAAAAAATAAGTACTTAAAGTATAATTTTTTTAAACTCTAGGTATTTAAAGTATTTTTATAAAAGTAAGTACATAAAATTTTAACCATTTTAACCAGTATAATTTTATGTGACTATTAGTTAACTACCGTTAAAAAAATTCGTTAACCAATGAAAAATAGGCATGTGTCAAGTTTTAATTTATAATTTTTTAATTAACTTTTTATTTTTAATAATTTAACCTTTTTCAAAAAAAACTTGAAATTTTAAAACTTTTAAAATAGTCCCCAAATCCCTAAATTCTAAAACTTCAAAATTTCACCATTGCAACCGCCGACCGCCATTGCCGACCTCACCCGTTCGGTTGTTGGACCCAGCTGACCATTTTTCCCAACTCGTTGTCGCCGAAAATCGGCGAATGATGTGCCAGCCGAACATTGAACGTCGAATGTGAAATAGCCGTTCGATTGGCACACCGTTCGTTGATTTTCGACGATGGCGAGTTGGGAGAAATGGACGTCCGGGTCCGACGATTGAAAGGGTGGGGTCGACGACGGTGGTGAAGATTTGGGATTTTGTTATTTTTAGGGATTTAGGGGCTGATTTGAATATTTTTTAGAATTTTGGGATTTAAAAAAATAAATTGTAAAGTTTTTTTAAAAAATAATTTAAAAAAATTCAATATTCCTTCCATGTGTCACGTTTTGATTGGATAACAAATTTTTTTAAAGGGCCGGACACCTAAAATTATAACAATTAAAACTTTAGGTACCTATCAAAAAATATTTTAGGCATTTAAAGTTCAAAAATATATATTTTGAGTACTTAATTTTCATTAAAGCCTTCTATAAATTGATCGTACTTCACAATTACTTTTTCTTTTTTATAATAATGAGTTTTTAATTTATTAATCGATTAAATAAGATCTAATATTATAAAGAGTTATTATAAAATACTTTTTAACTTATTTTTTATTTACAATGACAAAATTAGAATCATTAATTTTACTTAAAAAAATCTAATATTTCGGTCTAAGTCAACTTCATTAATATTTGTTTTTACTTTTTAACGCAACGTAAAATATATTTATATACAATGTGCCCCCCCCACCACCACCTTTCAACAACTAATTCGTTGAATTTATGCAAAAATCATCATGTCAATGCCTAATGCCCTAATTTTTTAATGAGTTTTTGTCGATTAGCTTCATGAATAATTAAGCAATGTTTCGAACTACGTACCCTCGGGATGTGAAATATATATAAATGTTTTATACAAACTTTTTCTCTGTCAAAAACGTTGAATCAATAATAATTCTCAGGATTGTTAGGTTTCTAACTAGCTAAATTAATATTATATTAAAATGTCTTGGAAAATGACATAAAAAGTATTGACGTGTAAAAAAATGGCTTAATAGTTAAAAAGGTGTGAAGCTTTTACTATTTTTCTAGTTTAGTGCTTAATTTTTTTTTGTCACTTTGATGCCTAACGTTTCATTCTGTAACTCAATTTGGGATTTTTCGTAACGAACTTTAAATTTACGCCGTTATCCAATCAAAAATGACCACGTGGCAGACTTTTTATTATTTAAAATGAACTTTTGAAAATAAAAAAGATTAAAAGTAAAATTAAGTAAATTAAACTTTTACTTAATTTATTTTTATTTTTTTTATTTTCAAAAGTTCATTTTCAGATAATAAAAAGTCTATCACGTGGTTATTTTTTATTAGATAACGACATAAATTTAACGTCCGTTACGAAAAATCTCAAACTGAATTATGAAATGAAACGTTAGGCACCAAACTAAAAAAAAAATAGGTTGGGCACATTTTTAACTATTAAGCCTAAAAAATTATACAACGTGTATAATACTTGAACAAGTGGAAAATAACAATAAGACGACATGATATAAAAAGTAAAACAAATATCATGTGAACTTAGATAGGACATGAACACGCTACTCGCAGTGACACATAATTTTTCATAACATTTGAGTATCAAGTTGAGAAGAATACATCAAACATATAAAACACTATTGAACAACGATTGAATAAATTTCATATGAACTTAAATACGACATGAACAATAATTCTACTCTTTTCAAAATGTTAAGTATTTTAACACGACCTCAGTTCTTTTAAAAAGATGTTGAGTGTTAAATTGATAAAAAAAAATAGTGAGAATGGCTTCATTTTTTTTTTCAAAGTAGAAAGTTTGAAGGCATGAATTTGATGAGAGCTATTTTCTACTTTGTGCTACTGTTTTCTTTTTCAGTCTTTTTTAATGTAAAATGTGAATTGTCAATCTAAATTAGGTAGGCTAGCTTTCATAATAAAAGGAGTAGGGGATTGTGGGCCAGTCTTTTAATACAATTGATTCAACTTTTATCATATAAAACAAGTGTACATATGTACCTGTAACCTCAAGGAATAGTCTCAACAGTAGAATATGGATTATTCTCTTTCGCTAATCTGAAATTGAATGCAGTTTAATATTCTGTGCGTTGTTGCCTGCTATGTTGAACAGGCTGCTTCGAGAACGTGACTCTGATATAACTTGTCAAAGTTAGATTTGTTCTAACATAATAGTACGGTTTTAAGTTTTAAACTCGACTAAGTCAGACTCTAAACAAAGCTTGAAAGTTTTAAAGCATGCGAAAGCAAAATCAAAATGAAATGGCTTGCGGAAAGAACAAAGAAAAGTTTGAGTGACTGAATACACTGCTTGAATTACTCAAATATGAGATGAGAAGCGAGAAGGGTGAGCCTCTATTTATAGTTGACCTTCAATACATCCGATAGTTCTAAGCGAATTACATCAACGGTCAAGAACTTTATCTTAGAGGGCGAAGCTATAAAATTTTAAGAGGGTGAACATATAAAATTTTAGGAGACGAAAATAGATTTTATAGAAAATACATAAAAATTTTATATTTTTTTAATTATATATAAATTTTAAATTTGCAGAGGACGACTGCCCTCTCGATCGATCCTTGTAAACTTTTAGTAACCATGTTGAGGGGGAAGTTGATGTTTATGGCTAACTAATGACAATTATGAAAACTAAAGCTGCTGCTGTTTGGTCCTTTTTCTACAACTGAATTTTGGGGTAACTTCTTTTCCTTGCATTTAATCTTCTTTTAAAGCAAGTGTTTCACTATTTTGAGTTTTAATTATGTTGCTGGGTTCATCTCTTGGCACAGCTCCAAATCATGTCAATGTCCTAACAAAAACATCATTATTGATTACTTTGCCTCAACTCTCTGGAGTATTTTCTGGCAGAGATGGATAGTGAAGGAAAATGCTTTTTTTCTTCTTCTAAATAGTGCAAGAAGTTATTGAATTTTTGAAAGAAATTAATTAAGTTTGTGACTTATTTTTGTATTCAATTAAATATTTATACTCTAATTATTTATTAATTTGTCTCTTTGATCGACATTGACCATAAAATCTAATAATTTTTTTATGAATTGGTATAGCATATTACATTATTGTGTTGTGTTGTGTCATTTTTTTAATAATTTTGTTGTACGGTGATCTCTAATTTATGTGAGTGTTTTTAATAAACTTTAAAATATTAACTTATTTTAAATTTAATAAAGCCAACGTCCATATTTACCGCATGACTTAACGAAAAATTCCTCATGTAAATAACGTGTTAATAACATGTGAAAAGTGAATTAAAATTAAAGATCTATTACAATTGTATAAAATTAAAATTTGTGTATAGTAGTGACATTTGATAAAAGTTAATGGATACTTTTAGTACTTATTCCTTTTTTTATTGTTGGGATTAAACCCAAGTAGTTTAAGGAATTTAAAAAAAAGGGTACTTTACCTAAAATATTGTTGAAAGCTGTGTAAAATATTATCAAATATGTAAAAAATATTAAAACATCGTAGCATTTTATAGAAGATAATTATCGTGCAATCTATACTGCTGGAAAAATAACATCCATTGAGACTATTTATTTATGGGTAAATTACACCATTTATCGCTCAAATTTTTTTATTCCTATTTTGGTCACTAAAATTTAAAAATTTTAATTTATTAACTCAACTTTCGAGTTGCTCCTATTTTTTGGTCACTCAAATTACATGGCTTTTATTAATATTGTCATATGATATGATATGATAATATTTTATTGTTTGTAATGTCTTGCTAGATTTAAACTAAAAAAGTTAAAATCTTGTAACCCTAATCCCTAGCTTACCTGAAACAAGCAAACACCCAAATTCTTAAAATTAAAAAGAAAACAAAAATATAACTCAAAATCTTTAATAAAAAGGGTACCATGGTGGGCTTGAATTCCTTCATTTGCAGCAATTTCTTCAACGCCAACTGCAATTTCTCTTGCTGAAAAATGACGTATTTGGGGTGACTGATTTGCAATATGTATATTATGGATTAGAGTTTGTAAGTTAGGGATTAGGGATTAAAGATTTTATTTTAACTCAAATTTGGCATGGCAATGAAAAATAATAAAAAATGCAATGTCATATAAGAATATTAATAAATAAATCATGTCATTTCAGAGTGACCAAAATATGAACAATTTGAAAGTTAAGTTGTTAAATTAAAAACTTTTAAACTCTAGTGACCAAATTAGGAGTAAGAAGAAAGTTGAGTAATGAATGAGATAATTTACCCTTCTTCTTTTTTATCATTCTTCAATTACGTTTAGGTTTAATTTATTTTACAATCATTGAATTCAAAGTCAAAATTCCAAATTACAATGATTATTCATTCTAATTGTAAATTTATTTAGTTGTATATTATAAAAAGTTGCATTTAAATTTCATTAAAATGCTCTTAACTTTTTACCAACAATCAGGTAATCTATTGAGATAAGACGTTGGATAATTTAAGTAAATTTAGAGTTTCGAATTCTGATATTGTAAGTAAAGAAAATTGAATTTAGATGGTCGTTCTTATCATAGATCTTTACAAAATTTCATCCGGATTAATCGATCAATAAATTAAATATCAATAATTAAACCAAAAATATATATATTTAATTTATATACCATCGACCATGGGATTTAGATTCTTTGATAAAAAATCATATGATTTAGATTTCTGCCGAATTTAATTTATGACGATAATGAAAGTAGTAACTATTATTAATGCTAACGTTTATACCTAAAATAACTATTTTTAAAGTATCACCAAAGTATCACTATTTACTAATATAATATAAACACGTTACACGTTTATACTCAATCTTTTCCCTAGCTCGGCAATTTTTCCCCCTAGCGCCTCAAGTTTTTATAATCGGCATCGACACCGGTTTTGCTGTCAGTTGTCAACCGTCGAATCTAATTTTTTTAGTTTTTTAATAAAACAGTTCTATCTCTGTGATATGACCTTTTTTCTGCTTTTATGACACGTTTATCTCTGTCTATTCGCATGTTTATCTCCGTCTTTTGCCATATTTTCTTCTACTCCTTTCGGTCGTTTTGGTTGTTCTTTATTTTATGTTTTATCAAGGTTGGATTTGACGACGCCATAACTGATCAAGATGACGCTTATTTGTAATCATGCTGGTCTTTCCTGCTTTGGACTCTCGGATTGCATTTGGATACGCGTTTGCATTCGTAAAGAGTCTTCTCACGATGCTCGACTTTGATTTGCAGTTTTCCGGTGGTCTATCAATAGATTAATCCCCTTTTGTGGTTCGTTTGTCGATGCAGTCAGGTTGTTCGTGTCAATTTTTTGTTTTGAGTATTTTGGATGAGTTTTAACCTTTTCATGTATGGTCCTTATCTGATCTAAAGTGGCTAAAATGTCTAAATTATGTATTTAGTTTACAATGCTAATTGTAAAACCTTATTGTAGTTATGAGTATTTTTTCGTTTAATAAAACTAGTAAATTTTTTTTTTAAAAAAAAGTGAAACTTCTATGTCCACGAAGAACTTGTATATAACAAAAAATAAAACATGAAAAACCAAATAGCCTGAAGAAACAACAAAATCTTCTCTTGATATGACTTTTATCTTCCGAATAAACCCAATAAACATAATTAAAATTTTAGTGTCTCTATCCAATTAAACGCTTAAATAATGATATGTGAGTGGCGATAGACAAAATCAATCTTGCATAATATCCTGCTAATATTTTTGAATATATTGACAAAACTGTCATAAAAGGGAATTTAACCATACTAGATCGTCGAACTTCTCTGATCAGAGGTATATATTGTGATAATTGCTGCACGAACGCTAGGCTATAACTAAATGTTAACAAAAATCGTGTCATAAGACATATACAAACTGTGCCACGAGGCAAATGAAATAAACATAATAAAATATGCAAAAAATGAACTCGAGACAAAGGGAATTTTAGTCTAAAACTAAAATTTAAAAAATAAAAAGACCATCATCTATCAACAACCAACACACGATTAATGCCACGGTCAACGGTACAAAAAAAATAAAAAATAACAGTAAAGAAAAAAGGAGGACGACTAGGTTAGTTGTCATGTTATTTTTAATATAATTAAAAACACATGAATTATTCAACCTCACTTATAAAAAAAAAATTTCACCACTCATACATAAAATAATTACTTTAAACACATTTATATATTCCAAATTACAACTATATTATCCATTTTAACCGGCTTTATTAAATAAAGGGTCCCTTGAGCGGGGGTTTTAGATAAAGGGATAGATTTGGATCTCTCTAGTGTGTGGGATTTGCCGTAGGACGGCTTATTAGAGTGGTTGATTAAATAAAAGTTTGACACCACATAATTTATGTATATGCATGAAAAATAATAGTAACATTTAATATATATATATATATTGTTTGAACTCATTAAGTGGTATGAGTAAAAAAAGTGTTATTATTTTTAGGATATTTGAATTTAAATAAATTGTCTATACGATGTATGTGCATTTTTTAAAGATTGAAAATAAAAAATAAATATTACTGACCCAAATATTTAACGAGAACATCCACTTCAGCAAATCCCCCCTAAAATAAACCATCATCTACCGAGGCAAGTACACAGCCTGCACCGTTAAGGGAAGGGCTTGTATGCATGGCAACCTAGCGTTCATTTATTTTTTTACATTGAATAAATATAATTATTTATTTGTTTATTTAACAAGTAAACGTGAAATTAATACAATGTCCATAATAAAATTAATAATTTATAAAAATTAAAGTAGATTAAAAGTTCATATGTATACAAAATCAAAATTCATATATTTTTGATAAAAGTGCGTTGGACTTTTACAAAAACAAGTTTACTAACAAGTTAGTTACTCCTATTTGTTAATAGGTACATGAAACTTTATTTATTTATTTATTTAGGTCAATTTTTTATTTTTTTTCTTTTATTTGTTGTTTTTAAATAAAAAAACTGTTGGTATTAAAATAAGGATGATTATTTCCACGCACCAACGATGGAAACTAATAATCAAAAATTGAAATTACAGATTAATACGTGTTTTTATTTTTTATATGAAAAATGAGCTTGAATTAAATCAAAATATCAAATTCACCTTTCTAACAACATGAGTAAAAGATACGATCCAATCAAGATCTAAAATGTCAAATATACGATATAAAAGTGTAATCGTAGAGCCACAACGTCTATCCCGTGGAAGAAGTCGAATGTTAGTTTGGTCTTCTCAAAGTTTTTTACAAATTAATGTTAAATTTCAAAATTTTGAATACTTCCAATTAAATCATCTTTCATAATTTATAAAGGTTCTTATTAAATCTCTCAAGATTATTAAAATTTTAGTTTAAACCTTTAAATTATTATAAAAAAATTAAATTCATCATCAAACTTTTACTACAAGTTTCGCCACTGCATAACAAACCTACCTAAAATAATAATTTTACTTTTTCCTTGTTTAACTTGCAGAGGCTCAACATGAGACGATCATCACAATCTTGTTTTCTTCATTAAAACGCTAGAATTCGATCCCCTGTCCTTACCTAAGGGATCTAGCGCCTCATCCCGCTTGATTAACTAATTGTTGATTATAATAATTTCTACTACCAGTTTGATATTACTTTTGAAAAGTGTGGTGGTACTTTTTGAAAAATGCTTTATATTTTGTTTGGTTTAAAATATGAATATTTGATATTACTATCAAAAAATGTTTTTAAGTAGATAAATATTTATTTTAAAAAATATAAAAGAAATTGTGATATAAACGATAATAGAGATGACAATTTAATCCGAGTCCGTTTCGAAGAAAAAAATCCATCCAAATCCGATAGGAAAAAAGTACGAATCTGAATCCGAAAAAAGGGTCTGAGTCCTAATAAGAGATGGATCGGATATGGATATTGTCATGGTTTGATCCAAATCCAATCTAGGTCCATGTTCGATTCCAGTCCGATCCATATCCGAGTTCAAATCAAAACATTTATGACTTTTAATTCTTTAAAACAAAATATCATTTATAATATTTTCATTAAAATAATAAGGCAACACATATAAAGTAAAAAATTAACCTAAATACATAAAAAAAAACATAAATATGTATTAGGTAACTTTAAAAATAAAATTAACTTACATATATATCCATATTAAAAGTGATAATAAAAATATAAACACATTAAAAATACAAATTAAATAATAATTATGATTTACATCTATGAACTAAACTTAATATAGTGTAATATATCTACTTATATCATATGCAATAATGCATATAAACATAGATATGAAAAAAGAAATAAATGTAAGATAAAGATATAGACAAACAAACAAGAAAAAACACAATGGATAAATAAATATAAATATCAATAAATTACTGAAAATTAAGGAAATTAGTGAATAAAATAGTAAATAATGTGAAATTGCGAGATAAAGTTAAGATATATTAGGCTAAAATTATGAATTAAAATAGGAAGCAAATTAAAAGAATAAATAACAAATACAAAATTTAAATGTAGTAAACAAACAATGGATGGAAATGAATAAAATCAAAATTAAAATGGCATAAATTAAAAACGAAAGAAAATAAAATTATGGACTGATTTGCATTAAATAAAAATATTAGAGGGCTGAAACACAATGTACCCTTAAGACGCTAAAATTTGCGGATCTACCCTTCAAATTCGGGTCAATATTAGGATAACAATTTAATCTGAATCCAATCCAACAACAATCAAATCCAAAGCTGATTAAAAAAATATCAGAGTTTGACGGTAATCCAATTTGGACTCTACACAGTCCGATCCAAGTTCGATTCATTATTACCCTTAAACGGAAATAAATGATTAATTATACTCAAAAATACTTTTTAAAAAGGTAAAAATTAAAAACTTTAAATCGTAAAAAATACTTTTCAAACCAAATTGAAAATAAATTTTTGACTGATATTCTTACCCTTTCAAAAGTTGGTTTAAGACTAAAAATAATAAAAAATATGTAACTTTTTGGGAAAATTTTTTTTGAGCTTGATCTGAAAAATACTTTTCAAAAGCTAAAATTTTTAACTTTTAACTTTTTTAAGAATACTTTTAAATAAAATCACATATATATCATCGTTTATATCACAATTTTTTTTATATTTTCAAAAAGATGTCGAAAATAAATATTTTAACTACTTAAAAATATTTTTTTATCAATAATACAAAATATTCATATTTTAAATTAAATAATTTAAACATAATTTTAAAATTATTTTCCACTATATTTTTTAAAAACAAAATCAAATTAACCCTCTGTATTAGTTTTGACCCAAAACACAATTTTTTTGATTTTGAGGGAGAAGGGAAATTGATTGCAAATATGGAGGGAAAGTGGAAGTGAAAAATGGAGGCACAATGTGAAAAGACTATCTTACCCAAGAAAGCATGGTGGCTTTACTGCGTGTATGTATGTTACCAACCACTCTATTAAGTCCAGTACACAGCAAAGCCCCCACACTAGAGAGAGAGAGAGGGACCCTAAAATCCCAAATCTATCCTTTTCTCCAAGCCTTCCACTTAATAATCCCCCAAAATCATTTGGAACGCCATTGGAGTGACCGTCAGCTTTCTATCTCCGTACTATAATACGACGCCGTGGCACGATAGGATCCCATTTCAATCCGCTGTATTGGGTTAAGGTACCTGATCACTGTCCGCCGCTTCTGACACTATTCTCCTGCACTTTCTATTTAAGAATTTTATTTTCATTGATTTCTTCTGTTTTTTTTTTTTTTCAATTCCAGGGTCTTGATTTTAGAGTTTTGCTAGATCCTTTTGAGTAGTTTGGGCAGTTCAATTTTCTGTTGTCAAGGTGAAACCCAATGGGGCTTGTCTACTGTTTTTCTGACCCAAGAAAAAAAGGGTACCTTCTCGAATCTAGGGTTTTGTAAGAGATGGAAGAGGGCTTAGGATCTAGCTGTTTGCAGTTTAAACCTGATGAAAGTGAGGTTTTGCCAAGGCAAGACATTGGGGAAAATACTGGGGATGATGTGAAACAACCGGGTCTTGATTTAAGTGATGAGCCGTTATGGTGTTCTTTGAAAGAGGTTGAATTTGAGAAAAAAGAGGAGATTGAAGAATGTAGGGAAGACGGTCGCGTGGGTAACCCGAAAGTTGGTGAATCGGATGATAGGGAAGAAAGGGGATTTGTGGAGGATAATGTAAATAGTAAAGAAGATAGTGTGAAGAAAAAAGTCAAGGACGAAGGGTTGGAAGGTAAAGTCCAGTTTTCTGGCAGGGTTTTACGGTCAATGTCTGCAGTGAAATCTGGGAGTGTGATCCAAGGTGATAAGGTTGGGAGTGGGGTTGATAAAACTGAAGATGGCAATGGTTCTGAGACAATACCAACTGAGGTGGTTAAGGAGGGGAATGAACAGTCTCATGGTGAACTGGAGGAGGAAAGCTTAGAAGGTAAAGTCCGGTTTTCTGGCAGGGTGTTATGGTCGATGTCTGCAGTGAAATCTGGGTGTGTGATCGAAGGTGATAAGGTTGGGAGTGGGGTTGATAAAACTGAAGATGGCAATGGTTCTGAGACAATACCAATTGAGGTGGTTAATGATCAGTCTCATGGTGAAGTGGAGGAGGAAGGCTTAAAAGGTAAAGTCCAGTTTTCTGGCAGGGTTTTACGGTCGATGTCTGCAGTGAAAACTGGGAGTGTGATTGAAGGTGATAAGGTTGGGAGTGGAGTTGATAAAACTGAAGATGGCAATGGTTCTGATGCAATACCAACTGAGGTGGTTAAGGAGGGGAATGATCAGTCTCATGGTGAGGTGGAGGAGGAGCAGAGAAAGGTAGGTAAGATGGAAAAGCGTAAGCGTGGGAGACCACCCAAGTTTCAAGGGAAGAAGGGGTTTGAGAAGAAGACACTCAAGCAGCACGTAGGAGAGAATGATTGCCTCGATAGTAAAGTGAGGAGGAAGAAGCTCAAGCGCAAGCGTGGAAGACCACCCAAGTTACTGGGCAATGTTAGGTCTGTAAAGAAAGGGTTTATTATGGAAGCAGGGGAGAATGATTGCTTTGATGAGGATACGACTAAGGAGTCTAAGGGTAAGCGTGGTAGACCACGGAAGGTGCATGAGAATAGTGGGTTTGAGAAGAAAGAAATTAATGTGGAATCAGAAAGGAGTGACCAGTCTGATGGTGGTGGCATTAAGAAAAATAATTACCGTGGGCATGGCAGGCCAATGACCAGACAAAGGACTCAGGAGGTTGGGAAGGAAGCAGACGAGATTAAAGCAGGAGAGAATTATCACTCTGGTGTTGAGGGAAGGAAGGAGGCAAACCACAAGCATGAGTCACCACCCAAGATGCATGACGGGGTTGAGAAGAAAGCTGTTGATGCAGAAATGGGAGAGAGCGGTCACTTTGATTGTGAGTCAAGGAAGAAGGTCATGCATCGGCGTGGGAGACCACCTAAAGTGCAGGGCAGTAATGGTTTACCGAATAAACAAGTTGAATTGGAAATGGAAGGGATTGATCAATGTAAAAGCAAGATAAAGGAAGGTGTGATCCATAAGCGTGGTAGGCCAGCAAAGCTTCAGGGTGGTAGCAAGGGTTTGAAGGGGAGGATTATAGACGGGAGAAAAAAGTTGGGTGGGCTAAAAAGAGGCAGAAAGAAGTTAAGGGGGAGTTTAAGGTTTAATATGCCAGCTAATACTCCATATGCAGAGAAGAGACTGATTGGGAAAGAATCAAATCTAAAGAGGTCTGCTAATGAGGATATATTTGATGATATGGAAAAGAATGAGAGCAAGGCTTCAGTAATGTTAAGACCTCAGGTTGTTAAAGCGGAAGACAATGAAAAGGGAGTAAAGAAAGCCTGGGATGAAGGGGAACTGAGAAGGTCAGAAGCAAAACAAGCTGTGAGAGATCGAATAGTGAATATGCTTAAAGCAGCTGGTTGGACAATTGATTATAGGCCTCGGAATAATAAAGAGTACAATGATGCAGTGTATGTTAATCCCAAAGGAAGGACGCACTGGTCAGTTACGTTGGCCTACAGGATGCTTAAAAAAATTCATGAGAACGGTGACTCTAAGGTTTGTCCAAATGGTTTCATATTTACTCCAATTCCTGAAGAAGAACTTAGCATCCTGAAAAGAATAGTTAAAAAGAAAAGGGTCGGGAAAAAGAAGCCAAAAGGGAATGGTGATGATACTAAGGATGATGGACAGGTTAAAAAGAAAATTAAACGAAAAAGGAAATGGGAGGACAATGAGAAAAAGAAAAAACAGAAGCATCCGAAAGAGATGCTTTCGCTTCATGAAGAGAAAAACTCTGATGGTACATTACAAAGGGGAACACAAGTGTCGAGCAGGAAGCGTAAGCTACATCAGACACAAAAGAGAAAGCGATATGCTTTGTTGGTCCGCAACTCTATGGATGGAGCTGAATCTGATAATAATGGTTATGTGCTATATGAAGGAAAGCGAACTCTGCTTTCTTGGATGATTGATTCGGGCACTGTTCCACAGGACGGGACGGTGGAATATTTGATTCAAAAAAGAACACGTACTCGGGAGAGTAGGTCCGGTAGGATAACAAGGGATGGCATCAAATGCAACTGTTGTAGTAATGTCTTCACCATTGCAGAATTTGAAACTCATGCGGGGAGCAAAGTCCATCGACCTTTTCAGAATGTATGTTTAGAAACAGGAGTTCCCCTGTTGCAATGCTTATTAGACGCATGGAACAAACAACAGCAGTCTGAACTTAAGGGCCTCCATTTTGTGGATTTTGGTGGTGAAGACCCCAATGATGATACCTGTGGTATTTGTGGGGATGGTGGTGATTTGATCTGTTGCGATAGTTGCCCATCAACATTCCATCAAAGTTGCTTAGATATAGAAGTAAGTACTTGTTGCCACATGTCTTTCTTACGTGTCTCCCTTTACAAACTTTTAATTTCTCTCTAACAGTTTTTCAGTACTAGAGCACATGAAAGAATGGGGAAAATGCTTAATAATATATTTTTTACCTTTAGCAGACAATGAAATCTATTTGATTAATGGGATAGGGTGTGTAAGAATACCAACAAGTTTCTGTATATTCATGTCAAGACTATTCACTAAGATCAAAGAGTGACAGAAACTTAGATCAACAAGCATAGATTGTAACTTATGCTCGGAATTCTTTGTTGAAGTCACTTCAATACAAATCATTTGTGAAAAGTAGCCAGAAGGAAACCTGTGTCTGAGTTCTATTTTTATGTTTTTTTTTTTGGGAGTTACATGTAGAAGTAATTTTTAGTTTCTGGGAAAATTAAAATCTTGATCATGCTTAATCTACTCTTCTGATTTTCTTTTCTTTGCCACAGGCATTCCCTTCAGGAAGCTGGAACTGTGTCTACTGTACATGCAAATATTGTGGGATGGTTGGGAATATGCATCAAAGGGTCAAAGATGACAATGCTGTTCCTACAGTTCTAACATGCCATTTATGTGAAGAAAAATGTATGCTCTGTTAAGTTCCAAGCTGTTGTGTATATATGTTGATTGTTGGTTCCCCTTGACCTTTATTTTAATTTTGGTGTCATTATTGTTGTTCTTGCTATTATATGCCATTCATTTTTGAGGGATTTTTTTGGTAGATCATGAACCATGTATTCAGCCCATGGATGCTTTTCATGATGGTTCCAGTAGTGCATTCTTTTGTGGGAAGAGATGCAAAGAGGTATAATTTTAGTTTGCAATTGATATAGTTGTGCTGTGGGGAATTTGTAGTGCTTTGCTATATTTGTAAATATAGTTTTAATTGCTATTTTTTTACTGTTAGTTAAGTTGTTCCTGCTGTTATGAAATGATTGTGGTTCTCGCTTTGTCAAATTTAAGGTTGTTGTCTCTATTTGTCTACTTGGAGTCTAACTCTTTATCTGCTAGAAATGTTTCTGTTATTGAATTTATACACTAAATTGATCCCATCTTGTGCAAGAATGGGAAGGGATCCCTATACTGTTGTGTCCATTCAACCAATCTCTGGCTCACTTCTAGAGTTATTCATTTGCACACATGTTACGATCTGTCTTTAAATGTGTAAAATTCATTAATGTCTCACCCTTTTTGAAACAGAGAAAGGGGGGGGGGGGGTTGGCTACTTTTCATATTTTGAAGTTGATTCTGAAGTTTTTTGTTTTTCTAGTTGTTTGAGAGACTTCAGAAGCTAGTTGGGGTTAAACATGAACTTCCAGAAGGCTTCTCATGGACCCTTGTTCAGCGTTTTGATATCAGTTCAGATGTTTGTCTCAATGAAGCATATCAGAAGGTTGAATCAAATTCAAAGCTAGCTGTTGCATTATCTGTGATGGATGAGTGCTTTTTGCCTCTTGTCGACCACAGAAGTGGGATCAATCTGATTCATAATATTGTCTATAATTTTTGGTATGTGTTCCATCTGTACTTGAGTCTACATTACATTCTTGAAGAAAACATGGCTTTTCCTTCTAACTATGATTTGATTTTTTTAGCTTGGTACTGTACGCACGTCTTCATTTTTTAATTCTTTTTTGGGTTTTGGCAACAAAGATACGAGCAAACTTTCTTTCTTCAATAGCCCTATTTAAAGTTTAATATGCCTGAGGAAGCATATGTTGTTGAATAATTGTTACCTTACTGCTTAGGAGTTTAGAGAACTTTTTTGCACTTGCCCTAGGTCTGCGGGTTTAGGAGATGTTAGATAGAATGATGGCTAACTGCTCTAAATGTGTAGGTAAAAACAATCCAAACAGGCAACATGTATAGTGATGGCTTAATATGACATTTATACATTATAATAGTTACTATAACCTTAGTTTTAAAAAGTGCGCCTAGGCACATGGAGGCGCCAAGGAAAACGCCTCTGCCATTAAAGGCGCAGCGAAGTACCGGATGCGCCGGGAGGTGCGCGCCTTTCTGAAGGCACTGGGCGCAGCGCTTTTGGCGCCTTTAGGAAGGAGGAGAAGAAGTCCAAGCTTACTTTTGATTTTTGTCATTCTTCTCTGGTTTTTAGTACTCTGTTCTTTAGTTTTTTTCTTTCTTCGAGTTGAAGAAGAAGAAGGGGGAGGGAGGGTGTTTTTCGTCTGTTAACATTCTTTATAATATTCTTTAATTTGTTTCATTTTCCTAGACATTTTAGTTGTGGTACAGCTGGCTAGGCATTAAGTGGTAATTTTTCATTTCTTTGTTTTCCAATAACAACACGTTTAGTAAAAAGTAAAGCTTTTTACTTTAATTTATTTTTCTTTAATTGTTAGCTCTTGTGGGACCCAAAAAAATGTTTTAATGACAGTTTTGGTGGCATAGTTCACTGAACCATTGGCTTTTTTGTTTTATTTAATTATCTTTTTAAAACAAAAATAGGGTTTTTTTTACTATAACTTATTATTATTATTATAAAAAAATAATATTATTACTTTTGTGATTCAAAGACTTTGTCTAGATTGAAAAGAATATTTTAATACTAATTTTGATGTAAATTAGTTTAATAAAATAAATTTTATTTCTAAATATTTAGTAAATTAAATAAAATGTTAAAATTACCTATTCAAATAATATAAATTTATTAATATATTAAAATATTCACTTTTAATAGTTTTTAAATCTATAAATGATTGTAAATATATTCTTATTAGTTATTTTCATCAGATAAAGAACATATATATATTTTTTTCATTTTCATTTTATTTGTTTATTTATATTTAAATTGATATAAATAATATTTATATTATTTAATATAAAGAGCGCCTTACCTACGAAAGGCGCGCGTCTTCGCCTAGCGCCTCGGCTCCAGAGACCTTTGGCGCCTCGGTGCGCCTAGCGCCTCTTAAAACTAAGACTATAACAATATGAAATGTTTAAAGGCTTCCATCTTAACAGATTGACATTTTCATTCTTTTTGTGGTCGCGTGATACTATCTTGCTATGTGAATAACTGGGACAACCTAATGCCTTTATTTATGGTGAAGCAATATTTGATTTTTCTGCAGTCATTGTTGCTCTGCTTTTGAAATTGAATAAGACCAAGACATTCTTGTTTCAGGTAAATTGTTAATCTCCTTTTGTTCTCAGGTCAAACTTCACTAGGCTAAACTACAGCGGTTTTTACACTGCAATTCTAGAAAGGGGGGATGAGATTATCTGCGCAGCATCCATCAGGTAATATTTTTGTTTTTAGTTCATTGCAAATTATAATGTCTTTACATTTGAAGAGTGATAATATAAGATATCCATCTTGCCATACCAACTCATCCCTTTAAGCGCTCTTGATCATCTTCCTTCTGTTCCTCTGTTGATAGCTTCTAGACATTTACATTTTAGGCTATTTTGTTCAGTTATCTCCCCATCCAAATAGCAACTAGCCCCCTAATATGTGAATTTATTGGGACTGAAGATTTAACAAACTGCTGTTTGTTTCATGCCCATAAATAACTTTGTGCTCTGTTTGGAAACATGAATTTGGAAATTTGGATTCCTTTGCTATGTAAATAGCGAGAATGAATTGCATACATTACGAAGAAATAGTTAAGATTCAATATAATATATAGTTGAAAAAGTATAAAAACATGGATTTATAAAATCTAAAATTATATTAGGAATTTCAAATTCACTACTAAATAAGCATTTAACAAATCCATGGATTTGAGAAATAATAATGAATGTTAGTTTTCTAAGTATTTTATTACTCAATCTAGACTATCCATTAAGCCCAAATCCAAATTCAAGAGTCCAAGTTTCCAAATGCTACCTTGTAATATTTAATATGGTATATTTGTTGAACATAAACTAATGAACCTGCCCACTTGCCCTACTGCTGCACTTGTTTGGTTTAATTGTAATGATTACAATTATTTAATTATTGGGCAAGCAGGATCCATGGAAACCTGTTAGCTGAGATGCCTTTCATTGGGACGCGGTATGCCTATAGGCGTCAAGGGATGTGTCGCCGGCTTCTTTGTGCAATTGAATCTGTATGTCTGGCTTTATGTTCTCTTTGTTTATTTTATATTCGCATTTTGTATTATATTGCCTGGAGTATTAATTACAATTTTACGAATTTAGACATTCACATGTATGACTAATGTTATACACCACACCAGGACACTTCCTGCCACAATTTTTTTGGGGGTACTTAATAATTAGATTATTTAATTTCAAAAGAGTAGACATTATGACCAGATATCAAATTACTTATTTCTTTCAACCTAGTGATTCAGGAAAATTCATAGGTGACAGATTATATTCAAATATCTATAGGGATGCCTGAAAAGAGTAAGAGTGACAGTGATATGAAATTGGGCTATTTGATTTTAATTAATGTATTTCAGTTGGATTTCATTTTTTATGTATCTTTTTCTTGTCCCTTGAATTTTCAGTTACTTGGCTCCCTGAATGTTGAAAAATTAGTCATACCTGCAGTCCCAGAACTGAGGGAAACATGGACTTCTGTCTTTGGTTTCGAACCACTAGAAACTGCATGCAAGTCAAAGATGAGGAACATGAATATGTTGGTCTTTCCTGGTGTAGATATGTTACAGAAACCCTTGCAGACACATGTTACGGAGGAACAGATGACGGATGAGGCGTCCTATAAATCTGGAGAGAAGTGCCCAGTTATGTTTGATTTGAATGTTTCTGCCGAGAGTCTTGCACCTGAAACAGATGATATAAATGATGAACCCACTGCTGTTGAATCTACAATGCCACTTCCTGATGACACCTTGAAATATACTTCTGATATAATGGCTGATACTATCAATCTGCCAGAGACTGTTACAGTTTCTTCATCTTGCATTCCAGCACCTGAAGAAAGGAAGGTAGAATTTGACTCACGAAGCGTACATTCAGGGGAGAAAACTGATGAAACTTTTGTTAAACGGAACCTTGATTCAAAGCATGAGGGTTCTGTCAAAGACTCTGATAATATTGTCCATGCGGACAATGAAGTGACAGTTCATGTGTCAAAGGATTTTGGTAAGGAAGTTATTACTAATTGTTTTGATGGTACAGTTCAGATATCTGGGGATGCAAATGACTTGAAGCACCTTGAGAATTCAAAATTACACATGGTAGAACGTGTTTGTGTTTCTGATAAGACAGTCCATTCCGAAGAAGCAAAAATTTGCCATGCTACTTCCAAAGATGCGACCAACCAAACTTTTCCATCATCTCCCCGAAGTGCTCAACATGATGCTGCATGCAGTGTCAGTAAAAATAGTCCTTCCCGACAGGGTGACGAGATGGATACTTCCGGAGAAGTCTCGGCTCCATTCGATGTGACTTCCCATACAAATTGCAATGAAACATTGCAACAGTACATGCGCTTGTCCACAAAGGAGGTCTCAGCAGGCTCTGAGGTTGCCATTACTAACATTCCTGATCAGATAAACATCAACTGCAACACATTCTGATATATCTGAAAGGTAATATAGTTACTAATATGGCTCAGTTGAATGTATCAAATCCCCCGAGCACCCTTGATCATGTTCTCAAGTTCACTGTGATTCTGGATCTTAACACATTTCAAATTCTGGAGTGTCCCTTCACCATGTTTCCATCATAGGGGTGAGTTTTTGTTTAACCCAGCTTTGTTGTATGCGGTTGAGATCGAGTGTCCTTGTTGAATGGCAGCTACTCGTCAAGGTACTAGATTTCTGTATGCTTAGTATAGAATTTTTGATGGTGCAAATTATGCAAGAATTAAGAATTGGAACCTGAATTATGGAGCCATGGCAGGCTAACCTTAGGGATGTATAAGTTTTTTTTTTGTTGGTCATGTACAGTATAGGCCAACAATAGTGTTGTTTAGAGTAGGTTAACTCCATTGAGGTTTTTGTATATTTTGTGACAATCCCATGCACTTTGTTAGATGCAGATTTCATCTTTCAGATCTACCAATAATCTTTTTCTTTGATACTTATTCGTTTTAATTAATATAAATTATGATACTGTAATTTAGAATAATCTATGAGATAATTGATTATAAAATTATACTGTATATTTCGACATATTGATACTATTTAAGAATATTAGACTACGGAATGATTGAAACGTTATGAATCTAAATAACATAATCTTATTTTTGAGATTTATTAGTTGATCGAGTTGTCAATGATACTTATATTATTTTATTTTATCATTTTATATAAATATGAATTTTGATATTTATCTTAATAATATAATTACCTTTTTACTTAATAAAAATATTTAATTTTATTTTAAAATATAACTTTATGGGCCGTTATGTAATTTTGATTAACGAAACACTTTTAACTTTTAATATATTTTCATTAAATTATAAAGTATCTTTCAAAGGAAAAAAAAAGGCAATTAGCTATAGAATCTTAAAGACAACTGGTTGTGACATGACATAGACATGGGATATTCAAAGTTCTTACGTGCAAGATGGACCAATGTAATCATGTGCACAATTTACTAGTCACTTTGCTTTGACAAAAACATAAAATAAATTATATTATAATTTATACATAAAAAGAAAAAGAAAAACTCGATGTCTTCTATGCTCTATCCTACTTGGGATGGTATAAATCTTAGACCTTAAATATAATTTTTTAATTTTACTTATGAATATTTTTATTCACATAAGTTTTTAATTTCGGATTTCTGACCATTTTGATAATGTCATACTATAAAAATGTATCGTGTCATCGTGTGACATAATATTATAATGAAACATTATCACGAGAAATAAAAATAAAAAAATACAAAATTTATGGATTAATGTGAAGAAAATATCCGAGATTCAAATTGAGAAAAGTTTCCAAATCCATGTACTTTACCCCTATTATCTTGTAGACTGCCCTCGTTAACTATTGAACTGTACTTTTCCTTTTCACTTAAATTGGCTTACAAACTTAATAATAGTTATTCGTATGATTTGCATGCAGACCAGCAATATTAAAATTTAAATACAATTATTGTTCTTTATATTTCGGCGGCCGGCAATCATCGATGAAAGATTTGTCGTTTTTATTGTTCTTTTATTTTTTATCGTTTGTCTTATTTTTTTGTATTTTTTTAGTATTGAATAAATAATTATGTCCTTATTGCACGCTTTGTTCTACATTTTTGTACGTTTTTTTTAAATCTTTTGACACGCATTTTTCTTTAACGGTCGTTTGGTCATTCTTTTATCTGGTTATCTATTAGGGTTGGATTTGACATCGTCACGACTAATCAAGATGACGCTCTTTTGGTTATCTCATTGATCTCTTTGTTTTGGACCCTCAAAGTGAATTTGGATACGCATTTGTAATCACCATTTCTTATTCGCGATTGAGTTGTAATAATGACCATGTTGTCAACGTGCATTATTGTAATATGTATTTTTATGTTGTTTGTTGATGTTTTTACCTTTCATAGTTGACCTTTGGTGATGCTTGTATTTATTTTTTGTTTCGAGTCTTTGAGTTGGATTTTTACCTCTTCCTTTGGTGATAGTTTTGAAATCATTTCAATGAAGTCTTTGCCCCTCCCAAAATTGCCGGATATAATTTATTTTTAGGACATTATCAGTTTTAAAATTAATTAAATTAAGCACTGACCCCAAAATTTTCTAGTTTAATTGCTTTTAAGAAGTTCTAATTTTAAAATTAGTGAAATTAAATCAAATCTTCTTTAATTTTGTATGGTTTAATTACTTTTTAAGATCCAATCATTCCAAAATTAAACATTTTGTCCGGATTAATCGTTTTTGTTTATTATGATACAAACTTTCATTTTAATTTAGGATATATAATTGTTCAATAGCACTAGGGTTTCAATTTTAAAAGAAAGGGAAATAAATACAATCAATCATAGTTTACATGCACTGCCGTGGAATCCTGTCGCCGGCGATCTCAGTGACGTCACCGTGGCGGTCACCACCGTCTGTTGACACGAGGCTAACAACAAGATCAGCAAACTCTCCGACGATAATCTTGTGAGTACTTTTGGGATTCAATGCAAGGTAGCACAACAAAAGCTCATGCAAGTAATCCCACTTGGCCTTCACGTCGATCAAGTCACGTGCCTCCACCATTTCCTGCATGGATCTCCTAAAATCCATGTACGGGTCCGGGGAGAAAGTCGGGACCGCCACACCATCTTTAAACGCCGTCGTGTGGCCGGCTCTGAGGGTACCTAATTGTTTTGGAGTGGTGGTGACGGTCGACGATGGAGTTGGAGCTGCCCGGAGAAGTGAAAAAGAAGCGGTTCGAGGCGAAAGCAGTGGCGAAGTCGGGTTCAAGATCGGGGTGGGGGTTGGAGGAGGAGGAAGAATGGGATGAGGATTTGGAGGGTGAGTTGTAGTTATTGAAGAGGAGCGATGATGGGGTGGCGGCGGAGGAGGAGGAGGAGGAAGGGAGTGGAAGGCTGTTACAGGCGGAGGTTAACAGGGAGGGGGGAAGTTAATGGGAACTTGATCTTGATGAAGCAAAGGTTGAGGTTTTTTCCGACGGTGGTTGGCATAGTTGTGATGAAAACAGAGAAGGAAAATGAAGCATAATAAGGCTCCAATTTAATTCTCTTTATGTTCACTGTTCGAGAGTAAGATGAAACTCCATTTTTATATAGTATTTGCCAAGTTTTTTTACAATAAAATAATATTTATATTCCGAATGTCACTAACAAGTTTCAAACGCATACAAAATTAAAAACGGGATTATTACCCTATACACTAACAGTTTTTACAAACGCCTTAGTTTTAAGGTGTAAGATTTATGAGTTTAGGCGCGGAGATTTAAAATTTAGGGATAGTTGTTAGAATTTAATGTTTAGGGTTAGAATTTAGGGTTTAGATGTTAGAGTTTAGTTTTTAAGGTAATATGGTGAGGATTTAGGTTTTAATCTATAAATCCTAAATTATAATACTAAACTATAAATTTCAACCACCACCATCCCTAAACCCCTAAACCATACACCTAAACCCCTAAACCATACACCATAAACTAAGTTCCTAAACCCTAAAACTAAGGAGCTTGTGAAAACTTTTAATTTCTACCGCCAGTGCATCAAATAATTGCCCTTAAAAACGGATAAATGTCTTTAACTACTTGACCGATTAAAGAATTTAATAGTATTTGTAAAATCGTAGAAATTTCAGCTTAGGGACATTATTTTTATATATAAAATTATATTTGATACTTCATAATTTATAAATTTAATGTAGTTTTTTTTTTACAATGACAACTGAATTTTTATTAAAAAATCATGAAAGATATCATAAATACAACGCATTCAGAATGGAGAATAATAAGACTAGTCCACCAAAATCTCATACAAAAGCTCAAGGGTGCAAAGGAAAGTAAATTCTTTCATAAAGATTAGCATACCGTCAAAATATAAAAGCCTTCCTGGACCTCATTGTCTCTATCCAAACGAGACATTTTATGGGTTGAAAAAATGAGTAGTGAGCGAACCAAACTATCAGACAGATTGCTCCGCTACCCAGGCCTTATTACATCGGCAAACAACCATCAACCGAATGGAGATCTGTCTTTATATGACCACAGACAAAATCATAATCAGAAATTAACGTTTTAAAGATCTCTGTAAGAGCGCCAAAAAACAAAAAAAAAACCTTATACAAAGACATAAATTTTTATTAAAAATATATAAAAAAATAATAAATCTAATAATCGATAATCAATACTAAAATTAATTATTGACCACAAGCCAAAAAAACAGAAAGGCTGCTACGATAAAAGGTAGAGAAAAAATTAGGGTAAAACCCTAGAAAATGTATGTTTTTATATTTATTTATAATTTAATGTATTGTTAAGGAGTAGAATCGTGAGTATAAAAATTCAAATCAATTTCTATTAACTGAATTGGAAATATCCAAGCTATAGTTTAGATTCGCAGCTGATTTCATGTTTCGAAATGTTTTAATGTGTCTTTAAAGCAATAATACTGAATCAATCAAGTTTTTCTATTTGTTTAATTATTAAAATGCTAATCCATATTTGACTTAGAACATATTTAGGGACGAAACTACAATAGCAGTGGGAGGGCCAGTGCCCCATCCAATTATTTTGTCTAATGACAATCATAATCTCCCTCAGTTGAATACTTGTTCTATTACAATTAGTTTAATTATTAAACACGAAAAATTATTAAATGGATCTGGCTCACAACGTCATTTATGGTCTCATTCAATAATAATTTTTTATCTTATTTTTTTAAGGTAATCTTCACCTATTTCCTACATGTCATTAAATGAATGAATCTCATTGGATGAGACTATAAATGACGTGGTGAGCCGGGACCATGTAATAATTTCTAATTAAACGCCTTCTAAATTTTGAATTAACTATTTATTACGTCAACTCTAATTTTGATTTTAGGAGATTTTATTCCTCCCATTATCTAATCTTGATTCGATCTTTAACATATCTAAAATACGTAAGTTTTTATTGGACTAATAATTTCGATTTGATGCGTTAGAAAATAGTATTCTTCTAGAATGTTATTGATACTGTCTATTTTTTAATATGTCGAATTTAAGTTGATAATATAATATGTAGGTATGTGTTTACAATTTCATTAATATGTTCTAAATAGATTCACGTCAATTTTTTTTAAATAGTCTTAGGGTGATTATAAAATAGTATTTGTTTATATTTTTTTAATCCGTTGATAAAACACATACCTTGCAAATAAAATTACTTAAACTTGAATCTTTTATAATAAACAATATTTATTTTTTATTGAAATTACTCATTGAATTAGGACTCGCGTCAAATTTAAATTGACATTTAAAACTTGAATGATATGACTACAATAATAGTAGTAATACTTTTAAATTTAATTAAAACCTTTTGAAATTGAAGGTTAATTTAAAATCCGAAAGTCTACGGTTAACCCTATATATTTATATATTTAACGCATGTATGAATTTATAAACTATTATTAACACGTAAGATGAGAATAAACACTTTTTAATCAATAAAATCATCTCTTAATAATAATAATAATAATAATAATAATAATAATAATAAAAGGAAAGCGGTGGATCATGAAATGAAATAAAACCAAAAAACAGCACTCAAATTATGTCTCTTTTTTTTCTTCTGTTTTTAGTATTTAAATTATAATTTAGGCAAAATAGACCATTAAACTATCGTTTTTGGCCACTTTAAGTTCCTAAACTATTTTTTGGTCAAAAAATCTTTGTGATATGTCAACATTTTATTAGTCGAAATAATTTTCTTTTGACTTGAATAACTATCGGATTTAAAAGGATCAGAAATGATAGTTTAGGGGCTTATTTTGATATATGATATTTTAAAATTTAAAAAGAACATAAATATTTATATATGTTAGAAAAGCTTATAAAATAATTTTTGTAACCATGGACTTAAAGTGACAAAAAATGATTGTTTAAGGGCTTATTTTGCCCAAATCATAATTTAGAGACTTAAAGTGACCAAAAATAATGTTTGCCTTAATAATTATTTTAGTTTTTATTTTTTAATAATTTAATTTTTAACGTTTTATTTTAGGTTAAAATGGCTCATGCGCAGATAAAAAACTGTTAGCCAACTAGCAAAAAATAACTTAAAATGACTTGACAAAATGACACGTCAACAAAATTTATATATATATATATATTATAATTTTATAAAATTATTTTTCACTATTTTGACATTATTTCAAGTCAACACCTTTGTCTATATAACACTGTCATGTCAACGTGCATTGTCATATAGGTCTATCACGTCATTTCAAATAATTTATTGTTAGTTAACTAACAGTTTTAATCTGTAAAGAATTATTTTAACGCAAAATGAAACGTTGGGGGTTAAACTGATTCGGAAAAAATATGGGCCAAATGACTATTTAGTCAAACGTTGATGATATTTTTTATGCCTTCTTTTTATTACTCCCTCACAGTCCCATCAAATTTGTTCCTTATTGACTTTTTTCTGGTCAATTTTTTATAACTATGACCCATTAGTATTTAAAAGTTATTATTAATAAAATATATAAAAAATATATTTTATAAACCTTCAATCAAGTGGTTTTAAAATAGTATATTTTATAAAAATTATGTATTTAAAAAATTAAAATAATTATGGTTAAAGTTCTAAAATTTTGACTTTTAAAAAGTCAATAAAGAACAAAATTAATGAGCGGAGGGGGTATTATTTACCATGTATAGTTTCAATAAGATCAGCAGCTATTGTCGTTTGCCCATGGTTAGTTTTAGGGAACAAAAATCCTATGTTATATTTAATGTTTTTATTTATGTCATAACATTAAAAAATTAAACCTTAAGTCATAATCCTAATTTTTAAATCTTAAACCTTAAAAATAAATCATATACCTTGAACTATAATCATAAACCGTAAATTTATTTTTTTAGCGTGAGACATAAATAAAAAAACTAAAAAGAGAAAGAAGTTTTTTGTGCAGTTTTTGGATTGTTGTTTTGTAACACCCCGATTCTGTCCCGGATCCGGAGTATCACTTTCGGGTCACCCAAAACTGACCCATCAAAATTTCTATTTTAAAATCACAAGTTAGGAATTCTCAAAATAATTCATTACCGTAAAATCCACGTAGATAATGATATTAAAAGGGGTTTACAAAACATAAGCTCCAATTAAAATACTCCGTTTGACCAAATATAGTAAATCAAAATAAAATACAGACTCGGCTGTGGTAAGATCCTATGAATACAACCAGTCCAAACTAAACATCAAGTACTGTACTCTGAGATTGGCTCGATGCTGGAAAATCCTCCTCAATGTGATCCTCCAAACGCAACTTGTCAACCTACGCACGGAAGAAACCACAATTCCGCACGCTGAGCTAACAAAGCTCAGTGGTACATTTCTACTCTACCGCAATTCATGAATATCATAAAACAAGCATGCATGATAATATATTCAAGAGTGCACAGAAAGGCTTCTCCACATCTAAGGATCATCTTCTAGCCTATCATAGCTAGAGCTTACCACTGTCTCAAGATACCACTATTATGCAAGAAATCTACCAAGCCATCCCAGGCTTACCGTACACGAGGTCCCACCGACCACTGAATTACGTCCCATACCCTGATCATATAACCCAAGGGTTATCTACCCTATACCCGAGATCACAAAGCCCATCGAGTTACATCTCATACCCTGATCACAAAGCCCAAAGGTAATACAACCCATACCCGAGATCACATAGCCCATCGAGAAACAACCCTACCCTAATCACATAGCCCAAGGGTAACTAGTCAACATCGTTTATCCATATTACAACGTAACTAACATACATTCCCTAATGGCCAACGAAGCCCTACTATTTTCCAGTGCTCACACTGTCGTTGGGTTACCCGTGATCATATAGCCGTCGGGTAAGGATCATATCCGGATCACCATAGCCACAGATACATCCTAGACATACTTGGATCACAATAGCCATAAGCAGTATTATCCTGCGATCATATAGCCAAACATGATTACTCGAGATCACATAGCCCATCGAGTTACTCAATATCACATAACCCTTCGAGTTGTATTTCTATGTCATGATCACATAGCTCAGTGATAGATTTTGGACCGCATCCAGATCACATAGCCAATGGACACGTCGGATGTACTCGATCACATAGCCCGGAGTACCCATCCCCTTATTTAAGTGCCCTTACACTAACTCTAGGACATCCGGATTCCTGACCAAGACTCATACGATACCACATGCTCTCCTGAGCATCAATACATCTCACCGAGAGATAAAGGCTTCCACCCAACCATTACCAATGCCTCAAGGCATGACTCGTTTGTTACACTATTTAATATGTGTCTGTAGGATTCGTTTACGCCTTTCTCATTAGATTATCTCATTACTAACGGCAACCAGCCTACATGGACGTCCCTTCAGCACACAGCAAGGACTCCAAGCTACCTCGTAGCAATAACTGATCCACCACGGACCCCTATGGATTATCAAACCAAGCAACTTATCCAACTGTTACTAAGCCATTAGCCCTTAATCCACATACATGTTGCTAACCTCAATTTCTTAGTTTTAGAGTTTGTTTTATACTTTAGGGACCTACCGAATCCTTTACCACGAATTATAGAACCCATGAGCGTGAACTCAACTTTCTTTGATAGATTGCCCAACAAGTATCGGTACTCCAAAGTGAGTATCGGTACAGCCCTCCTAGTATCGATACTCCCCCATGAGTACTGATACCCTAACTAGGCTGGAAAGAGTTAGACCACAAGCCATACCGATGCTCTTTTACCCTGTATCGGTACTCACCATTGGTACTGAGATCGCCCCGTACCAATCCAATAATGTATCGGTACTCTACCCTTCCCGTACCGGTACGCTAAGCCTCTCCTAGGCAATCAACATCGCGTACCGGTACTCCCCAATGGGTATCGGTACCCCAACTAGATTTGAAGGAGTTCATCTTAAGGACGTATCGATACGCTACGTACCGTACCGGTACTCAAAGCCTTACCTGGCAATGTAACAGTGCGTATCGATACACCCTTTGTGTACCGGTACGCGGTAGCGTTACTGGAATTCTCACCCCGCAAGGGGTACCGATACATGGGGAGGCGTACCGATACACCCCTCACAAACCATCCCTCAATATACAAAGAAGTACTGGTACGCGGCCACCATGTGTAGCGATGTCCTTTTCTTTTCGCTAAAATAAAACGCGTGGTTTTTCGAAGGGTTTTTGAAAGGTGTTCGTGGTTCTTTGGATATAAAATATTTATTCTGTGGGGTTTTAAAGAAACCGCATTTAAACAAATGGAGTCGCCACCGGCCACTTAGGTAGGCCGGACACCATAAAACCAGAGATTCAAAAAGACAGGGTTCGGGAGTCGATTACGGATGGGGAAGGATTAGCACCCCCACACCGCCCAAAATTGGTACTTTAATAATTACCGATTTATTAATATTGGATTTTCCGGATTAAAGTGACGATTATTTTAAAATTCGGTCATAATTGCGAATAAATTTTAAGGACCCCGTTATCCGAGAATAAACGCCCAACCACTATCACTACGCCGATCATCGCCCCGTTTACGCTTTCGGATAAAAGGACACCGCATTAACAATTTATATCTCGATATGCAATCTTAGTGGCAAAAATATAAAACATGACAGATAATTTAAAGACAAGAAATATTCACATAATGAATATTAATCTAACATAAAATGCTATACTAGACTAAAACATGCATATATACATATTATTCTAAATAATAGATAACAACAACTTTAACAAGTCAGAATAACAATGCAGGAAAAATTACGTATATAGATAAACAAATATTTCAAAAGGACATACATGCTAGTAATAAAACATATTTCAACATATATGGAACAATATATTATGCATAAAAGAAGACACAATAACACGTAACCTAAAAGTCAAGAAAACATACAATACGTATAAAAAATACAAGAACATCTTTGTTTTACGAGTCAAATAGAACATAACATGTTTTAATACGAATAACTGGATAAAAAATACATGACTATTATAAGCTTAACACACATATAAATATAAACATAAAATACGAGGCATATACGAGTGACATAAAATAAAACAATAGAATATCAACATATACGATTATAATACGAACATGAATATTTACAAAGAAAACAGATCAAAAATGAAAGAAAAATAAAAGTCAATTAAGCGAAATTAAAGAACAATAATATGTAATTTAGGGACGAAATTACGAAACAAACAAAACCTAAAAGGATCAAAACTGTAATTAGACCAAGGGGCAGACCCAAAATGAAAAATTCAAAAACGCGGGATGGTTAAGGGGGTAATTTTACCATTTAAAAATCAAATCGGTGTAATTTAAGGATTTGGATTACAAG
Source organism: Hibiscus mutabilis (assembly GCA_019671005.1). NCBI lineage: Eukaryota > Viridiplantae > Streptophyta > Magnoliopsida > Malvales > Malvaceae > Hibiscus > Hibiscus mutabilis. Next base: position 11,060,295 of record CM033756.1, read on the forward strand.
ATTTTGAAATATCGTGGGACTGGGGATTGTAATTATACCATGCGGCGAGACAAAATCTGAAAATATTGAAATCGCGGTGGGATTAAGTGTGTAATTTGCCCATTTAGAAAAATAATAATACCTATATAAAGGCTATTTTCGGATCAAAACCAAATTTTCACCATTTCATTTCATTCTTCTGGTTTCATAACCCAAACCCATTTTATTTTCTCTCAAATGTTCTTATAAAACCCGAGAATCCGGCGTCGCCACAGTTCTTTCTCACCGCCACCGCCCGTAACCGGCGCGTGAGCCTCAAAAAGACACCAAAATAACCCCATTTCCATTCTCGACACGAATCCAAGGCTGGATTCAGAGGATACACTTCTATTCGCCCTAGATCTAGGAAATACGAACAAAAAAAACACTTTTAAACCTAAAACAAAACTACCAGGGGCCTTCCCCTTCCTTCAGTTCACCATCTCTGGCTTGGGGAAGCCGAAATGCTTGTCACTGAGGAAGGGAGACACACAGACGTCGATGGTAAGACGACTCTCTTTTTTTTTGTTTCTGTTTTCTTCTTTCGTATATGCATGTAAAAGAAAACAAATAAGAAAAGTACCACTGGACTTGCGTTGCTTCTTTTTTGTATTTCTGAAAAAACTTGTTACAATACACTCTGTTTTTTTTCCTCCTCCCCATTTTTTTTCGTTACAAAAGTTCCCCTTTCATTTATATCATTGTCTTCGTTTTGTTGCAAGTTGCATCTTGCTTTTTCAGATCTGAACTGAACTGACAATTTTTGCTTGTTGTCTTGGGCATGTTCTGAACACGGGGGCTGAATATCGGCGTGGTGGCGGTATGGATGTTCTGTCAGCGGCCAGACGCGTTCTCAGCCGTTAGATCAGATCTGATCTAACGGTCGAGATGGCTTGAAGGACGAACGGCTTGGATGAAGCCTCGATTTGATGAGACGACTCCAGATCTTGACACGTGGAGCTCCGCAGTCGAGGAGTCAGAACGCGTGGATCTTACGCGCGCGTGGGATATTAAAGCGTCCGCGCGTGAACCACACGCGCGCGTGGCACTCGAACGGTCCATACGTGTGGCACACGCGCCTGGCAGATATTTTTGACTTCTTGGTTGTATCGTGGCCGTTGGATCAGATCTTGATCCAACGGCCCACATTTACCTGCACACCATAATTGTAATTAGATAAGATTTGGGTTTGGGCCAACCGGGCCTTGTAATTGTATTTGGACTTGGACTGTAATTTTAATTTGGGTTTAATATATTTAATTTTTTCATTTTATCAGCCCAATAATATTAATAATAATAATAATATAATTATAACAGCAATACATATACATGATACAAACATATACTTATACAAGTATAACATATTGGCATACGTACATATAATCCTACCCATAATTAACATAACATCTATATATATTAATCAAATACGCTCATACTCTAGATACATACGCGACACACATTCATCATTAATACGTATACATACATAGCTTATAATATACATGCACACACCACACCTTATATATATATATTAGTAACATTCATGCATATAATATAATAAATATACATGCAATACTAATATGTATTTACAAGCGAAAATGAGTGATTACACCATGTACTGGTACTCGAGCCCAGATTTCGAAACCTAAAGCTCGGGATTACACCAATCCCACCCTTAACCCCTATGAATAAGTCTTAAATCTTTCCTACAAGTTATTTGGAGTATATTAGGTGATTTCCTACCAGTTTTACCCATTATCAACTCTCAAAACGTGATTTATCATTAGAAGGGTTTAAAGCTCAAGAACCTTAACTAAGCAACCCATAAACATAAAACCAAGCAAGGCAATTATCTTATGAGGCTCATGAAACGTAGGAGTCAGAGATGTACTGACCTTTAGCATGATTCACGAACTTAAGCAGCAACCAAGCTTCTTCCACCTCTATTTCCTTGCTCTAAGCTTCAAACCCAACTCCCACCAAAACCAATAATGTCTAGCTCGAAATGAAGACCATTTGATGCTTATAAACTCTCCCTTGATGGCCAATCCGAGATTCACACTTCTCCACAACAAGTTTCCATCTTTTACTTTAGGTTGAGGTGGAAATTAGAAGAAGGAGATGAAGAGAGAAATATGACAATGGTGACTTCACCCTCTTACAAGGATGGCAGCCCACCTTAATGAGGCATCAGCCCTTGTCTTCTCCAAATATGATTTTACCATAATACCCTTCCTTAAGCCCAACATAAGCCAAGCCCAAAACCACCAAGCAAACCCACAACGTATGGAGGCCCATTACAGCCCAACACGTCGCCCAAGACCCGGGTCAACGTCCATTGTTGACTCGAGAAATCCAGGTCTTTATAATTTTCCCCTCCTTTAAGAAATTTAGTCCTCGAAATTTAGATGGATGAAAGGGAGATGTAACCAAAACAGATCTAACCACTTCACCATTCAAGTAGGGTCACCTTGATTAGGGAGAGTACTAAACCGTACACTCTTAACGTTTCTCTTAAGATTTTTAACGACCTATTTTTCAATAACCAACGACACTTATAACGAATCGCTAAGTATGGTAACATAACTAACCTCGGGCCGCGCTGCTCAAACATCAACTTAAAGGGCTCGCTTCTAAGGAATTCTATCTCGGTTAACCAATCCTTTCTACTAGCATTCGTCAACCAAAACCTAACATAGGCTTTATCTACGTCTAAAACACTACACCACATCCACAAACCATTGTCAGAAACGTACCATATCCAACAACCATATCCGGTCAAACCATTAAAGGACAAACAAAACCCCATCAACCGGTCATTATCATCAATCCATCTTAAATTGACCGCTCTTTTCCCCAGACTTGACCCATCCAGTAAGAACTTGAAACTTCTTTTTATCCAAGCTTACTTTCACACGATCGAAAACCACTCACTATACAGCTACTTGCTTTCGAGAAATAACCACCGTCACTTGGGAACTTACACGAGCAACCCAAAACTTAGTCATTCCACTTGCAAGGTCTAAACATCTTCTTCCTCACCCTGGCCTCGGTTCCAACCATCAGACGTGGAAAGCCATTGGATTGTTCTCAAAGATCGCCAACTAGTTTGTCTAAAAATATTTCTTGGCAAAGTAACCATCTGGTTACTCTCAACACCACTATTGATCTACATTTTCACGGCGCCACGCTAGTAACTTCCACACTGCTTGCCTTAACTGATAACAACTTGGTCGAACCCGATTGGAAAATTCTCTAACTCCACAATATCTAGCTCAACAGGTGCACAAGCTAAGCTGTTGTTCTCATGGCTCGCCCTTAGGACCTCAATCATACTCATCACAACCTTCATTTACCCTTTTTTACGGTACCTTACTCCAACAACAACACTCGAAGTTCTCACGTACTATGGCCGTAACAAGGTCGGCGATCTCACAAACCCGTCATCGGTCTTCCACCATTGTACTACAGCTCAACACATCCAAGGCCACCATACAAGTTACTCACACGCAGACACGATCTTGGCAAAGCACTTGGCATCGACACCCAAAAGGTCGCTGGCACAAGTGTGTCTCCAACAAGAGTCCGTTAAGTACCATGCCACGATCAACCACAATCAACCGGTAAGATTTCTCACTCACCAAGGGTACCTACATACCCCCATGTCTACAACGCAAGCTAAAAACACCTTGCAACCTATAGAACCCTCCTTGAGCTAGCACTACGGACCACAACGTCTACCTTAGAGAGGTTAAGATCCTATACAACCAACACTAACAACTAGATTCAAGCAATTTAAAACTTCATAACTTCTCACTCACAATATACGGCGCACTTGCCCTCTCAACAACCATCTACGAAAAAAACCTTATCTAGCAAAGGATGCAATTCTATTTGCCGCCTAAAGCAACAAAAAACCCAAGATTTATCGAAATGCATATCACAAGAATCGGTCTATTACACAACCGAATAGCTAAACGGCTAACATAAAAGCTAAAACCAACACAAACTTATTTACCTGCCATATCCTCGGTTGCAACATTGTCAACTCCAATCTGAGCTGCAGACTGCCTAGCAACGCCTCGCGCACCTACCCTAGCTCTACTTCTAGCAAAACTCTGATCAAGTCGGGGAGCAGCCAACCTCTGAGACTAAACCGATGAGTCATCATCCATGACTGTGCAGTCTTTTGCCATATGCCATGGTGCCCAGCTAACAAACCCCTCGAAGCAAAAAGTATACTCTATGGTGATGTCAGCCATAATGTTCGCACGCCGGTGGTAGTGGTGCTCCAACAGAACCATCAGCACTCCCTTCTGGCATAGAAAACAAAGACCCTTTACGAACCCTCAATCTAGATCCTAAGCTAACTCTCAGTGACTGGTCTGAAACAACTCTCTTTGAACTCCTCGAAGCATAAAACCTCTCGTGTGGATAGGGAGAAATATTTAAAATATCTGAGGTCTCCGCATCGTGACCTCTAGAATCCTCGAACTAATTAGATGCTGAACTCTAAAGCTGCTCAAGTGCCTTCGCACTATTGGCCAACTCGAAGAATGTCCCAAGCGGACCCGTTGTCACATGCAACTGAAGGTCAACATTCAAGCCTTGTCTGAACCTCTTGCACCTCAACTCTTCCATAGCAACCAACTATGGGCATAACGGCTCAAACGCATAAACTCTTGCTCATAAGCAAACACCGTTCGATATCCCTGAACCAAATACAGAAACTGGTCCCTCATCTCATCCATATGTACCTCATTGATGTACTTCTTCTGGAACTCATCCACAAAGATATCCTATGTCGGGAGCGTAGGCTTTAGACCCAACTCTACGGTCTTCCACCACTCATGTGCATTGCCCTTCATAAGGGAAACAATGCAATTAAGATCATCTTTCAGGATTTCCTTCATCTGTTTCCAGATTCTCTGTATGTCACGCAACCACTGGTTAGCCTTGATCGGGTCATCCTCACCCAAGCCTTCGAAACTCTTAGGTCTAAAATGATGAATCCTCTCTACAGGAGTCTTGCGAGGCGTCTCGGATTACCTCGGGATAGCTTGCACCACACGCAAAAGGGCAGAGGTTAGGTTGCGGAAGTGACTTGCCTCTCCACTACTGGTTCAACCTTCTATTAATCCTTTTCTGAAACACAACAAACATGGTGGCATATCAGGATCCCTAGTCTTATAAAGTACACTTAACTTAGGAACTTGTATTCACTAAACACCTTACCACGACCTCTACAACACCCCGAGGTTTCTTAGAACCAACTAAACCTAGGTTCTGATACCAAATTGTAACACCATGATTCCGTCCTAGATCTGGAACATCACTTTCAGGTCACCCAAAACTGACCCATCAAAATTTCTCGTTTAATACCACAAGTTAGGAATTCTCAAAATAACCCATTACCGTAAAATCCACATAGATAATGATATTAAAAGGGGTTTACAAAACATAAGTTCCAATTAAAATACTCTATTTGACCAAATACAGTAAATCAAAATAAAATACAAACTCGACTATGGTAAGGTCCTACGAATACAACCAGTCCAAACTAAACATCAAGTATTGTACTCTAAGATTGGCTCGATGCTAGAAAATTCTCCTCGATGTGCTCCTCCAAACGCAACCTGTCAACCTACGCACAGAAGAAACCACAAATCCGCACGTTGAGCTAACAAAGCTTAGTGGTACATTTCTACTCTACCGCAATTCATGAATATCATAAAACAAGCATGCATGATAATATATTCAAAAGTGCACAGAAAGGTTTCTCCACATCTAAGGATCATCTTATAGCCTATCTTAGCTAGAGCTTACCACTGTCTCAAGATACCACTATTATATAAGAAGTCTACCAAGCCATCCCAGGCTTACGGTACACGAGGTCCCACCAACCACTAAATTATGTCCCATACCCTGATCACATAGCCCAAAGGTTATCTAGCCTATAGTCGAGATCACAAAGCCCATCGAGTTACATCTCATACCCTGATTACAAAGCCCAAGGGTATTACAACCAGTACCCGATATCACATAGCCCATCGAGTAACAACCCTACCCTGATCACATAGCCCAAGGGTAACTAGTCAACATCGTTTATCCATACTACAACGTAAATAACATATATTCCCTAATGGCCAACAAAGCCCTACTATTTTTCCCGTGCTCAGACAGTCGTCGGGTTACCCGTGATCACATAGCCGTCGGGTAAAGATCATATCTATATCATCATAGCCACAAATACGTCCTAGACATACTTGAATCACAATAGCCACAAACAGTCTTATCCTGCAATCACATAGCCGAACATGATTACTCAAGATCACATAGCCCATTGACTTACTCGAGATCACATAGCCCTTCGAGTTGTATTTCCATATCTTGATCATATAGCCTAATGATAGGTTTCGGACTGCATCCAGATCACATAGCCTAATGATAGGTTTCAGACTGCATCCAGATCACATAACCCATAGACACGTCGGATGTACTCGATCACATAGCCCGGAGTACCCATCCCCTTGTTTAAGTGCCCTTGCACTGATTCTAGGACACCTGGATTCCTGACCAAGACTCATACGATACCACATGCTCCCCCGAGCATCATACATCTCACCGAGAGATAAAGGCTTCCAGCCAACCATTACCAATGCCTCAAGGCATGACTCGTTTGTTACACTATTTAATATGTGTCTGTAGGATTCGTTTACGCATTTCTCATTAGATTTTCTCATTACTCACGGCAACCAGCCTACATGGGCGTCCATTCAGCACACAGCAATGACCCCAAGCTACCTCGTAGCAATAACTTATCCACCACGAACCCCTATGGATTACCAAACCAAGCAACTTATCCAACTGTTACTAAGCCATTAGCCCTTAATCCACATACGGGTTGCTAACCTCGATTTCTTAGTTTTAGAGTTTATTTTATAACTTTAGGGACCTACCAGATCCTTTACCACGAATTATAGAACCCCCGAGCGCGAACTCAACTTTCTTTGGAAAATTGCCCAACAAGTTTCGGTACTCCAAAGTGAGTATCGGTACCGCCCTCCTAGTATCGATACTCCCCCATGAGTACCGATACCCTAACTAGGTTCGAAAGAGTTAGACCACAAGCCATACCGATACTCTTTTACCCCGTATCGGTACTCACCATTGGTACTGAGATCGCCTCGTACCAATCAAATAATGTATCGGTACTCTACCCTTCCCGTACCGGTACGCTAAGCCTCTCCTAGGCAATCAACATCGCGTACCGGTACTCCCCAATGGGTACCGGTACCCCTACTAGATTTGAAGGAGTTCATCTTAAGGACGTATCGATACGCTACGTACCGTACCGGTACTGAAAGCCTTTCCTGGCAATGTAACAGTACGTATCGATACACCCTTTGTCTACGCGGTAGCGTTACTGGAATTCTCACCTCGCAAGGGGTACCGATACACGGGGAGGCGTACCAGTACACCCCTCACAAACCATCCCTCAATATACAAAGAAGTACTGGTACGCGGCCACCATGTACGGGTACTCGAGCCCAGATTTCAAAACCTGGAGCTCGGGATTACACCAATCCCACCCTTAACCCCTATGAATAAGTCTCAAATCTTTCCTACAAGTTATTTGGAGTATATTAGGTGATTTTCTACCAGTTTTACCCATTATCAACTCCCAAAACGTGATTTACCATTATAGGGGTTTAAAGCTCAAGAACCCTAACTAAGCAACCCATAAACATAAAACCAAGCAAGGCAATCATCTTATGAGGCTCATGAAACGTAGGAGTTAGAGATGTACTGACCTTTAGCAAGATTCACGAACTTAAGCAGCAACCAAGCTTCTTTCACCTCTCTTTCCTTGCTCCAAGCTTCAAACTCAACTCCCTCCAAAGCCAATTATGTCTAGCTCGAAATGAAGATCCTTTGATGCTGATAAACTCTCCGTTGATGGCCAATCCGAGATTCACACTCCTCCACAACAAGTTTTCATCTTTTACTTTGGGGTGGGGTGGAAATTAAAAGAAGGAGATGAAGAGAGAGAGAGAGGACAAGGGTGACTTTACCCTCTTACAATGATGACAACCCACCTTAATGAGGCATCAACCCTTGTATCCCCCAATTATGATTTTACCATAATACCCTTCCTTAAGCCCAACATAAGCCAAGCCCAAAACCACCAAGTAAGCCCACAACGTATGGAGGCCCATTACGACCCAACATTTCGGCCCGACACGTCGGTCCAAGACCCGGGCCAATGTCCATTGTTGACTTGAGAAATCCGTGTCGTTACATGTTTCGAATAGCGTGCTAGATTTCATGCAATTACAAAAATGGCTAAAAATATAAAAAGATTTAAATGTTGAATCATATGACCATGCATTTGATGCATGGTGATTGAAATTTTAAACTTTGAGTCGTTACTTAAAATATATTTTAGAGGACATATTTTGAGATATCAGTTGATAGACTAATTGTTCACTTAATTTCGTCAATGTTTATAATCAAACCTAAAATTCAATATCATTTATGATTAAAATAACATTCATAAAATTTTTAAGGGTAATTATTTAGCGTAGCATCTGTGGGAAGTTTTTTTCAATAAACGAATTTTTAAAGTTTTCACATGTTTCTTTTAGGAGCTTTAAACCTAATTCTCAAATTTTAAACTCTAAATTTTAAACCATAAAATCTATTCTCAAATCTTAAAATTTAATTATAAACATTAAAACTTAAACTCTAACATCTGAACCCTAAAAATTGATTGCTTGTGGAAAACAAAATTTTCATCACCATTGCACAGAATATTTTCTCATTCTTAAAAATACAAACTTTTTTCCTACAAGAGTAGTATTAACTTTGCATTTGATTCATATGTAAATAGACCGTAATGGCGTACGATTTTGTCCAGTAACAAAACTAAGACTTTCATATGCGAGGTTAATTTAAGATTATGTTTTAATTTACAGCTATTATATATTGTCACAATATTATTGACTTCTATCCTAAAAATTAAGTGAAGTTAATTTTAATTTTTTTTATAAAAAAACTCTACTTTTTGTAATCACTTCTTCACCTTTTTCTCTCGTGTTTTACATGTACGTGGCATCAGCATGTATGGACATGGTATAGATACTTGCATCGTGTTATATTCAAACAACCAGCAAACAAAATGCACCAAAAAATCAAAACGCATTCTACCCTCTAATTTCGACCCTTTGTTATTGTGTAAATTCCCTTCTTTAAACAAGTTCAAATTATTTGTTTATTTTAAATCTTTAATAAAAATTATATTTTATTCAAACCAATAAGATATGGTGTAATGGTTGCTCAACTTATTCCTGAATTATAAGGTCAAAAATTCGATTCCTACCCATAAAAATAAAATATATTTTATGACCTATCATTTTCTAATATATTTTATAACCTATCGTTTATTTCTTAGTAAGAGTATATACTGTGAGAAATTAGTCGCTGCTATCGACTGATCGAGGAGATACGTAAATCATGTTATAAGACGGTCGAGAAACATACCACCAAGAAAAAAACTGGATAGAGAAAAATTATATTAGAAACAATCATTTGAAACTCAAAATCATTTAATACATAACGTTACTTCATTGTTACGGTTATCAAGATGACATTATCATCTGATTCAGGTGGACTATTACTGCTTTTAAACTGCTTTGGTACAAAAGCAAACTGTGACAATCAAGAGCCGGCCCTGGCCTTAAACACGAACCACCGTACAATATAATGCTACAAACATCACCGCATATGATCCCTGTTTACCCTAGCAGCTGTCTCCAAGGTATCCGCCACTCCTCCAATCGTCACAACCATGTCAGGCTTTTCTCTTTGCTCCACCCCTCTCACCCCTGTAGCATCTTCCGCCGTCACCGCTTTATCCAGAGCCAACTTCTCGGTAGCATCCGATAAGACATCAGATATAGTGATCATATTATGATCACAAGCCTGACGCTCATTGAAAGTGGCAGCTTCTTGAGCTCTGGTGCCAAGGCCACTATGTTGGGTTAGCCAGCTACCGGCAGCCCTCGATTAAGCCACTCTTATTGCAGCAGCATCACCTTGATCGACCGGTTTGTCGCCGACAGAGAGGGTCGTTGCCTCCAAAGCTTCTCCGATGGTGATGCCGCCGCCACTTCCATCAACGGCTCCCATGGGAGAAGTTGGAATCGGATTTGAAGACGGAACTTTCCATTGCTCATCTCTTATATTTGGAGCTGGAGCTGGAGAAAGAGTAATGCCGCGAACATCGTATGGATTGTACCGACTTTCACATATCATCTGCTTCAGCAAAAACAACCAATCCATTAGGTTTTAATTATATACCGGCGAGTTTGAAAATATTGCCTATGCATACGCATATATATTTTACATGGTCGGCAATGGCTTCGTTGACGACAAGTTTTCCTCGGGCATCTCTCGATTTAGAGACGGACACGCCCTCTCTTTCGACCATCTCGTTGCTCTCGTCGGGACCGACAACACCGGTCATAAAGCTTGCAGCAGCAGCAGAATACATAACGGCGGCAGCACCGGTATCCAACGGCTTCCCGAGCACTTGGGTCTCGGCGGCGAGCATAGAAGCCGCGTCGCGTGGTGCAATTGGTTTAGACGCCAATCCACCGCCGACATCGAAAACATCACCGTACTTGATAGCTAGCTCGTCGGAAGCTTGGTCGGGTTGCGGCCTCATTGGTTGTCCTTGGCTCATTTCTTTTGCTTGGTACATGTAAATCAAAATTAGGCTGATGGAATTCGTGAGAAAACACAAGAACAATAGAGTTTCTAAATGTGAAAGTCCATTGTGTAACCAAGTGTAACACGTGTCGCTTAGTAAACATGACATTTGGAGTTTGGGTTGACAGGTGGTGATCGGGGACCTATCTACCTTTTAGGGATGGTAATAGAATTGGCCGGATATATGGAGTATATCGGTGGCAAATTCTGTTTTATAACGCATAAAATAGAAAGCATAATAGGGTAAAGTACAATGGAGGTCACTGAATTATGAATAAGGTCACATTTGAGTCATATAATTATTAAAAAGTTACACTTAAGTCATTTAATTATGGATAATATTATATTTGGGTCACTCAATTATTAAAGGTTCGTTTGATTCAATCAATTATTAAAGGTTATATTTAGGTCACTCAATTATGGGCAAGGTTTCATTTGAAAAAAATATATATCAATTTAGTCATTTGTTTCCAAATTACTTGTATATTATCATTAACACTACAATACTTTATTTTAAATCATTAATTAATCTAATAAACAAATTAATATATTTTTAAAATATGAAGGGTGACCCAAATGTAATATTATTCATAATTGAGTGACTCAAGTTTAACTTTTAACCTTACCTATAATTGAGTGGCCCAAAGGTAACTTTCAATAATTGAGTGACCCAAATGTAACCTTAATCATAATTGAGTGATCTCCGTTATAGTTTACCTAACATAATAAAAATTAAAGTTTTTATAACGCAATTTTACATTTTTATTAGTTTTATAATTATATTTGTATAAAATTAGATGTGGGAATTTCATATAACGAGAAACAACTACTATTATATGTTACATATTCATTAATCATTACTTAAAAAATCCAAAATGACATCCTTTTTTATCTCGAGTGAATCGACTATTCGACTCAGAATTAGATTCGAGTTGGTTATACTTGTATAAACTCGTTTTATTTGAAGTCGGTCAATTTAGAATAGGGGCAGAACCACTCGGTATCATGTGTGATCAGATGACATTAAAAATTTTTAAATTTTTTTATATAATTAACATATAAAATTATTAAAAAAAATAATTAAATGACATTCATTTATAAATAATATTTTTTAAAAAATATAATTTAAAAAATAACAGTGATTAAATAATTTTTTGGCTTTTAAAATGCGATCCAGAATGATATGCCAAAGGATAACAGTTTAAGCTGCTGAATCTGGCCCTGGGTTGGCCATTTGTTGTACACTGGACTGAGTCCAAGTTTTAAGAACTCCGAGTCATTTAAACCCCTCAACCTTGCGACCGATTTGGGCTTTATTAAGTTTGAAAATTAGTAATGTGATTGTGTGTTTTTTTTCAAAAAAAAAAAAAAAAGAGAAGGAATTGTTCTGGTCAAGTCCTAAATTTAATGTTAATATAATGCTGACTCGGTTAGTATATTAATACGTGTGAATGAAAAGAACATATAAATAAAAATTAATTCGAGTTTATTTATATCATTTAAAAATTATTTAATATTTTTTTAGATCATTATATGAGAGTAAATGAATGTCAGAGATTATTTATTTTTTTTATGAAAAACTTTTTATTTCTTCTGTTAATTTCAATCATCTATTTTCCTTCTTTCAACAATAAGTAAATGAGATATCTATAATTATTTTTAATATTATTTTGATAAATTTAATAATTAAAAAGTAAATAAATGAGACATCTATCATTATTTTAATGTTGCTTATATATATATATATGAGAAAATAAAGTACACTTTTGATAAATGATAATTACAAAAGATAATAATTTGATATAACAATAGTAGAGTTTTTCCCTGCATTAATTCACTGTCATACGTTTTTAATAGTTTATTAAATATTAATTAATAATACATGAAAATAGATTAAGATTATTTATGAAAAAGAAACAAAAAAAAACTATGTCCTTCCTATATTTTTTATACAATAACATATATGATCTATTCTTCGATTAATTTAAATAGAGTATTATAAAGGTTTTTTTAGAACAATTTTTTATCAAATTTGTGATAAGATTCGAACTTTTAATTTTGTTTGAGAAGCTTTACGTTTAATCTCACAGGACTGACTGACAGTTGATTACTACTCTTGATCTAATAGTTGGTATAATGAGATGAGATACTAAATTCATTAAACAAAATTATAATTTTGAATCTTAACGTCGTGAATTTAGTAAATTGAATTGGAATAGATACTCTTATAATGAATTTTTATAGTATATGATCCGAATTATTTAACCAACAAATTAAAAATAGACACGCTCATGTTGTCAAGGATATTTATATTAATATAATGGTTAAAGATACTCATATTATCTCATCTTATACGAGTTTAAATCTTGATATTTATCTTTACAATATAAATTTTCTCAATCTTAAAAAAAAAAAACGTTTGGAAATTGGAACGGCTTTAGGCGTGCAATGGAGACCGAAAGTAAAAGCTCAATGGAATTTTTTTTTCCTTTGGCAGCTTTTGTTTTCTTTGTCGACCCACCAAGAAAAGAACTTGGATACTCCTATATTTGTTCATCTCCTTCATCGGACGGTTTAGCGTAAAGAGTTGGGATCATCAAGGTAACAGAAAACCGACACGTGTAAGATTGATGGATTGCTCATCCCAAAGTATCAGCCCTCTTTGCCTACTTCCCCAACCAACCAACTAAACCAAATCCCCTTTTATCTCCATCTTTTGTCCTCTTGCTGGGGAACAGCTAGATTTTTTTTTCAATCCCTATATTTTCACATATATCATTTAGTTCCTTAATTTTGTTTTAGAATTCAAATTGGTACTTATATTTTTATCAAAGCCGATATATTATATTTGTTTGTCCAAATAATTATTTACCCTTTTATCTCCATCTTTTGTCGGCAGGGTGATATGGTGGTTGAAAAAAATATAATTACACATTTAGTCTCTGCTATTTACACATTCATTCAATTTAATCTTAATTTTAAATTAATAAAATAAATTAATTATTTAAGTAGGTGGCAACACATGTCAACACCTTATAGGAGGACTTTAATTATCTATATTTGATTTAATAAATTTATTTTTTCCTCCAATCAGGTGGTGACAAATTAGAGGAGAAAAATGAAATCAAGCAATCTTGCCTGAGGGGGGATCGAACCTGGGTAAGCATTGGGGAATAAGAGTGGCTTAGCAGGGAGAAAATGTGTAATTATACCCCTTTTTTAACTACCACGTCACCCTGCCGTTAAGTTCTATCGACAGGTGGCCACATTGAGTCCAAATTAATAGTATGGTGGCTTAGTAGCTTCGAAAAATAGTATTGTGGTCAAATAACGACTTTATCCATAGTATGGTGGCCATTTGTGTAGTTTATCCTTATTATTTTACAAATATAACTTTTTTTTCATATCCGCATAATTTAATAAGTGTAACAAAATCATTATTGCTCAGAATTTTGTTGATAATGTGTGATTTTCACATGTTTTCATTTTTCGGTTGTTTTCGTTTGCTCATAATAAAGTGTGTACTATATGTTATTTCTTTCTTTTTATTTAATAAATCCAATACTTTAAAACAAATAAGTGTAAAAAAGTCTAATGATTCACTAAACAAATTTTACTAAAGGCTTGGTGAAAGTTACTTTATAATCACGGGTGAATTCAATATTTTTAGGGAGGGCCAAAATGTAAACATAAATCTTTTAGGGGTTAAAGTGTAAGTTTTTATTGGACTAATTTCACCAGTAGATGGTGGTCTAAATTCGACCGTAGATGGTGGTCGTTTGGTCCCAAATTTCACCAGTCACTTCATCTCGGCCCATGAGTCAAAATTCGACCCCCATTTTGTCGAAAAGTGCTTCGAAGTTCACGAATCAACCATAAAATATTTTGGTTTCTCTCTCGCTGATCACCCTCTTTCGCTGTCAAATAGATCTCGTTTCTCAGTTGCTGCTTCTTTCGCGCCGATAAAGTTTTTCACCATTCGAATACTAGAGAAGTTTCTTTTGTTTGTCGGTAAATGGACATCGTTAAAAAAGTTAACAGAGGAGTAATTAAAAATAATCAATGTCTAAACTTCATTTAGTAAATTGAACGTTTTGAAACTTCAGTAACCAAAATAGGTTGGAGAGTAAAATTTAGTGATTATTTACGCAATTTACCCTTTATTTTACATATTTAGTTTTTTATTTGTTTTCCTTTCAAGATTGGTTTTGTAATCACTCCTTTATTTTTAAATTTATTATTTTACTTATAATAAGGAGACTTATTGCATTACTAAGACAACCTTTATTTCAAGTTTACTGTTTTATTTGGGAAGTTTTTTTATTATATATTTTAAATGTATTTTAATTATTATTAATAACGTTAATCACTTGGACAATTTTGATAGTTATACCATCAATTTTTATTATTATGAACGAAGTTCTAATTTTTAAAAAACTTTTTCATAGATAATGAAACTTAGCAGATCCCGTACAATTATGTATAAAATACAATTTATTATTACAAGTAAAATGATTTTATAATACAACAATGTCCTCTCAAATTAAGCGTTCTTTATGGGACTTGAACCCATCCATTAGGCCACTGAAATCTATACTTATAAATTATACATATATAATAAAAAATAATATTTTTAATATATAATTTTTTTACAACATAAACATCTTATACATTTATTACGCTAGATTATTTTTTTAATATGCAATTTACGGTTTTTATTAAAGTAATTATTTTAAAAAAAAGTGATACATTGTGTTATTTGATTTGTCTACGAATTTTTTAACAAGAAATAAATATTGGACAACAGAGATAACGTTTGAAAGTTAAGGGTCAAAAGGTCCTAAAAGAATTTAGAGGACAATTCGGTACAAATAATATAGTTTAGGGGCTAATGAATCTTTAAGTTTAGTTTAAACGATGAGACAATTTTATTCGATACATATTGTGTAAAAATAATCCATCCATTGTTTTGGAGGGATCAAAATGCAATCCACGGTGAAATGTAAGAACTACTCTGATACTTTCACCTATTTCCCCATAATCTTCTTATAATAAAAATATTTATTTAATCTATTTTCCAATTTAACCGAAGTCTTCTGTGGTTGTTATCAATTGCACTTCAACTACGAAATAAAAAGAGTTAAATGATTAAGTTCCTGAAATTAAAAGTAAAAGAATTAAATTTCAAATATATTAATAGTACAGGGATTGAAAGCAGAATCACTGAAAAAAAATATAAAATGTCAAAATCGTTAATCAGGTAAAAGACGAGGACTACTTTTGTAAAAAAAGGATGGAGGAGCACAAAGTACATGGAACAATATTTAAATATAAGGGTAAACTGCACGGGAAACCACTCATATTTGGGGTTGGTGTCGAAATGACCACTGATCTTTTAGTTTTGTCAAAATGACTACTCAACTATTGATATGGTTCCAATATAGCCACCACCGTTAAAACCTAACGGAGAGGCTGACGTGACAGTTAACAGAAACTTGTATAATTATACATTTAGTCCCCACGATTTTCACATTTAATCAATTTAGTCATAGTTTTAATTTAATAAAATAAATTAATTATTTAATTAGGTGGTAACACGTGTCACCACCTTATTGGAGGACTTTATCTATTTTTATTTAATTAAATTAATTTATTTTCCTCCTCCGATCAAGTGGTGACATGTAGTTGGGGGGAATCAAACCTACATTCCCTTGGATGTAGGGGAATGCCTCTGCCACTGGGCTAGGTACTATTAATGACATAAAACACAAAATTTAATATATGAGTTATATGATTGTTAATGCCATGAAAAAATAATTAAATGTGATTTAGGGGATTCAAACATCTAACCCAAAATTTTATAAACTCAAAACCCTAAAATTTTATAGACCCTAAACCCCAAAAACTATAATTAATGCATGATTTAAAAAAATCTCTAAACCCTAAACCCTAAAAATATAGTTAGTGCACAATTTAAAAAATTTATAAACCATAAACCCTAAAAATTTTATAAACCATAAACCCTAAAAACCATAAACCCTAAAATATAAAACCATAAACCCTAAAAATTATACACTCTAAAACTTAAAAATTTTATAAACCCTAAACCCTAAAAATATGTAAACTCTAAACCCTACACATTATAGATAATACATGATTTAAAAAATCTTTAAACGCTAAACCCTAAAAAGTATAGTTAGTACATGATTTAAAAAATTTATAAACCCTAACAATTTATAAACCATAAACCCTAAAACCTAAAAAATTATAAACCTTAAACTCCTAAACCCTAAAAATATATAAACTCTAAACCCTAAAAATTATAGTTATCACATGATTTAACTTTTGTATAGACCTAAACCATATACCCTAAAAATTATAGTTAGTGCATAATTTAAAATTTTATAAACCCTAAAAATTTTATGAACCCTAAATCCTAAACCCTAAAAATTATAGTTAGTGCACAGTTTATGATTTTTAGCTTAATTAATAATTTTTAGGGTTTATGGTTTATAAATTTTTTAGGGTTTAAGGTTTATAAAATTTTTAAATCGTGCACTAACTATATTTTTAGGGCGTAGGGTTTAGAGATTTTTTAAACCATGCACTAACTATAGTTTTTAGGGTTTATAAATTTTTTAGGGTTCATAAATTTTTTAGGTTTTATGGTTTATAAAATTTGTAGGGTTTAGGGTTTATAAAATTTTGAGTTAGATGTTCGAATCCCCTAAAATCACATTTAATTATTTTTTCATGGCATTAACAATTATATAACTCATATATTAAATTTTGTGTTTCATGTTATAAATATGTGTCTAGCCCAGTGGCAGAGGCTTTCCCCCTACACCCAAGGGAATGCGGGTTTGATCCCCCAACTACATTTGTGCAATGCTTTGATTTTTCTCTCCAATAAGGTGGTAACACGTGTCATCACCTTATTAGAGGAGAAAAATAAATTAATTTAATTAAATAAAAATAGATAAAGTCCTCCAATAAGGCAGTGACACATGTCACCACTTAATTGAATAATTAATTTATTTTATTAAATTAAAATTAGAACTAAATTAATTAAATGTGAAAATTGCAGGGAGTAATATATGTAATTATACAAATTTCTGTTAACTCTCACGTCAGCATTTCCGTTAGATTTTAACGGCTGGTGGCTATATTGAAACTATATCAATAGTTAAACGATCATTTTGACAAATTAAAAGATCGGTGATCAATTTGACACCAATCCCAAAACTACCCTCAATATAACTGTGAGAAAGTCATGTCAGATCCGTGATAGTCGGCTTCCTTTCTATCTCCTACCTCTCTCTCTAACGCCTCTGCTCTCTCACTTCCATGGCGTTTTGCTGATTTTAGCCCCCCAAATTCGAGATTTTTTTTAGGAAACCCTGAAATCAAAGGAAAAAGGAACATTTTCCCAATACCCATTTACATGAAACCATCCTTCTCCAGAAGAGCAAGAAGGAAAAGAAAGAAGAAAGTTTCACTCCCCTTTTCAGATCTAAATGATATTCAGATCTCACTTCACTCTGCATCATTTCTCAAGGGAAAACATCTTTTTCCCGGTAATTTTCCCACTCCCGAGTTTCTCTGAGAAATTTATCAAATTTATGCTTGCCTTTTTATTTAAGATTCAATTTTGTTTTGTTTTGTTGCAGTTTTGATGACTGATGGTTGTGATCTATGAAGATCTTGTCTGATTCGAGGTTATAGAGTTGTGAGTTTTTTATTTGAATCTAAGGAGTTTTCTGATCCAGTAGTTCTACACAGAAGTAAATCAGTTCGATTTTAGTTACCATCTTAATTGTATCTGCAATGGCGGATATGTTCTGGGCATGCTTTTGGCCTTAAAGTTGTCGCCTTTATTATACTTCAGCTATCTGTAACAAGAATTTAGGGGATTTTAGAAGGATTGGGTTTCTTTTTCTTTGTTGGGTTGTTATAGGACCGAGGTGAAATCGTTGAATCTGTGATTTTTTTAATATCGAAATTAAGAAAAGTTATGGAAACACTTGTTGTGGTGGCGCAGCATAGGAATCAGTACTGTAGCAGGGCGAAGCCACATGGTCCGGCTAGATTTGGGTCATCACCACCGTCTAGAAATTTCAGAGGGGTTAACTGTAGGACTTTTCAATCCGGAGCAGGATTGCTCCCCACCCCGTTTAAGTATAACTCTATTCCTTCAACCAAACAGCCATCATCCCCTCCCTTTTCACCATCTTCCCCCAAATCTCCATCTCCTTTTGCCGGTGGAATACATTCGAAAGCGAATGCTACCCGGAAAAGCTCTCCCATTCCTATCAACAGCAATCGAACCCCTATAAATGGTAAGTATTTTACTGAGGAGATTTCTGGGGAAGGTTTTCCTTATTCCGAGCTTTGGGCTGGACCTGCTTATTCCAACTCTCCGCCGCCGAGTTCTGTGCCGATACCCAAGTTCTCATTTCGGGTGAAGAGAACCGTGTCACTTGATTTGCCTGCTGCTGACCCTGTTGTTGATGTTCACCAAACTGCTAAGTCTGCACCTGCATCTCCTACAAGGGAGCTTAGCCCTTCTGGAGCTGAACTTTTTCGTAGTGCTGACTCTGGGTCTGCGACTAAGGCTTTACGTCGCATTCTCAACCTTGACAATACTGATGACTGAAAAGAGTGTAGGAGTTTTTGAGCTCCTGTAAATAAGTTTATTGTGCAAATTTTGAAGTTAGTTTTAGATTCTATATAGATTGAATAAGATGGTTGGTAGCATGGGTTAGTAATGTATGTGTTGATTTAGCTTTCCTTGGGTGGTGATATGTGAAAAAAGTAATGGCAATGGTAGGTCAACAATCTCCAGACTTTCCTTTATTATGGCTTATGAGTTTGGTGCTGGTTATGGGAACTTTTGATTGACTCGATGCGACAAGGCGTGAGATTTGTGGGTGTTGTAAGCTTGGATGGAAGATGGCTCGAGCTATTCAGGAAGCTAAGGGGAGCTTTCATTAGAATCAAACATCGTCTGCTCTCTTTGGATTGACATGAAATCAAACTGATGACTTTCTTCTTCTTCCATGGGTTCGAACTTCGAAGGAAACTATATACTTAGCTGTGGACGACTTCACTCTATCAAGTCCTTGGTGATTAATGTCATTTTAGTTGTCCTTAAGCTAGTTTCTTCCTTTAGTGTCTGATACAGTTGTATTATTGTAGTCTGTAGATCCCTTAGTAAATTGCTTATCCAAGTACCTTATGTTTCTATTTTATTCTTTTTCTCATAATCTTTCTTTCCTTGGTCTACAATTAGTGTTGCCCTTTGTTTCTATTTAACTTTGAAAAGCCCCTTTGTTTCGTCTTACACCCTAGACTAAATTAGCCTGCCTATATGACCTTTTTCTTACAACTCTTCTCCTTTCTCCAGCATTGCCTCAATTGACTGCCTAACAATCAAATATCCTCAATACACTCTTGTGATCTCTCCGTTGTTTTCCCTTCCTCGTCATCTTTTTCTGGTTTTTTGTAAAGAAAAAGGTGGTAAGGAAAAGTAAAGTGGTTGTCTGTCATCTCTGAAACTTGCTAGGCTAATCAGTTCCATGCCCAGTTGAAAGTGTTGTTTGTGTCTTGTTCATCCTAGTGCCTAATGCCCCACTCTGTTAGTGTGTTTCATGGAGTGCCAAGCTACTTACAAGGTATTTCCTTTCTCAAGATATTTAATTTAATATTATCGTGTTCATTTTTAACCATTACTAATGCTCTGCTCTATTACGATTTTCTACAGGTAGCAGCCACTGGGATAAGTTGGTGTTACTTGTTAGTTGCCTTTAAGGCAAAGCTTTTAGGAACCATATCTGTATCCGGCAACTCTCTCGGAAATGTTTGTTTTCAGCGTCTGTTGTTTGCGAGTTCTTTAAGCGGAGTCTCGTGTTTTGCTTAAAGTGCCATGTTAATGTTCAAAATCAAAGTGCAGTATGACTTTTGTTAGCTTCGGATTTTCAATTCAATTTATGCATTTCGATACTGAAGTATGCGGCAAAGTAGTTTTCTCTTTGAAAGTGGTAGTTTGAGTCCATGAAAATGCACACTCTGTTCTTGATAGTAAAAACATTTGATTTTTTTTGTTTAACCACTGGTATTCGACTAATTCGGATCGAGAGCGGCTCAATGTGACGTTGAACATTTGATATTAATTCTAAATGCAATTAGATTGCTTAAATGAAAATAAATTCTATTATTGTTTTCTTCATCCACTAGACAAATTTAAAACTTGACTTGAAAAACATCTAGTTGTTTACTACCTAACAATAAATCATGCTTATTTTATTACAGTTTACACCTTTGAAAAGCTTCACATGGAATTTTCAGCTTTAGGGAAAAAAATCAAAGTGTACATGCATAATTTGGTTTCAATTAAAAGCAAAGGTGTTAGCGGTTTGGAAATGGATGACATTTATTAATTCTGATCCAGTTCCCCTGCAACTCAAGTAATCTTAATGGTGACTCTGTAAATTGTTGAGGAGTTTTCAATTCATTCAAGAAAATTTTGTAAAATATCATTTGTTAAAAAGGAGTATTTGATACACAAATTTGTGTAACTTTTACCTTTTAATTCCAGTATATAAGATATGGTTTAAGAGGTAGCACGTAGAATTTAGGATTTAGAGATTATAACTTAAGGTGTTAGGGTCTTATAATTTAAATATGAATGGTTGCATACCAAAGTATAATCCTTTGTTAAATGGTCGGTCTAAGATTCTTCAACAAATTTACAAATTTAATAAGGATTTAGGGTTCTAGTTTAGAGTTTAGAGGTTAGGAGTTTAGGCTGTAGAGTTTATAATTTAGTATTCATGGTTAGAATTTAGGGTGATTTGTGGTTAAATTTTTAGGGTTTTAACCCCGTAAATGAACAATTTACCTTTAAGAATGACGTTCTCTTGTTATCTGGATTTTTTATACGGAGTTTATATTAATGGCTATAAAGCGATAAAGTTCGAAAAAATATTCAGATAATCGGATCGAATCGAATATTCAGGATATTTTGAAGGATGATAAGGCAAGGTTAAATATGTCATTTTATACGTCTAAGATATTTTCTTTGTGTTGGAAGAATATGAACCCTTAGATTTAAGTTGATTTTCCATGTTAAATATGAGCCGTTGGATGAAAAATGGCAAGATCGTAATTTTGAAAAATTACGAAGGTAAAGTTGGTAACTACTAACTTATTGGTTTATTTTTGACCATTGGATAAATATTTTGACAAGTGGCATGGTTTGGAGCTTTGGATTCAAGGGTAAAATGGTTTTATCTCTATTAGGAGGATATTTTTATAATTTATGGAAATAAAAGATGCCAAATGGCATAAATAAAAAAATAAAGAAATATATTCATCTTTCTTCATGCTAAGAAGAGAAAAAGAAGGAAAACAAGGTAAGTTTAGGGTTTTGCATTTTTAATCCCTAAATACTAAAATTTAAGGTTAGCTTATGAAATATGAAGATGTTCTTCATGAAATTCTCTTTCGATTGTTATAAAAATTTCATGGAATTGTTGAAGGATACTCTTGAATTTTGAAGAGAGACAATTTAGGGTTTATGGATCCAAATGAATTAGAATTGAATTATGGAAGATTATGTGATGTTCTATTATTTCCATGCTTGATTGAAGTTGAAATTGATGCTGTAACGACCTGAATTTTTGTGTCAACAATGGGCGTTGACTTGGGTCTTGGACCGACGCGTTGGGTTAGATGTTCGGGTCATGTTAGGCCTTGGTGTTGGGCTTTATGGGCTCCCATGTCTTGTTGGGTTTGGGTGTTGGGCTTGCGGTTGGATGAGGAAAGGGTTAATAAAGGGGTAAAAGGGTAATTTTCTCTCAAGAGAAGGCAAAAGGTTGATGCCTTCTTTATTTTCTGCATTGGGGGATAGAGAATGATGTCATCATGTCTCCTTTTTCTCTCCATCATTCTCTCCTTCAAACACCCACTCAACTCAAGGTAAAGATGATATTTTGTTAATACGGAGTAAGAATCCCGGATTGTGCCTAGAGGAGGAGTTGTTCATCACCCAAAGATCTATCTTTCAAGAGGAATATCTCCAGCATTGGTGGGAGTTGAGTTTGGAAGCTTGCACCAAGAGGAGAGGTGGTAAGAGCTTGGTGGGAGCTTTATTTCGGGTTTGCTTGCTAAAGGCTAGTACACTACTAACTCCTATAGTTTCCTGCAACTCATAAAGATAGGTTTTGTGCATGTTTTGGTGATATGGTTTGATAAAGCTTTGGTTGACCCCCCATTTTAATGGTGAATTGGAGATTTGTTGTTTCTATGGCTTAAAATTGGTAGAAACCCACTTAATACTTCATAATAACTTGTAGGATCGATTTAGGGTTTAACTATGTGGGTTAAATAGGGTTTCTAAGTGAAACCCACACCCAGAGTTCAAAACTCGGGATCGCGTACCGATACTGGGGGCTAGGGTATCGGTACGCCTTAGTATAAATGAGGAAGAGTTGTGAGGGGAGTACCGATACACGTCCACGTGTATCGGTACCCCTTGCAAGGCAAGAATTACAGTAGCGTTTTGGCATACCGGTACGCAAGGGGACGTATCGGTACCCACTGTTACATTGCCTGGATAGGCTTAGCGTACTGGTACGAGTATGTGGGAGTACCGGTATGGGGTGGATCGGTATGAGGCGATCCTAGTATCGATGATGAGTATCAGTATGGTACGTAGTGTATCGGTACGGCTTGGAGTTTAATTCTTTTGAGCCTAATTAGAGTATCGGTACTCATGGTGGAGTATCGATACCTAGAGGAGAGTACCGATACTCGCCTTGGAGTATCAATACTCGCTGGGCAATCTGCCCAATAACTTTGAGGTTGCGTTCGGGGGCGTTATAATTTGAGGCAAAGGGCCTTAGGGGTCTGTTAAGGTGTAAAATGAACATTAAAACTGAGAAATAGAGATTTTAACCTCGAATGAGAATAATGGGTCTTGTCGGATAATAAGATAAATTAATGAGAATGGTTAATGTGCACCTTATAAACATGTTAATGAATGGATAATGCAACAGGATGATATAATAACTGATAAAAACCAAAAGGCTATGGTAAAGGTGTTAGAGCTGTGTGCGGTAAGACCCTTGCGTCGAGGTCTAGAGCTGTATGTTACTTGGGTCCTTGTTGTGTGCTGATGGGACGCCTAGACAGTCGAGTCATCCCTTGTGGTTGGGATTTGGATACCTAAGTGTGTTGCAACACCTTGAAGACTCCCGAATGGAGGATCCCGATGCTTAGTGGACGCGAGCCTCATTCGATGATGCTTGATGAGAGATTCCAGGCATGGATGTAGGATCCCGATGCTTGACGCGGGCCTCATCCCTTGAGTATAGGATCCTGATGCTTAGTGGATGCGGGCCTTGCTCAGAGTATAAGATCCCGATGCTTAGTGGACGCGGGCCCCATTCTATATATATATATAATTATGGTTATCTGTGTGATGCTGGGTAAACGCATGAGGTACTTGTATGAGCTGTGTGTGTGATCATACATTCATAATGCTATGTGTTTAGGCGGATATGGTAGCTCCATTGTTATCTTGCCATGATGTCATTCATGTTGCATTGCTTTATTTATGATTTGTATGAAACATGGTTGAGTGGCGGTGTATCTACTGAGCTTTGTTAGCTCAGCGTTCAGAATCGTTGTTTCCGTTCGCAGGTTGTAGGTTGGGCTTGTTCTTGGAAGAGCACCATTAGAGAAGAATTCCAGCGCATCGTCTCATCAGAGTACAGTGTTTAGGCCATTGGGCTATGTATTCGTAGGAGCCTGTTGTATTTTGTATTTTGTAATTCATATTTGGATTTTTAAATGATTGAGTCAAATGTGTATAATGTAATTTTAAAAAGGAGCTCCACTGTATATGTTTTCAAATATTTATTATGTTTTATTGGATTGTAAGTAAATGGATTTTCATAATGGAATTGCGGATTGGGCTAAACTAGGTCAAATTTTATGGTAATGATTTTGGGCTTGAGGCCTAAGTGTGACATCCGAGTCGAGGGTGTTACAGATGTATTCTTGATGGAATTAAGGTAGTAATGTTGATTTGAGGACTAATTTGCAAAGTTAAGAAGCTTGAATCCTTATATTGAAAATTTGGTGACCATTTTGACAAATTAAGAGAAATTAGAGGAGTAAAGGTTTAAGCTTATTTTAATGAAGGATGTAAAGAGAACATATGAATACAAGCTTTACTCTAACCATTTGAAGTAAAGTGATGAGACTAAATTGATAAGTACAGAAATAAAGAGAAGTTGGTATAAATTAGAAGTTATTCATGGAAAGTTATGTTGGAATTTGAATTATGGTAGTAAGTTTTAAAATTCGCCATAAATTCTGAAAAAATGGTTAGATGATGAATTTTATATTGTTGTAGAGATTTGTTAGTCTAGTTCCGTTTTCAACAAACATAAACGATTTCGAGTTCCGAGTTAAAAGATATGAATTTTTAATCGAATGAAGGTCAGGAAAATTACAAAGCAGTTTCTGCCTAGACAGCTCTATGACGTGAATGTAAGGAATTTTCATAATTTTTGTAGATTTTATTAATTTATGTGGCTTATACCGTTAGAACCGTTATCGAATCTAGTTTCTCCAATATAAAGGAAATTAAGATCCAGCGTGTATTCTGCTATGTATAAGTAAATCTTTGAAGGTAGCGCAAGCTGTCAGAAAATGGAATTTGAAACATTTTGTATTTAAATGTTAGTTAGCAAGCTCGGAAGAATTATTGGAAGTTTAAATTGGTCACTAAGGACCACAATGAGTTATTGAACAGTACAAGGAAGAAAGGAAAATATTTGGAAAAATTTATATTTGAATGATTATATTAGACAGCATGTTTAAGGTATTGTTAGATTTGAATCTAACAAATATTTTATTTTATTCATGTGATTAATGAAGTCAAGTCCGAATCAAAGAAGGTTCGATGTAATATGAAAGAAAGGATCGAACTAGGACTTAGTGAGGCATTGTGTTAAGTGGTCAAGGTGAGTGCACTTGCATACATATAATGACACATTGATTTTTATACATCATTGGGATGGCTTGCGATGAGCCTACCCAAATTTTATTGTCATTATATTTATGTCATGGAGCATATGATTGGCATATTTTAAATATGTCAAAACTTGAATATATATGCATGGATCACTAGTTATATATATGATGTTATATCATGAATGTTATTTCGGGTATGAACTGCCCAATATTAAATTATGTTGATATACATTGTCATGGATGAAATAAATATGGAATATATGCCAAATTATGTCATTGAGGGACAGGGTATAGTTGGCATGCCATAGTGTCCAGCAGCACGCTGCATACTCAGTTTAGCACTATAGTGTATATAAAGGACACTTAGTGCTTAGTGCATAATGCATATGGTGGGCACGACCTTATGTGTATTAGCACTTCGGTGCATATTGGACTCGTGTACCCAGGGTCCCCATAGGCTTATATTTGGGCTATGGTTTATTGGTTAATAAAAGATAAACAGATGAATAAGCTTATGATCTTTTGGAATAAATAGCAAGTATATTGGTAATAAATTTATATCTGGTTTATATTATGTTAATATATGATTAACATGATGGTAATACATATCTAGTGATCATGATGCATTTATGCATATATGGCATATTATGACAAATGCACAAGCATGAAAGTCTTATGACATTGACATATAGTAAATCATTACTAATGCAATGTGAAAGTTGATGCATTGGCATATATCATGTTATATAAACGTTGTCAAGAAGTCGAATAAGTTTTAAATTATTGTTATTAACTTCGTTTATTGCCTCACTAAGTTCGTACTTAGCGTGTGTTGATTGTGCACACGTAGGTGGTTCGAATCATTGAACCAAGCAAAGAGTTGTATCAAGTTTAGAAATTTTCATCAAGCTGTCACAGTAATAACATCCTACTTGAAGTTTTTAATTTATTTTAGTGACATGTATAAATAGGATTAAACACTTATATTATATCTACGTTTACTTGTCTAACAAATGATATTTTACAGATTTATTCAAAAAAGAATAGTAAATTTCTCAACAATGATCAATAAATACAGCAATAATAAGATTTGTCGATGCTTCGAACGAGTTTCGTTATAAATTAAAAAGAAAAGTCATTGTTGACATTATGAGTGGCTTGAGACGGATACAATAAAAGCGATTGAACCGGCCATAATTAAAGATATGTAAAAAAAAATAAAAGATTGACCTAAAAGAAAAAACAAAATGATATAATAGTACCTTATAGATTTGTATTATACTGTTACTCATCTTTATTTAAAAATTAACTTATCGCGCAAGCAATAAATTAATAAATATATAATTTTTTAAAAGATTAAGGTTCCATTTTAATAAATTAAATTGAATATAATCATTTTAAAAGATTAAGGTCCAATGCATTGATGAAATGAAGTTGTTAATTTTCATCTCCATGGAGGATCATTTCCTGAAATCGGCACTCCTGACTGCAAAAAGATTTCTCTCCTCTGCATTATGCATGTAAACAAACGATCAGATTATGCATTAAACAGAATAGAATCAAATTGGGTTTTGAATAGGAAGAGAAAGGAAACTGAACCTGTAAATGTCTAGGTCGATCTTCTGTTCAAGATCCTTCTTGCACGTATGCCAAAAGCTGAGAAAATAAGAGCTCCTTACAATGCAGTTATCATATATATGAGTTGTTTTCGGATTCGCCCCGTGTGATTTCACGCATGTGTAATCCTCGGACAGCTCCATTTCTGAATTGGGAGGACATCCCCGAGGGGAAGAATTTGGACAAACTCTGAGCTTGGTCCCAAACAAGACCTTATTGTTACTTGTCTTGTTTTCGGCTATGGCAGGACCGACACCTTTTGGTTCCAATGTTTCGGGGGAGATGAAACTTTTGGGGGATTTGGGTTGGTTTGGATGGAAACAAAAGTGGTTGCCGAGAGGAAACAATGGCTTGTTGTCCAGGATTGAAGTTGGGGTCTTGGCAGATTCAGACTCGGGGAAACACTTTTGCGGTGAGAGCTTCGAATCTTGGAGAATCAAACAGAAATGGGGTTGGTCTGGTCGATTGAGAATTGTGATCAGCCATTAAAGCTTGCTTGCTGGTCACTACTCTGGACTTGTTCCTCAGCATAGCTTTCACTGCAAACTGAAATGATGATAAAATGAAGCTTCAGAACTCTGTTTCTCTGCTTGATTGTCTGAAATTTTGAAGTTTTAGTTTAAGTTGGTGGGCGCTACTCTAGGCTATCATTATTGACATTGATTACACTCAGGCCAAACCATCTGCAGAAATAGCAACGAATTTGCCATGAATCTTGCACAAGAGAGAGAGAAAAGTAGAGAATAAAAGTTAAAAGAGGTAGAGTTTTGTAGTTGAGTGTGGCTTTTAAAGAGACCTATGCTATGCATGAGAATCAGTGAAAAGTGGAGCTGCAAATTCCTTTTTTACATCAATGTTTTTTTCGAATTCAGAAATAAAGGAGAAGAAACCAAAAGAGGATTATCTAAGCAGATAGATGCTTGATCTAAGCTTAGGTTTTATATCATGAGTGTTTATTTGTTTAGATCAATCATCTGTTTATCCCACCATCTCATACAATAAAATAAAAAAACATCTTTAGAGGAGCATGGATTGATTATAAGCCAAGATTCCTTGTTGTAACTGCTCTGGTTTTCATCTCACCCCATTTGAAAGAAACATTATCCCTTCACGTTTTCTTCCTTTTATTTTGCACAAACTTACAAACTCCATGGTTGCTTATCTCTCCCTGTAGGGTTCGTGTCAGTTCACCATGGAAACCTACTTCTCGTAGCCTTATCTATTCCCATGAACAGCCAAAGCCATGGCATTGTCCCTTTCCACTCCAAAGCTTTGGTGGCTTCTTCTTACTTGTTGGCATTTGGAAACTAAACTTCTTCACTTTGAAGCTTCATTGTTAAATGAAAGTTTTCAAGCCATTATTTCGGCTTCAGCTGCAGATGGGGATATAAATTGTAATGATTGTCTTTTTTTTTCCTATAGAAATCCCACCACCAAACTTTAGGTTGTTCGATCATGTA
Organism: Hibiscus mutabilis; assembly: GCA_019671005.1. Taxonomy (NCBI): domain Eukaryota; kingdom Viridiplantae; phylum Streptophyta; class Magnoliopsida; order Malvales; family Malvaceae; genus Hibiscus; species Hibiscus mutabilis. The sequence goes on from CM033756.1 coordinate 11,089,205, forward strand.
AACAACACAGATGGCAATGGAGTTCGAAACACCTGGCCCTTCCTTATTATTCTCTGTCTATAGCCTAGCCATGGAGGACAATTTAAAAATGGTTGATGTGACATGGGGTACTTGTATTTTGATAAAACATTTAATACGGTACTGAAATTTTTAAAATTTTAATGTATTACATGTATTTTGATAAAATATTTAACATAATACATATACTTCGACAAAAAGTCCTATACGATTTTTGTATTTTAATAAAATATTAAACATAAAATTAAACTATTATCCTATGTATTATTATGGTACTTAGAGTTAACACAGTTAGTATTAAAATGATTGTTTTTTAAAATTAAAATTGCATTGCATTGAGATCCATTGATTGACCAAATGGTCAATAATGCTTATATTTGTATATTTTCGAATATTAATATTTATCTTAAAAATATAATTACTCTCTCCTTAATAAAAAAAATGACACTGCAATAGATATTTTAAAAGTAGAAGAACCATTTTAAATATTTCATCAAAACCATGAGTATCAAATGTTACAAATCTTTTTACTCAAGTCTTATTACAATGATAGAGGCCAAGAACTTAGGCTTTTAGCCTTAGGGTCCGGACCCCATAGCTTGGCTTAACTCGCTCTCTTTAGGGTCCAGACCCTAGAACTTGGCTGGACGCTCTGTCTATCTTTTGCCATAGGGTCGTACAGGCAAATCCCACAAGGATCTGTCTTTTTCTCTATATTTTATGCATGGACCTCAATGTCACTTTCTCTTTTAGAAAGGAACCTCTCACCTGTTAGATTCTTGAAAATAAAAGTAAAAATGAAGGAAAAACCAAGACCAAAGACGAAGGTAGTATAAGAAACAAAGATCATTTCTCGTCTCCAATAGGAGGAATTGAAATGACTCAACAAAATGAGTTCAGTTTTCACGATAGAACCAACAAATGGTTAAAAAAGTGGGCATCTAAATTCTTAGCTGCGTGCACCCGAAAATTGTTCCTCGGCACTTTGTCATTGAAGCTGCCTCACGCCATGTAGGTCTATCACCCCCAACAGTCAAGATATCAACATCAGACATTGGTTTGATATCCCAGTTAAATCGATCGGGGCCAATTACCCCTCCGATCACGTATATTTCATCTCTTAGTCCTGTCATTGCAAACCCGATTCTCCTGCAGAACTCAGAAGCAGAAACCACTACCTTGCTAGCTTTTTTTTCCTGCTTGACAATGAGTCCATGACTCATCACGTACAGTGCTCCCTGTACTACTGCCATTGGACCCTGGAGCCAACCATAATCTTCTACTGTCCAACCAGAACCAATGTGGTCCAGGACTTGCACTGTCGACAACCCTTTGTGCAAGACATGCACCTTTCCTCCGACAACAAATCCTGAGCATGCTGAATTGTGAGTGCAGTGGAGATCGGGTAATGGAGTCCAGACATCCTTCTCAGGATCATACATTTCTGCTTGAGATATAGATTCTCTGCAGCTGGTGAAACCGCCAGCAACGATGATCTTTCCCTTCAAAACACAGCATGCAAACATGGCACGAGGTAAGAGCATGGATGCACGTTGAGCCCACCGACTCATTATAGGGTCATATGACCAGACTTCATCAGTTGCAAACCTCCCATCTTGATCACCAGTCAATGGGTCAACATCATCACTCCCACCACCAAGCACAAACAGCTTTCCACCAGTTGAGACCACGCCAAAGTGGGCAAGGTGCCTGACCTTCGAGGGAAGGACAGGAAGAGTAATCCAAAGGTCGTGGAGGGGATCATACATCTGCCATAAATTCTCTGGATCATATGCACACACACAAAGATGTTCCTCTGCCGAGCCAACCTCTTGTCGAGCTTTGAACAGCTCAGAGCTACGAATAGCAGCTCTCCATGAATGAGAAACAAGCTCCAACTTAGGATATAGGTAGAAGGGAACTCGGGCTATGCACCTAAGGGCAACAGCATCTGGAAGGCCTTCAATTAATCCAGACATAGTAACCAAGGTTACACCGTATCCAACCGTTCTTCACTGACAGTTTTGCTATGTCAACCACAGCAGTGGGATATGCAATCTGAAAGAGCAAATTAGGAACCTGTGTGTAAGAATCAAATCAATATTCAATAGTTTTCGACTTCAGAAGTAATACATTAATTGAAGGTCAGTTGACTCATGATGAAAATAGAATCACTCAAATTATATTCAGAAGCATTTGCAGCACAATTAGCATCATTTTTCTTTTCAGGAAAGGGGGTTTAGCATCAATGAAATCATTGAAAATCAAATTGTCAGTCAATGTTAGCAATACCAACAAAAAGAAAAAAAAATAGCAATCATGCATTATATGAAGGTGAAACAAAACAATATGTCAAATTCAAAAAAAATCCTACTATCAAGGGAAAAAATGCTCCATAAGACACTGAAAGGATACTGAAATCACCATGGAATAAATTCACCACCAAAGCATGGGTAACTCATCACAAACTTTGGAGTAAAATAGATTTTTTTTTTGCTTTTCATAAAGCCTTTTGTTTGTTCATCGCTTCAAGCATGATGCATTTCTTTGTATTGACAATGAATATTCTCAGACATAAATTTTGATTTAACACATGTTTTGCTTCCAAACTTCTCGGTAAGTAGAATGCACACGAGTACCTTCAGATATTAACTATCGGGTAATAAACTGTTAAGTTCGAAGCTGCGATCTCAAGTCAATAAACCTCAGAGTTCCAGCTTTAACCATGTTTTTTACGGTTTTAAGCTGAGCAATTGATTCAAATGTCCAGCCTTCTAAAACACCATAATTGCTGGTTACTATAAAGTTTTTGTCACTCAAGCTGATTGCAAAAAATAAAATAAGATCAAAACTTAATTCCTAGCCCTACAATGCCTCCGTTAATATTTATCTGCACAAAAACGCGGATAAGTTACCATGACGAGAGCCTGAGACTATAAAGACTAACAAACTGTCCTTTCTCTACTGCTCGAAAAAACGACAACACGTTGAACTCCACAAAAAACAAGTCCACTACTTAATGTATTTCATGAAATTCTGGATATTATCTTTACACTGTTCAAGTATCAAAATCAATATAAAGCATAAGCAATTCCAGAGGAGAAAGGAACAACCACTTCAAACATTCAAAACACTATCTATAAAACCCTAAATTTTATGGTACAATGTGAACACATTTCCAAAAGATAACAAGCACATTTACAAACACAACATGTCACCACAATACATTTGATTGCTCTGAAATCTGAATCGATTGAATCGCACCATCATAGATAATCACACTTCTAATTCACTTCAACAACTCATTAATCCCAAACCCAGAAGGATTTGGAAACAACGAAATGCATAAAATTTCAGCCATATTAACGAGAAGAAACTTCCTATTAAGAAACGAATATAACCGACGTTGGTTCACTTTCAGATAAAACCCACCACTGATTCAGCACAAAAAAAAAAGGGTATTCGAAAGTATCGAAATTGAATCCAAATTCTAAGGAATTGCCAGAAAAATCGGTTAAAATATGAACAAGTAAAGGGGGGAAAAGGCTTTAAACGAACATAGAGAAGATGCTAAACCTGAAAACCAAGACCCCACAAAGACGAACAAGGTTTGAGCACCGTTGTTGAAAAGGAAGCGAAACAGTAGCGTGTAAATTTGCCTGAGAAGAGAAGAAGATATGCGACGGAGCGAGAGATACCGAGAGACTTGCACAGCAGAAGGGAACGCTGAGTTTTAACAAAGCTTTGATTTTTGTTTCAACTGATTTCTCAGTTTCTCTTTGCTCATATAAATATATGGTCTAATTGAAAAAATGCATCCTCTTTCTTTATGAGAGTTAATAAATTAACCTTTATATTTTAATTTGTTATAATATGATCCTTTTATTTTATAAAAATTAAGAAGTCTAACTTGGTAACATTATCTAACCTTGATGTTAAATCCTTAGCCTTAAACTTAATAATTCAGTAATTTAAAAAAGTGGTCCTGATAGTAAAAATGACGTATTCCACCTAAGTGACTTGAGTTCGAGCAACTTAACCTACAAGCGTTCATGAATTTATTTAGATTTAGAATCAAACATAAATATTTTCTTGTACTAGTATAAAATTATCAAAAACCGATAGTTAAAATTTATGTATTTATCAACTATGGACAAGTTTCTCCTTTTTGTAAAATCGAATTGTGAAATTCTGACAAACTAAAGTAAAGAGCATGATAATCAGAAAATAAACAGACGAATGACAATAATTCAGTAGAGACATTTACATTTAAAATGAGAGATGGCAAGGCTCGAACCTCCACAAGATGAGATAATATAAATATCGTTACTATTCGGTTAATTAATGGATCTCAGTTTAATTTTTATAATATTTGATTGATTAAATAAAAAGATATATACATTCTTAAAACAAAATATCAATATTCGAATCCATACAAAATATTATTCTATTTCGTGATTTGATAATGAAATTGACTTTAACGTTATAAATGTTTGGTAAGAAAAAAAGGTTTTCTTTAAGAAAAATAAATTATAATTTTTTATCTATATTATTTTTAAGATTATTAGTAATTACTTTCATTTCACAGTGAATAAAAATATAATAAAATTACAAATCTAAAAGGTAAGTAATAAAAGTCTATATGATCATTGAAGTCATTGGTTGAATTGAATTTAGTGCCATCAATCAAGGTGTGGAAACACACAATAAAATCAGGTAAAATTATAAAATATAAATACAAATGACTATGATTAGATATTCTAATATCTTTTATGAAGATTATTTATGGAAAAAACTTTGATACACAGGCCGTGTAAATTTTTATTTGCACGTTCCTTTTAGTTTTAGGGGTTAGGATTTTAGTTTAGGGTTCAAGGTTTAGGGGTTTAGATTGTAGGGTTTAGAATTTAAGGTTAATGTTTAGAATGTAGAGTTTAGGGTTTAGAGTGTGGGTTTAGTTTTTTAGGGTTATGGTTAGGAATTTAGGATTTGGGTTTTTATAGTGTAAATACACAAACTTGTATAAAATTAATTTTACACCGTCTGTTTATCAAAGTTTTACCCATTATTTATATGCTTTTCAAAGAAATAACTCACATAAAATTTTGTTTTTTATTTTTATTTTTTCAACTTAGATGTTTTTTTTTTAATATGATTGTAGCCTTAAAAGTAGTGAGAAGGCGCACCTAAACCCCTAAACCTATATTATAATTTTATTTTTTTATAACTATCGGTATTCAACTCATTAATCGATAATCTATATCAGATATCACATAAAGTCTCAATGAAAATGATCTTTTCAACTTAAATTATTTCATTCACAACGTTAAGATCAGAATGTCTATAAAACCAACATCTCATTTTACTAAACTAGTCGATATATAAAATTATTATTTCAAGACAAGTTTTCTTTAAATAATAAACAAAAATTGGGAAATAATTTAAATTCAGAATATTCAAAATTAGTAGTAATATTTAATTTAATGATAAGACATAATTAATTAAAAAACGTAATAGGAGGGACTCCTAGTTCTATCATGCGTAAAAAAGAAAAAACTTAGGTGTGGGGGGTGGCTGCTTGCCTGCTTGTACTTTCTTGGCTCACCACAATCATTATTATCTTTGTTTATTATTGTTTTGATAACATTACTTCACCTAATTAATTCATCTATTCAACATTTTTTTGAATAAATTAATTTTTATTTTTCATTTAACAATTCTTAATTAATTTCTTGACTATTTTTGTTTACATGGGTCATTGAATTTAATTTTTTTTCATATTTTTATCTTTTTGATGATATAACACAGTGAAATTTGTCGCATGACAAAATTTTAGAATATCGTATTATTAAAATGATTAAAATAAAAAATTGTCAATTCCATTAAATAATATGAACAAAAAAAAGAAATTATTAAATTCAAAGAATAAATATTTTTTTTATTATTTTTAATTCAGTTCAACATTATTTTCAAATGTGTCAAATTCTCGCTTAACTTAACGTCGCATTTGCCTTTCCTTTTTGTATGATGTTTTGATGGGCATGCGGTAGAGTTTTGTTTTTTTATAATTAAAATTTAGTACTTTTAATATATCACAGATTTTTTTGTATATTTTTATAATTTGATGCATTGATATTATACATATTCTTTAAAATTTTATAAATGAATTAAGAAATTATTATGTATCTTATATTCTAAAATATGTAATATTTTTTAATTTTATTTGCGACTAGATTTTGTTTCTCATAATTTATATGAGCAAATGGAAATAGTTTACGTATTTTTTTTATAAAGATATAATTAACAAATGAACACGAGCGGGGCATGATAAAGAATTTGTATACAAATTTATTAGTCTTGTATTTAATAATTCAAATAATGGTTGTAGATTATTTTATTTAAAACTTATTTAAAAGTAAAAAAAAAAAAGACATGATGCGATCCACTTGTTGATCGAATGGTAAAAGTATTCATATTACATTATTTTATATAAATTTGAATCTAAACGTTTATCTTAAAAATATAAACATTTCAAACGAAGCATTCGTTATCGACTCTCTTGTTGTCGGCTTGGATTTCTTGAAATCATCTCCAAAGTTTTAGACTCATTTATTCTGATCTCTAATTTTATATAATTTTTAAAAATATAATTAAAAAACAAAAGAAATTATATATCTTTTACTATTTCTCGTATATTTATTTATTAAATAATTTAATATATATTTTTAATACTTTTATCAGGAAACGTCATTTTTTTATTTATACACGATATATATATATTTATAACCCAAATACTAAGAAACAATGATGACTGAGAGGTATCGGAGGGGGCAGTTGCCCCCTAAAAATTTAAAATTCGTATATAATTTATATTTTTTAAAATTTATATATATATATTTTTATTTAAAAACTATTTTTGTCATCTAAAAATTTATAATTCATTTCCTAATATAAAATATTAGGTTTTTCCTTACAAAGAAAGATGGTGTCTCGACCTAGCATTGACCTAAATTCATTTGAAGACAACTTTACTCAAAACTGGTCAACGTGTCTTAAACCATAAGTAATTGGTTAACAAGTGGATTGCCACTTTGCCACAGTTGGACAATATGATTGCATTCTAGAAATAATCAATGACCATTCGGTCTAAGCATGAATAACATGTTTTTATTTATTTATTTGTCAAATTTAAAACTCTCTACTAAAAGTCTCCTCAAAACTAAATTCATTAACACGTCAATAAATTTTTTTATTAAGATTGTTGAAAATTTGTCATTTCTCAAAATTTTAAAGGAAGCATCCATGTTTGCTACAAAAGGAAATTGTAAGCTTTATTTTTTTAATATATTAGTATGATTACGTAGAAGTAATATTCATATTTTAACCTTTGACAACGCGTACATAATACACACAAGTGTTTGAACACATGTCTCCTATAATGAACATCACCTCCTTTTCGTTGAAGCCACTCATTGAGTCCAATTGTAAGATTTACTTAGTATAAATATGAAAAAATAAAGACAAAAAATTTATTAATCAAAATAGTTCAGATTCATAATTACTTTCTTATTTTGTAGTTTAATCATTAGATAAAAGAATTAATATATACATCTTAATTCAATAATTAGAGAGTCGATAACGAATTATTCATTAAAACGTTATGAGAAAGTTACATTAACATGACCTTAAGACGATGGTTTTTGGTATGATAGAAAGTAATCATTTGCTAAGAAATTTAATTAGGGTTAATGATTGCCATGTTTGATGCATTAAAACATATCAACTTTCTTATGAATCCCCCCCCCCCCAATTCATCTAAATGCGATCCCATTGAATAGAAGGTGGGAATGTAACTCTTCTATGTTTATTAACAATGAATTGACTTTTAATAATAAATACCTTTGAAAAAAATAAATTAAAATCAATATTTTTATGAGGAAAATTTTGAGAATTACAGTCACATTTCCGATCAACAATTTCTTAAACTAACATATTAATGTAACTTTCTCATAACGTTTTAACATTCTGGCATTGTTGGGATAATAACTTTTTGAGCCAAAATTAGAGGTTATAATTATTTTTAGAGGTTTGACCAGTCAAATCTACTAATTTAGATGTTTGGTGAAACAGATGATTGTAACAGTGGATTAGGGTAAAACTTCTCAATTTGAATAACTAATAAAATTGAAAAGATAATTTCACAAACAATAAATTAATATATACATCTGAATTCAATAATTAATAAAATTATATTCAAAATATAATTTCATAAATAATAAATTAATATATACATCTAAACTTAATAATTATTAAAATTATATTAAAAAGATTATTTCACAAATAAGAAAAATAATATATACATCCTTCATATAAACTTAGTAGTAATATTAAAAATTAATTTTCGTAATCTACATAATATTAATAACTAATAAGCTATTCAAACAAGTATTGAATATAATCATGTTCTTATATGTCATTTTGATTGTTCAAATAATCAAACAACTATCAGCTGCCAATTAATTTTACTAAATAATTTTATACAATCAACTAATGCAATCCACTAATCAAATCAGCTAATGCTATCAGTTATCAGCTAATATAATCTGATATCCGCTAATTACCAAATAGGGCATTTACCTTTTTATATCAAATGTTGTAATGTTACTTTCCTAAAAATCACATTCACAAAACTCATTGAATGGTCCCACAAATAAATGACGGCGTTGTTCCTTCTAGGTGACTCGGGTTCAAGCAATGTAGTTTGAACAGTATGTTTTTAAAAAGCTAAGGCTTTGTTTTTGGTTGTGGTGGGAAACCAAGGTTTGGGGTCAAACCAAGGTTCAGACACTAAAAAATTGAGTGTTTTTTGTTGCTTTTAAATATTTTTGGGTGGAAAAGCTAATTTGGAAAGCCAAACACAACAAAAAAAACAAGCTCTAAGAGTAAAGAATATATATATATATTACCATGTAAATACTAAATTTATAATACAAAAGATAAGTAAAAGCATTTATATGTTGGATTTATATCCAATACACTGGTGGTGAAAATTTTTAGTTTCCATAAGCGTCTTAGTTTTAGGGTTTAGGGACTCGGTTTATGGTGTAGGGTTTAGGGGTTTAGAATTTAGGGGCAATAGTTATAATTTAGGGGTTAGGGTTATAATCTGGAGTTAGAATTAGGGTTTAGGTTATAGAGTAATATGTTGAGAATTTAGGTTTTAACTTATAAACCTTAAATTCTAACCCTAAACTCTAAATTATATTCACAGTCACTAAATTCTAAACTACTAAACCCTACATCCTAAACCGAGTTTCTAAACTCTTAAACTATAAGGCATTTGTGGAAACTAAATTTTTTTCACCGCTAGTGTATCAAATAATTATCGTTGTATATTTTAAGTTTGAGGTACAATACAATCTAACCATATAGTCCCAAGTTCAACAAAAAAAAACATATAGGCCTAAGAGCCCAAAAAGAGATCCATTAAAAAAATTGAAAATGTAGATTCCACTCCTAATTAACAAGCTAGCCCATGGAAATTACCCTAGATGGAAGTCACAGATAAGGCCCCGACACCAGACCAGACTTATGTTAACGCGAATGCATAATGCTCGGTACAGACACTTCGTCGGTTGCGTCAACCCTCGTGACACCTACGATAGGCTGTCTGAATCCCAGATGCTCTTGGAGTCGAATTTATTAAGGACAATGGTGCAAAACCGAGGGTTGACCATGCCCCCAAAAAGGGTCTAATTTATGGACAGAAACAATTTTAAGTGTAACGTCAGCAAACGCGACCTGCACGTGGACTTTCCATACAAAAACGTGCATGACACCTAGAATGATCTCATATATTTGTTTTCTTACTCTGTGTTGTCGTCTTGTTCTGGTAGGGATCTGCTCAGCTAATTTCTTGGAGCTTCGGGTTTTTGCTTTCTGAATGTAAAAGATTGGTTGTAATATTGACGTCTCCCCACGGCGTCGACCGGTTGCTTTCAAGCGTGCGGTTTCGTCCGGTCCATGAACAATGATTTTGGGGTTTTACAATAACATTCCCTTAGCTCCAATTTCCAAAAGGGTAGCTTACTTCTACAATGGTGGAATGTTGCCGAAAATGTTCAAAATTTTGCATCGTCTGAACTTCAATATTCCCTAAGAAAACTGTACGGTCTCAAATGAATTCTCCCATCCGTGGATGACGACGGTGGGCATCTGCCACCCTGGGGCACTTTCAGAGATATTAAAAGTTAAAACAATGCGCAAGCAACAGGCACGAGATGACTCAGGGAATCAGACTCAGAGGCCAGCCAGTGTGTTACCTTTTGCCTTTGGTTCTTTTACTCCAAGCCTGACGTTTGATAGAGAAACCGATTCATGTAGGCTCTGTATCGCCAATTCTTTTATATTTAAAAAAAATGCATTTTCTCATACACTCAAATCTTTTCAAAAATACTTTTATTTTACTTTTCAAAAACAATGCGAAACTCACTGAGTCGAAATTATACAAAAGTTCAAAGATCTGAATTCCAATTCCATGATTGATATATCATTGAGCAATGCCACTCCTAACACAAAGCTGCTACATGCAATCATTGAAAGCACACACAACACATTATGGGCATCTGTTTCAGATTAATTAGAACGATAAAAGAGTCACAAATAGTCTCATTAAGTATTTAACATTATAATATTTGAAGAATCAAATCCTTACACCAATATTTGAAGGTTTACTCATTTAATCCTAAAAAATTATTTAATTGTAGTTGGTGAAGAAAATAACAATTTGAATAAAAGCTTTTCTTTACTGTGTAGATTCAAACACTTATAACCAATGATAACTTTGAAACAACCTCGTTCAAAAAGAGAAGGGTGCATGTTCCTCGAAGCAAAAAGGAAGACAAAACCACGAATAAGCAAAGTAATCCAAGGTCTGGTCGGTGATAGTGTAGTTCCTAAGTCTGAACAGGAGGTGCACTTGTTCAGGGTTCAATTTTTTTCCAATGTTTATTATTAGGGTTTCAATTTTTTCAATACTTGTCACTAGTCTTTCTCAATATTTTTTTATTAGAGGTCTATTCTTAACATTCATTTTTTTTAATATTTGTTATTAGAGGCCCTATTTTTTCTCATTACTTGTTATTATGAGCCTAATTGTTTTTATACTTAGGGCTATAACGCACCGAACGTTCAATGAACCGTTCAGCGGGATGTTCATTTATTTATTAAACGAATAAACATGAATATGATTTTCTGTTTGTTTAATTAAATGAACGAACACGAACAAAAAGTTTGTTCGTTCATTTACGCCCGTGAACGTTCGATAATTCGTTCGTTTCAATTTATTCACATATGTTCATTAATAATTATTATTTTTCATAACAAAAGCATTATATTTAAGAAATTTTAAAAATATATTATTAAAAATATGAAATAAAAAAAATTAAACAATACTCAATGTTCGTTAATTTGCGTCCGTTTATCATTTTAACGAACGAACACGAATAAGCTACATTCTTTAACGAACAAAAACAAACAAGAAATTATGTTCGTTTAGTTGTTCATGTTCGTTCGATTAAAATTAAACGAACGAATATAAATATAACATCTATCATATTTATTTGATTCTTTTATAGGCTTATCAATATTTATTATTAAAAACTTATATTTTTTATAATACTTATTATTAAAGATCTATACTTAAAATTTAATTTTTAGATTCGTCCATCTTCCTCTAAAATCTCATAAATCTGACTTGGTGGGGGATATAGCATAACAAGGAGGGCAAAGGCAGGGCATGGGAATTCCCGTCTCCCTATGCATTCAAGCAACAGTGCTTGCCAAATGTCAAATGTCAAATGTCATGTCCTGTCTCCAATCCCTCAGGCTTTATGGGATTCTCTTACAACCCTATATAAAACACTACCCAAACATGCTGGTTTTCAACTTTAAATCTCAGTCGTTGGATCATACATTTTCTTTTAAAACCTTAGCAGTTGTACAAAGAAGAAGAAGAACCCCCTTTACTGTACTGTTCCTGGAGATTTGTGCACCCATTATCTTTTTCTTATTTACCATTATTTAATAAACTTTCGTATAAAATTGACAGTTAAGGGATTATGACTCTTTTCTTTTATAATGGTTTGCTTGTGATTGTTTTCTAATAATATTATTTTTAAGTTTGAATTTGGATTTTTAACCTGTTCCTCCTTTGATTCCAATCTTTTTCAACCATTTGATGTAACGTATACCGTTGATATGTTAAGTCCCCGCCGCAGTCTTAAGGACATCTCACGCATCTATATACAAAATGAACAGCCCGATTCCTCGTGTTCCTTGGGTTTTATTCTTCCTTTGAATTTGAACACAAACAACAATGCAGCCGATCATTAACAGACAATAGGGCCTATGGTAATAAAATCTTGATTCACATTAAATTGTTTGTTTGATCCCTCTATGATCTATTTCCCTAACCTTACAAAAGAATCATTAACAAGTTATTGAGACCAAATTCGACCTAAAATTAGGTGAAGATGCGCCAAAGCTGGGTGTTCGGCAAAACATCTATAAAAATTGGATGAAGAAGCTACGATGAACGGGGTCTTAGAGTGCAAGAACATGAACAGGACAAAAGCTTGTCACACTACAAATAATGGACAGCAAGCAAGGTACGGCTATATGTAGCTAGCTAGCTACCATGGCAGAAAGCCAATGATCTCTTGAATTACTAGAGTAAATAAACAAAGCTAAACCTTTGTTTCTTTCCTTTTTTACTTTCAGATCACATTTTCAGACAGTGAAAAATGATTAGCAGCAACAGTAAAAGACTTCTGTTTTTATCCAGTAGTAATGAGTATCCATCACATCTCCAGGCTTTAACCTTCCAAAACTAGTACATTAAAGGAATTGACAATTGATTCCCCCATTATCTCCAAAAAGAACAAAACAATGTCATTTCTGTTTCTGCTGTAGTTTTTTGTTTGGTACCGAAGGTTTCAATGGAATTTGGACAAGAACAAAGCAACAGCTTTATCTTGTAAATTATTGCAAGTCTTTCTGAAGTGTTAGGACTTTCATCTTGGTGATGCCAACCCAATGTTGAACCTGTTGCAACAGGGAAAATTCAATGAATTTAGGGGTTGAGATATTATATCCGAAACCGTAAAAACGGTAGGGCTGTCCTTGGTTTGGATTGCCGAAAAAGGTACGTCTTCCATGGTTGGTATAGTTATGTCATAGGGCTGTGACCACCTGTGAAATGGGGGGTGGGGACCAATCAATATGATAAGAATAAGAACAAGAACAAGAAGGAGACTTTTTTCTCAAGTCATAATACAGTTTCTAACAGGGAAAAAATGACACAATTTACAGCGAGATTAGGAGAAAATGTTCGAAGTAAGCCTTCCATTTTTTCAACAGGAGAGTAAGAGTTAACCCGAAAACACGAATTTTATGAGATAAAAAGATTCTGCATGTTACTTGTTCCATGAGATATCAACACATGGTAGGGTGAAGACTTTGAAAGCTATAGGTACATAACATTTCAGATAATTCACCAAAGAAGCCTATATCATGACATCAACAAAAGCATATACCTTTTCTTCCTACTAACACGACCGATTGGGACCGAGTTTACACCATCTTCATTTTATTTTGGGCACACATTATACGAGTAAAATTACCTGACTGGTTGCAAAATAGAGCTTGGTAAGAATTCCCGAGTGAATGTGAATCAAACTTTCATCATGATATCCTGTTAACAGCTGAAGATGAATAGATTTAATTGTGCGGTTTGCAGGAATAGATCAACAACAGCAAAACGATATATTCGTTAAATGCCCTGGTTAGACGGATTACCTTGTACAACTGCACTGAATCCTGTTGCATATTCGGTAAGTTACATCATCGAAATATGAATTGTTAAAGATTCTCTCAAAAGAAACTGAGTTCGGTATATCCATGTGGCTGTGGCAACAGCTCTTCAACCTCGATCCTGGCGCTGGAACAACTCATGCTTTTCCTCATTCGACTAAGGTTAATAGACTCAACTTCAGCCGAAAATACACTATAAACAGGCCTATGATCCGAGAACTTTGACTCCCCACGAACATAAGATAGCTGATATAGGCCTTTTCCATACCACAGTATACGAACACACCTTCACAAACATCAAGTTGCATATATTATGATACTATTAGATCGATAGTAAAAGAATAATCACGAGACGATTTCTTCTGATAGACATAAAAGTGTGAGTAAATAACGAGATATTACCATGCAGGGGTCCTTCGCTTCTCCTTCGGGTGTCTATCCTCCCCAGCATATCTGTCTGAATTATTAGAATATTTGTATGTAGGAGGGAAATATATTTTTCCTTCACTCCATCCCTTGAAAACACGTCCTCGTCTCTGTTCTAACCGGAGCTGTAAAACAATCAGTTCTTTTCAGATTCTTAGAGGAATTAAGAGAAGCATAAAGGTCCTTGAAAATGTATGGGAAAACGAATATATCGAATCAACTCAAAAAGGATAAGAACATGCCTGGTCATTCTCTAACAGTGCCCTCCAATTGCGCATCTCAACGAGAGCTTTTGCAGAACGGTATGACAGAGCAATCCGATAATTCAGATCCCCAAGCCATATAATACGACTACACCAATACATTTGAAAGGTAGCATTTTTTACCAAAGGCTATAATATCAGGGAAACTAATGTAATAATTTAACATATGAAGGCTTACTCATGCTCAAAAATCGTTTGGGGAGAATTCTCGTCTTTGATACCATGGACCCTGGGAAACCTTGTCTTCCTTAGGATCTCCATAACATCGGAGTTTCTTCGCAGCTCATCTCCCTCCTTTTGCCCTGATGTTAAATGGCTACAGACGAAGCAAATGCTGGTTTGATGCAAAGACATGCTAATAGAAATGGATCCCTGGAAAACTCAAGAAACGAGTATGCCTCCTTATTTCTAGTTCAAGGAAATCACTCAAATCGGAGAAGACTTTCATAGGCGAAAATGTACCTTGTTTCCGAGATAACCCATCAGTCCTCTGCCAACACAGGACACTTTCATGTTGCAAACATCATCTCGAAGATCACTCTTAACCCAAACGGTTAGAAATATCCCGACCATTTGCTTGCTGGCAACCAAACAGTACCTTGAATGCCCCATCTGTCTACTGGTTTCCTCCATGGCAAAAGATCCACCATAGGACATCGGAGAATATTGCGAATATTGAGTATTCCCTGGTGATTCCCCCGGTCCGTTTTCATCATCAGACGAACCCCAACTGAAATTAGGGTCACAATCACTAGGTCTATGTCCAAAGATAACACGATCACAGACACTGAAGCGTCGGTCGAGCTGGGGTTGTGTCATTGCCATGTTGTTATCAATTCTCATGCTACGGCTCAAGGATTGAAACGATCGGCGGTGAAAGAAAGACGAAGCTTTCTGCCTTGTAGATCCTTCAAAGTCCGAATCCAATTCCACAAGTGGATCGGGGATCGGTGAAGGTGTGTGGCAACAACCACTGCTGCCGGGAAGACTATTCAGCGTCTTCCTAATGAGAGCTAACCATTTCCTAGCCGGTCCATTGTCTTCGGTTCCCAACACATTACCAGCATTCAAAGGGACAATTTCTTGAAAACTACAAGACCAAATAAAAAAAAAGATCCAAGAGGCTTCTATCAAATATCATAAAATCCATTCGTTTAAAACCACCTAAACATGGAAGAAATCCAATTCAGCTCGACATACCCGAGATCATAAATGTCAGCAGGAGGAGAAGTATGAAGCCAATCTTCAAGATTCAAATAACTAGGAGGAGATTTCCCAGCCACATTCCATGTAGCTACAAAAATCCTAGAAAACCAAATCCTATTCAACAAAACTCTACAGAACACCAGAAAAGCAACTAAGAACACAACACATACCTATAATCATGCACATCCGTAAACTGCGAGCCATCGAGATCAATTTTACCTCGCCGAGCTCCATGTGAATACCTCTTGTTCGATCTCTCTACCATCCAAAAGCAAGTTAATTATAAGTTTTTGAGATGGGGAGAGACAAAAAAGAGAGGTGTGGTCCAAAATCCAAACCTGTTCTACTTTTCTTGATGGTGCATGGCTCCTTGTCTGAAAAATGGTATCTCCATTCTTCATCAACACCTGAAAAAGAAGAATCATAAAGTTGTTAAAGCTGCTGCAATTCTCTCTCTATCAGAAGGGTATCAATTTCACATATTCAAACACCAGAAAAAACAATGATCATGGATTTCAGAAGAAAAATTGAGAGGAAGAAAACAAGTATACTAAACAGATCTTGAGGCTGCAATTGCCAAGTACCCAAAAAACAAAACAAAACATGTTTTTAATGCAAATGCAAGTGTCCAGTGTCTAGAAGAATCTGAAATCAATCAAAGTCACCTCTATAATCAACATCATCAGCATGAAAGTCCTCAGCTTTACTCTTGATATTGAACCATTTCTTGACCAATGTCTTGGGCCATGAAAGCTTCATAATAAGGGAAAACACACTTAAATCAATCAGAAAATCTCATGCTCAAAACATTAAAATGGCATGAAGAATCAAACTGTTTTTTTTGGCTTTGTTTCAAAAGAAAAAAAACCTTGCTGTTCTTGTTGTTCCCACCTCTCATTGTTTCACACACCTTCCAGACTTGTAAGCAAATAGTAATTTATGAATTTGTGAAGAAGGTTGCTTCTTTTGGCTCAGACTATGACTTTCATGATATATTCCCAGTTGTTCTTCTGAGACAAATAGAGAAGTACAACAAAACCTTGAAAACAGGGCCTTTTTTTCTCCAGAAAAACAAGAGGGAAAATTCCTAGCTTTTGCTGAAAATAATGGGAAAGAAGTGTTCTAATTTTGAATGATGGCTGAAATGAAATAAAGGGTAGCACTCAGTTCCCTCAAGTAATGCACAGAAAATAAACACCAGTTTTTTTTAATCTGCATTATTATTGTACTTTGAACCAGGTGAAAACCAAAAAAGACCCAGTCTTTGCTGGTGTGGAGATCTCTTAAAAAGGAGAAAAGGAAATGGAAAATGGAAAACCAACAACAGAGAGATGGAAGAACAAGACAACAACTGAAACGTGGAAGTAACACAAAGAGATTCTGAGGTTAGAACAAGACAATGTAGGACACATAAAAGGCTAACAAGGGATGATCTGGTCTCTCTATTGAAACAAAAACTTCGGTTCAAGATACAGGGCAAAGTTTGAAGAGAATAAAGCGCAATATGATCCTTTTTTTCTTAACACCCTCGAAAATCCAAGGCTTGAACCAAGGATATCAATGGAGATAGCTCTCTCTCTCTCTCTCCAAAGTTAGGCTTTGATCTTTAATCTAATATAACCCCCTAAAGCTTAAAATATATATATAAAGGGTTTCATTATGTATAAACATGGAGACACTGCTTCCCTTTCTGACATCTGCTAGTTTAATAATCTTTAAAATGAGACTACAAACAAAATTACTTCAACGCTGAATCCTAATTCTACTCAACATTCAGGGCCAAAACTGGGTTATTAACAAGCTTTTAGTACTTGTATGATGAGGATATGGCGAGTGTTTTGATGGGGACTTTTGTGAAGATCAAGGCCGTTGTTATTGGAAGCTTGGGTTTTTGGAGCTTCAGACATAATCCATTGATTACATAGGTGCATAGGGGGTTTGTAATAGGGGAATTTTTGTGCCAAAAGAAAGGTTGGATCTTCAATGGCCTAGTTTTTTCTTAAAAAAATAAACAATTTAGAAGCATTGAATGAATCTCCTCAAAAACTTCATCTTTCTTGCTTTGCAGCACTCAA
The DNA here is from genome assembly GCA_019671005.1 of Hibiscus mutabilis. NCBI lineage: Eukaryota > Viridiplantae > Streptophyta > Magnoliopsida > Malvales > Malvaceae > Hibiscus > Hibiscus mutabilis. Next base: position 11,107,065 of record CM033756.1, read on the forward strand.
TGTGTTAAGCCTCGCAATTGACTAGAAATGCTTATTGTGACGTAGTTATAGGTATAACCAAGTCACTTTTTCTTTCAAAACTAACAATTTAGTTAATTAATTATAAATTTGTGACAAATACATCACTCTATAATTAAAAATTAAAACATAGTTTGGTATAATATTAGTTTCAGTCTCCAAAATTTATAAATCCTCTCAATTTAGTCGTAATTAAAAAAAAATATTTAATTATTTATATTTAAAAATTCTGACACTACACACTCTTGTTACACCTTTTTACCGCTTGATGCACTTCATTTTATTGTCCTTCAGCTCGATAATCGAAAGACGTGATAGCTCAACAGACACAATACTTCACTACTTGACAACTGACACACTAATTAAAAATACTCAATATGTCCTTAACGTCGCCTGCTAGTAGATATAGTCACTTCACTCATAAATTTTTTAAATATAAATGATTAAATTTATTAATTTATTTTGTGTTTTTCAAAAAAAATGTTAGTAAACTTAGCCTTTTATATTTAATTTTTTGGGTCAATTTAATCACTGTTTTTCAGAAATAAATTTGACATTTAACCTTTCAATAAAGTACAAATGTATTTTTAACATAAATGTTGACTAAGAAATTAATTTTAAATGATTTGATGTGATAACTCGTGTGATAGTTCACATATATTTTGTGTTAGCATGGTATTTATATTATATGTTACATCAATAAATAATTTAAATTTTATAAAAATTCAAAAAATAACATAAAATAAACGTGCACGATGACATGTCAATATCATTAAAAGTTTAACATTAAAAGTAAAATTTCTAATAAAAAACAGTGATTCGACTATTTTCATAACGTTGAGGGCCATTACATCTCTTTTAAAAGATACGAGTCCAGTTTGACTCTTTCTAAAATATTAGAAGTTAAATTTATCGTATTTAAAAATAGAGATCAAATTAACAAATATATATAGAAAAAAAAACTTTGTTTACTTTGCAAGTAGGTTCTTGTTAGGCAATTAAAAGGGTGGCTTAAACTTCGGTCCAACTAGCCGGATGAACCCTAGGATCTTTTGTAACAGTATTAGGGTCAGTTTGATTATATTTTTAAAAAATACGATAAAAAAATAATTTTAAAAAATGATTTCGAAAAATACTTTTAGACTGTTTAGTTTAAAATATGAGTGTTTGATATTGTTGTTAAAAAGTACTTTAAGTAGATAAAATTTATATTTTAGACATTATTTTTAAAAGTATAAAAGGATTGATAATATAAACGATGATATATGAGTAATTTTAATTAAAAATATTTTTAAAAAAATTAAAAGTTAAAAATTTCAGCTTTTAAAAAATACTTTTTAAATTAAGCTAAAAAATTAACTTAAAAAATTATATGTTTTCTATTATTTTCAATATCAAACTAGCTTTTGAAGCTAAAAACTAATTTGAAAAACTATACAAAGCAGGGCTTAGTGTTATAAGCTTGAACAAAAGTGAAGTCTTGTGTATGATTTGTTCAATTGAATAATCTTTAAAGCCACATGCTGCATGTCGGAAACTGTGTCCGGTTCACTAAGCAAAGTCCTTGTGTCTCCATTTTCCAAAGCTCTTAGTCTTAACCTGTTAAACATTTACTTAGGGGTAAAGTAGACAAATGTGTCAATAAACTAAACACAAATGATTTTTTAATCATTAAAAAATTTTAAATTACAAAATGGTTATTAATTTATCGAACTTTTATAAAATGATCATTATATGTTATAAAATGGTGAAAATTGTGATAAATTTAAATACCATTTTGTAACAATTTGATATGTTTTAATGATCATTTTGTATTAGTTTAATAAAGTTCATAGATTATTTTATAACAGCTCAATAGATTTAATACCACTTTATGATTTCACAAATTTAAGTGGCCAAAAACATATTTTTACTTAGTTCAATGATCATTTATGTATTTCACCGTTTATTTAATCTGCTATTTTATGTGTATATGTGTACTTTTATTTTATTTTATTTTAATTAAGTAGTTCTAATTGGGATTAAACCAAACCAATGAAGTCGGACGGCAGAATATTTTCCCCCTAGAAAAACATGTTTTAGTGTTCATATGGTTATATCAAATTAGATCTGGGTTGATTTTTTTTTTATTTTTTAACAATCTCAATTTATATTATTTATATTTTTATAATTGAGTTTAAATAAAATACATTAATTAACAGCTAATAATCTAAACCATGTTTATTCAAAAATAATAATTTAAATTGGGCCATATAATCCACTAATTTAGATCTATCAATTGGGTGGGTCTAGTTGGTTTTTGAATATAGTTAATATGGATCAAATCATAGTCATTAAACTCACATCACTGGAAAAGAAGATGGTGTTCATCTTAAGAAACTCGAGTTCAAGCAGCTTTTTTTGCAAGGTGTGTGCGTCTTATCGAAGGATTAAAAAAATATAAACTTATACTATCTTGTAATCATCATAAGACTATTAAAAATGGATCATTTACGTTCTGGTCAAGTTTTGATCCCTTCAAATTTAGGTGATTTGCAGGTTTACAGATTAAGTTCAAATATTTTAGATTTGAACCATTTAAAATTTTAATCAGTTTTGAGTTTGAACCAGTGTAGGTTCAAATTAGTTTGAGTTTTGATCGAATGACTTCAAATAATTAATTCTTAGTTTATCATCATCGATGAAATCAAATTCAAACATGTCTACGTTATCGTTGTAAGTTGTTGAGAGATTTTCTGATTGTTCGATTGGAATTCCCAATAATCGAAAACGTATTGGTTTTTCAGTGTGCTTTTGTGTTGTTTAGTCCCGTAGATCGCATTTAACTTATCATAACTTATCTTTGAGGTCGAATCGTTGTGTGGCTCATTCCAGATGGTGTGGGACAGAGAGCCACGATGATTTAATCAACAAAATTGAAGGACTAAATTGATGAATTGGAGGAGAACAGTCGTTGAGAGGAGTCGTACGCACGTCCCAAAAAGGAATGGAACCACATGTATAGTGAGGGATTATTGCTCTCAAATTTGGTGGGTTAATTATATTTTATATCCTAATAATTTTAAAATCGTTACAGTTAAATTTATGTCTCTCCTAAATTTTCTAATTCGCTATTCTTTTAAAATTTTATCGTTTTAAAATTAATAAAATTCAACTTTGACCCTATTTTTTTATTTAATCAAAAGCTAATAGTGATGATAAGGTTCCACCAGCACCATTGATGTGACCACTTGGTCCGAATTATAAGATGTGGAAACATGGTCCAACTCATAGTTGTCTTGGGAAATTTAATCATCTTGTTTTTGGAGAAAAATATAATGTTAGTGCTAAACCAAACACAACATTAACTCATGAAAGTTATTCGAGTTCGGTCCAAATGCTTTTTGGACAACCTCTTTTTCTTTCTTAAAAAATACATATAAACTTATTCATAAATATGAAGCTTAATTCAATTTTTAATTTAAAAAATTTTAAATTTCTAATCTTATTTTTAAGAGTTCAAGAAATTTTGCTATCAATTTTATCGTTCAATTTTTTTTTTGATGTCATCCACATCATCACTTTAAAATAAATATTTATCTTTTCAGAAATGAACAATAATTGAGTAAATTTTTTTCCAAGAAAGTAAACCGATAAGGTCACAACAGCATCAATGGACCGACTAGGTATGGATAGAAGCTTAGGCCAACATCGTAGGAGAAAAACAACCTCAAAAATCGTTGCACATGCCAGTTACATGATGCCATTATTTTATTCTCAAGAGGCATGCTTGATAGAGTGTGTAGTATCATTGTTTTTATACTCTACGATAACTCATTTTTTCTGATGACCCAAACTCTCTCTGGGCTAACATTCTTTCTCACTCAATCTTGTGACGTCCTCATCACATATCATTATCATGATTGTTTATCATGTCTATCCCACACACACTAGGGCACTCTACGTGAAATTGGATAATCAAGGGTTTACTTGATTCTACTTGCCACAATGCCCTTGACTGCCTAATTTCATGTCGAGCGCTTTCGTGAGTGGGATAGAAAAGGTGGACAACCATGACAGTGGCCCGTGAAAAAGACATTACGAGATTGAGTGGGGAGAATGTCATAGGTGGGGACATTAATTTCACATTGAAAAAAAAAGTTCTAGATGATAAAAGTGATGACGTTGCACAATCTATTATACGCGTCTTTTGGAAATAGGTAATAGCTTCATGACGCTCGCACACACTGACACGTGAAGGAGGGCGCATGGGATATAAACGACCCGGCTCCGGTCACCAAAGTTGGTAGATCAGTCGAAAATGGGATGGTGCATCTACCCAAAAGATTATTATCCCATACATAGGCGGTGGAAACCTTTTGTTTCCACAAGTCTCGCAATTTTAGGGTTTAGGGTTTAGAGTTTAATGGTTTTATTGTATGGGTTTATAATTTAGGGTTTATGGCTAGAATTTAAGATTTAGGGTTAGGGTTCAAGTTTTAGGATAATATGGTTATGGATTTAGATTTTAACCTATAAACCTTAAATTTTAACCCTAAATCCAAAATTTTATCAACATCCCCTAAATTCAAAACTACTACACTTAAACCCCTAAACTCTAAACCCTAAATAGAGTCCCTAAACCCTAAAACTAAGGCGCTTGTGTAAATTTGTTTCCACAAGCGCTTGTGCATAGATAATTACCCCACCTAAAATGGTTGTGAGGAAAAAACTACTGAAGTAGGGACTTAAAACAATAAACTGATAAGAAAAAACAAAAAATATATATTTTAAATTTGATGTATCACATATTTATTGATTAATTTATGTCACGTCAATATGTGTACGACAATCGATAATGTAAGTGATAAAAAATGGTCAAACTAATAGCAAAAATTCTTATATGCCCATAATGTTTGATAGGGTATGGTAGACTGGTCAAATTAATAGTGAAAATTCTTAAATTATCAAGTTGTTTGATAGGGTATAATTGAGTGGTCAAAGTAGTATTTAACCCTCAAAATTTTGTTATTTTTTGGGGTCTTTAATTTATGGACTTCATATCATGTAGTACTTGTATGGTGTACCATTAAATATACGAATACCAAAGATTAAATGGGGCAATAAATCAAGGTGAAATTTTGATAAAAATAATAAAAAAAATCAAGGGAAAACATAAAGAAAGGACAAACCTTGGGGGTAATAAAGGGTTCAAAGTGTACAAAGAGAGAGAAAGAATGGTAAGCAAGGTGGAAGTAGAAACATAAAATCAATACGAGAAATGCAACTGTGTAAGCTTTAGTACAGTTTATGTAAGATGGAAGCAATTGTTGTGAAAATTTAAAGTCCAATGGGTCCTACTTATAAATGTTCCATCTACATTTCCAATGGCTACTAACTACTAACTTATTGAAGTTTAAATTTAAAATAAAAACAAATGTTTTCGTATATCATTTTGTTAGATGAATGCCTTTCAAAAAAAAATTGTTTAGATGAATGAATTTAGAGTAGTTTAGTTTGGATTTGGGATTGAACGGATCAGATCATCGATTCTTAGTAAAATTAATTGGTCCGTTTTAATTACGGTAATCATGATTATATTTGAAAACATAAATAAACTTAATAAAATTTTCATCTTAAGTTAAGCTGAATACGAATAAACATATTTGTTGCTGATATCATATTCGACAAGGTTGAATTCTAAATTTAACGAAGATTAAATGTGATTATCGAATATCAAACAACTAAGTAAAAAAAAGAATTTTAAAAGAAATGGGCATTGGATTCCATAGGGTTAGGGAAAGTGGGGAATCTCTTGAGCAAACTCTGATTTAAACCAACGTGGTTTCTGGTAAGCAACCGTTATTAATGGACGAGCTAAGTTTTGTTATTAATTATCATCTCATCTGGCATCAGAAAATTAATTAAGTGTTAGCATCTCCATTTCCCATTTTGGTACATCTGCTTTAATGCTTTCCTCTTGCTACTGTTGTTAGCTTTTCTTTTCTTTTGTTTCTTTCTTTTTTTTTTCTGGAAAGCTTTTGTATTAGTGTAAATATTAAAGAATGTACTATTAATATAAATATAAGAAAATAGTTTCAGTCATCCATTTGTTCTCATCCAACGATCTAAAAAATATTTAAAAATGAGTTTTATATGGTGTAAGTAAATCCTAACCCATATATATAATACTGATTTTGAACCACCGGATAAATGTAAATTGACCTGACTCCACTCAACCAAAGGCCATGGCCACGAACCTCTCTACCTGTGAGTTGTGATTTTCCATTAAAGAGGTTGATTTCAGTTTCAGCCAAATGTACATGTCATTACAAGCATCCAGCAATAGAAACCGGTGGCTTTGTTTGTAGAATGTCAAAAACTTAGGGCAAACAATCGATGGATATATATATATATATATATACTTTTTGCATGGGTGTTTCCCCCACATGAATAATTCAGTCCATTTGTAGCAGTCAACATCAGCTCAACACTGTGTTATGCAATACCATGTTCTTCTTTCTTCGAGATCTAACAGCTAAACAACTCAAAAGAAATCAGATCCATTTTTGTGAATAGAATTCCCAAGTGGGTTCAGGAAAGGCACTAAAATCCATAGCTGCTTACAAAAGGATTGGTTTAAAGAGAAATTGACTACTTTACATTTTCTCTGCACTGATACTGGCCATAAATTTCAGTGCAATGGATGTTAAGATCTTTGCTTTCCGCAGGTTTCGTTTGTATTCTCAAGAAAAAAGAGCACTTTCTAGCATACCAGATATGAAAAATCAGATTCATAGTAATGAAATTCTCCGATAATAAGTACGAGTGCTTTATAACACACATACTATACACCTTCCGAAGGTCAGGTTAATACGTACACGTATTTAACCTTTGACAAACTACAGTTAGAACCAAATAAGAACTCAAGAAACAAGAGATTATCTGTCGGTCGGATTCCTTATAAATTCTAATTCCCGAAAACTGATACAAGATGCATGCTCCTCATGAAGCGAAAATACTGGCTGCTACAACAGCACGTAACTACTAAACTTGCTAGGCAAAGCTTGTGGGAGGCATTCTCTTCGGACTAAAAAGTGGGAAAGAAATTAGAAACTTAAATGGCACATCAGCATCCCGGTTGCATATATAATCAAGTTGCTAATTTCTGCTTGGGTGCTGCAGGAGATCTATGGGAAAGTGTATTGTATATGGCTTTGATAGTATTTGGAGTAGTTCTACAACAACCTCCTACAAGCAAAGCCCCAACCTCGCACCATTTGCTTACGTAAGAGATGAAATCTTCATCCTTGACTCCTGTATTTTGCTTTCACAAAAAGAATGATGCAGACCACTAAGGCTCCACTTTAACACGGGAACAAATGAATCACCGAAAAAAGTATACTTCAGCTTCCTTTTCTTTTCCAATTATTTTGCAATTTCCTTTATACTTGGGGTCCTTTATTTTTTCTTTAAAGCCAAATGAAAATAGAATTTTATCAAGGGTAGTTTAAAGTGGTAGCACTTTGTTTCATATTGCTAAGTTCAGAAATAGCAATCAAGATGTGTTTCTTGATATCGTGTTGAGAAAAAAACTAAAAAAAATTCTAGTTAGTATGGACGAGACCCTTGTGGTTCAAATAAGGTGATCCCTACAGATTTCAGACCCTTTTTTAATATAGGGGATGTTGCATGCATCGTCTAGAGAGAAAAAAGAACATAAACTTACCACCCATTCCTTCCGATCTCACCACTATTGGGATATATAACAATTGGTTTGGTAGTGACCTGCACAATTATTAACCAAATAAGTTTGTCGAGTCCATCAAATTTCTAGACTACAACATTACAGGAACAAATTCCTCAAACATAAAAAAAGAAGAAAAAAAAGCTAAAAGAAAAGGAGAGAACCAGTTAATCGCTAAACCATATTCAACAAAAAGGTGAGAAAAGAGTATAACATTTTATCTATAACGGTTATTAACAAAATAACAGATTGGTAAAACCAAAACCTTCTTAGTTGCTAAAATCAGATCATGAATAAATCTAGGAGGCGTGCAGTTGATTCCAACAGCAACAACTTGTTTTCAGGATTCGCCAATTGACACACACTGAAGCAAAGAATCACCGCTAACTACATTGACACCATCTTTTGAGTTGAAAGTAAACCATGCAGGAATCTTTAAGTGTTCTTCCTCTAAGAGTTCAGCATAAGCCTGTATGAAGAACCTCCAAAATCTCAATATTAAGAAGAAACAAATTAAACAACAAAGTAGACATGGATAACTGGATCAATAACATCTTACTAGCCAATTCAGGAAACATTTAGGGCATTCAAGACATGAAATTTAGTATGTTGGTTTTGTTCCTCACACCTTTTTACTTTTATCTCAAGGAAAAAGGTTTCATTCAGAATCAAATATCCAGCAATACCTGAGCTTCTATCTTGTTTGGAACTGTTTCAAATGCTATTAGGTCAGGGCCTGCTTCTGCCAGGACCTGAACCCTTCTGCGATGAAATTCTTTCAGAGCTTTTACCGTCATTGCATCACCATAGTGCCCACTAGTATAGAGAATATAACAACAAAAAAAATGAGACATGTAATTATGTGCTAAATTTGATGATTTTCATTTACACAAAAAGATAACTGATTGTGGCAGATAGCCTAAAAGCAAGAAGACTGGATTTGGATTAAACATTACTTAATAACATTTACATAGATGATTGACACACCTGTACTCAGAACCATCAGCCAAATAAGCCCCATAGCTGCCTACAGATGCTGCAACTAAGATTGGACGCTTTTTTAGTACCTTACCATCTCCAATTCCATCACTAGAACTTTTATTACATCTTTCATAATACATTTGCCTTGCCTCAATGGCAATTTCCACACTTTTTTTAAGCAATGATTCACTTTGTTCTCTGGAAAAGCCTTTTGCTTCGAACCCCTGAATCGTGGCCTGTTAAAGATACATAATTTGAATCAGTTGTCAAATGAGAGAGAGAGAGAGAGAGAGAGAGATGTTATATCTGAAACCTGATAGGATGCTGTGATTATAATATCCGCACCATCTTCAAGGTAGTCAAGGTGTACCTGCTCAAAATCGTTTGGTAAATGGTCTAGAGAAGCATCTAAACATCACATGCAGTAGATTTAAAATCACTATACTTTTAACAAGTGCTGCAAAGTGACAGAAACACTATAAATCCAATGATTGGAGTTCTTCGTTATGAAAAACTAACTTGGAAAAGTCTTCAACCAAATGGCGTTACAGTGAAATCAACATTCACAAAAATCAAGGATAATATTATCTGGCCAGACGAATCAATCAACTTAACAAGTGCAAAACAGAGAAGCAATCATATGACTTCCTTGTTCATCACCTCAATTTTTAACCATCAATACATTATGGCGTTAATCTTGTTTACTTGGACCTTGCATACTTGGATAGTATAATTATCTTGAAATTGTGTTAAGTTAAATGAACCTATGTCTTATCTTATTTGAAAAGGCAACTAGCAGTCACTTTGGATATTGAACCTTTCTGACATGGGTTAAGAAGCCTAGAAGAGAACTAAGCTTTCAAAAATCCCAATCCCAGTATCCTGTTTATTGTTTTCCCTTTAAAGATTTCTGAGAGAGAGAGAGAGAAGCGCAGTCAGACATGGACTCCTCTACAAACTAAAAAAAAGGTCAATTCTTTCATCACAATATTAAAATAAGCAACATGGCAGCCCATACTCAAGTACTTGCTCATAATAACAGTTACCTCTTTGTATCAGTAAAATTTATATACAAAACAAACTGGATGACTACTGACCACTAACCCTTAAATGCCACTGACCTGACTCACCAGATCAAAACTGGACCACCTTCAAGTCCACAGTGGTCCAGTGTTCTATACATACATATATAGATAGATATATACAATACTGCATCCCACACCAAATCAGAATAAGTTTTGTTCTTTTTAATTTTTTATAATCAGAAGTTTAATCAAGTTCCATGTCAAAATAATTATAACAATCAGAGCAAAACCAAATTCCCAAAAATACCTCCACCAACCATTCATTTTTCATTGCTAGTTAGAATGTTCCACAAAAAATGAAAACTTGCTTGCATTCACGCAAAATAATAAAATATATCAAATGGTTTTATAAGATATAATGAAAATAAACAAAATATAAACAAAATCAAGGTTTAAAAAGGTTTTTGAAATTTAGTATTTCCGAATGAGGTCAGTTAAAGAACAGTTTAATAAATCATTAAGAATTTGTGTTAATTTAGTAATATGACCAACAATCAAGAGTAATTTTATCAATTAAGGCGTCGCAAGGGATCTTGAAAACATTTGTGTTTTTTTATTAAAACCGGGGTATTATAGATAATTTATCGCAAACTAACCCTAAAAAACATTTTTGCCCATTGGTCCCTCTAATTTTCTGTTATTACAATATTTACATTTCAGTTTGAACATTTTTAAAATCATTTATACTCGTTTTACAATTTATTTTCAAAATTTATAATTTTTTCTTTTAATAATTTATTGACTCAAGAAATTTAGAATATAGTATAAAATCGATGTTGCAATTTGATAATAAAATATATCAAATGATTTTTATTAAAAATATTATACATGTTTCTTTTTAATTTTAGTATTTCCAGTTTCAGTTAAAGAATAGTTTAATAAATCATTGAGATTTTATGTTAATTTAGTAATATGACGAACAATAAAGAGTAATTTTATCAATTATAAATTTTCTTCATAACTCGTGTTTTTTATGTAGTTATATTAAAGGTAATTTACAGTTTAATCCTAAATATTTTTTGTCCACCTTAATTCATGAACTTATCTATGTTTAATTTTTTTATGTTGTAGGGTTTAGATGTTTATCACGTTATATGTTTAGAATTTATCAGTGTATAATGTATAAATTTTAACTTTAATTTTTTCTAATTATGGTTAGTAATTTAAGATTTGGATTTTTATAATGTAAATACACAAGCTTGTATAAAAATTAATTTTACTAATAATTTTTTCCTCAAACTTTTTTTTTTTTTCCACATCAATACCATTTTTCGTAATGTTTTTTGCATTTTTATTTTTTCTAAAAAAATATGATTTATAAATATATATAATTATATATTTCACATTTAAAGAAAAATTAAGAACAAAATATCAGGAACGGACTTCTGTTTGGATTGGGAGGGGCTCTTCCTCCCTCTATTTTTTTTTTTGATTTAACCACTTATATTAATCTTATTAGTTGATTAATTCAAACCAAGTAATTTAGAGACTCATTATGGGGATGACCTTCCTAACAATTTGTTTCATATACAATGTTAAAATTCAAACTCCTAACCTTGCTCTAAGAGGTTTAATGCCTCATCTCACTAGATCAGCTGGTTGTTAGTAAATTTTTTATCTTTCATATATATAATTTTTCTTTAAAAAATAAATTAATTATAAATTTATTCTCTCACTTTTTAATATTTATGTTTTGTCTTGTAACCCTCAACTTAGACTTTGTACCTAAAAATACAAATTTAACCTGGATATAATTATAAAATTAAGCGATGTAAGTCAACATAGCTTATCATAACTCGGGTATTATCCTTTTTCACCTTCTTCTCCATTGTTCTGCTGTCTTAATCCAAAGCTTAGTGTATGGTGAGGAATGACAACCAATCTCGTCAATGGTGTTATCGGTAACATTTGGATGAGTACAAAGTAGCTTCAAAGTCTTTGTTCTAATAAATAACTTAAATAATTATTCAGTGGGCACTTGAACTATACATGAGAAATAATTTAGTGTTTTTTCAAAATAAACAGGTTCATTTAGTTATTATATTTTTAGTAAAGACCAAACTATGATGAAATTATAGGATTAATTTATTAAATTGGAATTTGATAGGATTTAAAAAGTATTTAAAAATTTGAGACTGCGATTTAATTTATCTGATTTCAAAATCGAGGGATCTAAAAAGTTTAATCTAAAAATGGAGATTATAATTAAATTTGTTAATTCAGGCATCATAATCCTAGTCACCGATAACCCTTTTTTTACATCGGACCATCCCTTATTTATTTGAAGTTTTATTTTGATTAATCTCAATAGAAATGGAAAATAATAATTAAATCCTTTAAAATTTAAAATCTAAATATTTAATCTTAAACTCTAAATTTTAAATTTCAAACTCATAAATCTTAAGCCTTAAATTCTAACTATAAACTCTACAAACTAAACTCTTAAATCCCTAAACTCTAAACTAAAACCCTAATTCCTAATATCTCATTCGGTACATAACATGTGTATCAAATATTTTTTCTCGTTTATAATGAAAATTAGGGGAAAAGGAATAATTAGATAAGTTTGAATCGGAAAAGAGTAAGTAAAAAAAATAATTAAAACTGACAAAATTATTAGATAATTTTGATTGGAATCGGAATCGAAAAAATGTCTGGTCCATTACTAAAAAAATCTCAATCCTAAACTCTAAATTCTAAATCTTAAAAAATTTATAAATCAAACACTATAAAGACAAACTCTACAAAGAAACCCTTAAATCCTAAACTCTAAACTAAAACTATAATCCCTTTTTAAAAATTTAAAATTCATATATATTTTATAAATATTTTTTAAATTAATGATCTAGTCTCATACATATAAAATTTTTAAATTTTATATAATTTTATTAAATATAAAAACTTATATTTTCATATATAAAATTTTACGCTCGTCTCTAATAAAAAGTACTCGGTCTAAAAAAATTCCACTCTGTCATGACCCTAGGTAAAGTAAAGGAGAAATTAAAATGAAATTAGTGCTCAAAAAAGGAAGAGGGAAAAAGGAATTGAAATTGAAATGAAGAAACAATCTCATTGCATTGAACGGAAAGCATATTGAATATAATAGCTGTAGGATCGGATTAAGTCTGTTAAAAATTATTAGAAAATACAATCACCGTAAAAGAATTACTTATCGTACCGTTGAATTGGTATTTAAAGAATGCATCGTAAAAATTTTATTTTTATGTTGAATATTATCAATAAAATGGAAGCTTCAAACCTTTTTATCTCCTTAAATTTTATACTCTTCTGCTTCTTAATCCTTTCTTGTTTATTTCTTAACATTTTCATCACGGTTCATAACACCCTGTTCCACAAGATTCCCAAGTTCTGTTCAGCAACAAGGCAGAATGGTGTGAGCTGTTAACGTCCTAAAGAGTGCGGGGCACTGGAGCAAGCAAGCCAAAAGATATTCCTTATAAATATCCATTTAGTCATCACTATGTTCATCCTCCCAAAATGTTATCCTACTCAAGCTTTATCTTTATTTATCAATAATATATATACAAGTAAAACAAAATTTTGGATGGATTAAAATATCATTTATTTTATCTTTGGAGTTGTTCAAGTGGTAAGCAACTTGGTACTGCTTAAGCAGGCTTTGAATTCAAGGCTTGATGTATGCAGAAAATTCCCACTAAAAGACTCATCCACTAAAGTTAGATGTGCAACGATGATCGGTCCAAATTATTTAAGGGAAAATTATGAGGAACCGGAAGGACATTTTAAATAAAAATCTACATGAAACCATTTTTAAATAACATATACATTATAAGTTTTATTTTTTAAAAAAACAAGAGCTTGATTTCATTAAAATAACAAAATGAAAACAAACCATAGCTCAAAAACAAGAGTTTATATCCACTAAAAAATTATACATGAAAACCAATGGGCGTGAAGAAAAGACAAACATTCTTTGAACATGACCTTTAATTTCCTTAGAAACTCAACAATCATCATAAAAATTTATTGTCTCCATCCTGCTGACGATTGTGTAGGAATGTAAGAGGGGTGGTGCACATAAGTAATCTTGCCCATATGCTCCGCTAATAATTTTGATTATATCGACAAACTATCACAAAAGAAATTTTAACCATACTAAATCGTCAACTTTTTATGATCATGAACATACGCTATAATAATAGTTACTCGAACGTATAACTGTCACAAATAAGGAAAATGAGAACTATGCCAAGACAGAAAAACCATATCACAAGGCAAATAAAATCATGCCACAAAAAAATAAACGAATTAGTTAAATTATATTTTAATAGTTTAAACTACTTTTATAAGTACATTAAAACTCAAACAATAATATTTAATAATTACTTTTATGTGAATTTATTTACTGGCATAAATATTAAGCTTTACAGACTATTATGTGAGAAACAATGCATTGAATTGAGGGACTGAACCAAGTGTTCGACACGGTCTTTCATATGCTTCTATTCATTTATAATATCAAAATTCAAAGCCGATGGTTATAAAAAAAGACTTGCGAACCTAAGAATGGAGTGCTTCATGTTCACAATCAAATAGAATTATGTACCAACAAGATAAATTGAATGATCTAAAAGTATCACGGGCCACGGGCTGTGAAACAGAAACATCCAGGAGCTTGGTCATCTGGTATCATGCCACCTCCCTTGCTGGTATCCACTGCTTCTAGCAATCTCACCACCTCATCCATGTCGGGACGTCTTTCGGGGTGTGCATCCCAACATTTTCTCATGATGCTTGCCAATGAACTAGGGCAACATCTAGGAATATCTGGTCGTAAATTCTGCAAAAAACAGTCTCTGATGTCGTTAACATATACATCATCAGACATTACAACCAAAGGTATCAGAACCAGGTTCCAGTAGCATAGAGTCAAGTGCAAACATTCATTGATTTGGCTACAAACACATCGAAACCCCATTTTATGATGGTATAAACAACTCCGATCATTAGTAAACATACTAAAGAAATCCAGCTAACTAGTTAAGGCTAATCAGCTGACCCTATCAGTTATGCAAGAATTCAGATTTGGAAATATCATAAACTATGTAGAGGATATTCCCAAAGATCAGTACTTTGAGTTAACTCATACCTGGCATACTACTGACGACGAAACTTCAGCGAAACTAAGATCAGCATAAGGCATGTCACAGCAGTATATTTCCCATAAGCATATACCAAAACTGTAGACATCACATTTCCTATTGTAGGGCTTTCCATCAAGGACCTACACACAAGTATCATATTAGATTCTCGTACTATATAGAAACGGGAATTGAGGCTTTAGGTGATCCAATTGTTGTTGCAGTTGAGCTAAAAAGTTAGCATGCTATGATCATAAATCAGAGACACAAATTATACAATCAATGGACCTTCAAGGAGTGGTTACCTCTGGGGCCATGTAACCAAGAGTGCCTGTTTCCCCGGTCATGTCTCTCGGGTTCTGAGCTTCAACTCGAGCAACACCAAAATCAGCAATTTTCAAAGTTCTATGAGCATCTAGCAACATATTTTCAGTCTTGACATCACGATGTACAATCTTCTTGGAGTGAAGATAGCTCAAACTGCAAAAGGTGAACAAAAAGAATCCATTATTTTTCAGGAGTAAATGTTCGAAATCCTAATATTCCTGTAAAACTACTCACCCTCTAGAGAGGTCCAAAGCAATCTGAATCACAACCTTAAAGGCAAGTTTCTTCCTCCTGTTTCTGATCAAAAACTTCTTTAACGTCCCACCTGGAAGGTACTCAACAACAACACAACATGCTCTTGAGGGAAGGGAATTATTGTTCTCACTTATTCCATCTTTTGTCGGGATCTTAAGGTTGGAAGTTCCCATTGAAGCTCCAATAAACTACAAGAGGTCGCTTATTCATGATTTGGACATTGGAATTCAAAATATTTAAAGAATTATTCCATGGTACTCATAAAACTCATAACAGTAGAAGAAGCTCAGAAAAGAAAAACAACATAAAGCAGAGCCATCACCACATATTTCACTCCCAAGTCTTTGGAGAGTTTGTTGGTGCCGTCATTAACATAATGCAAACCATATGCCTAACTAACCTGGCTAAAATATAAATTGGTTTTACCTTTGTAACATTTGGGTGGTCAAGCTTATGCCAAACAGCTACCTCTTGCCGGAATGAGGTCCGAAGAGCAGCAGCTTCAGCAACTGTGGCAATCCCATCCTCCCCCCAATCCAGTACCTTCACTGAAATGTATACAAGTCCTTGCAGTTACGATATCATCAACGTGGAGCATAATTTTTTTTTACTAGTGAAGCGATGAATTAGATGTTTCACTGTCGAATATGGACGGAATATAGACAACAGGTAATGTAGAGACTACTGTTTCGGCACATGTTAAACTCAATCATCAGAAGGAGACATCAAGCATGGCCATCACATATATAGATTAAGGAACCTTTATAAACAAATATAAATATTTAAAACAACTGAAATTTAGATGGCCCTGAATTAATTAAAAAACAAATAAGTTCCATTTAAACAACTCTGTAAAGAGAAAGCAATCTTGGATCCCCATGACAACTCTGCAGAAGCTGTTCATACCAATCTTGACTGAAAGTATCATACCACAAGCAATAATCACTAAAATCGAGATAATTTTTTATGAAGAGTTCCTATTACTTGCAAACAGAAACTGAGCAAGTCATCATGAAACTTCATTCAGACAATTACGGTAAGCTAAGCATCGATGTGCTGCATCTAGACAAATGAAATTTTCCTAGCATGTCAAACTTTTCCTTTTCTTTGCAAATAGCGAAGCTGAAAAGACACTTGACACCCTCATTTAAACAAAACAAAAGGCTAGAGGATGTCAAAGAATTATACCCCAAAGCAATATAATCTTACACTAAAGTTAGTAGAGGTGATGCTAGTCGAAAGACATCCCCCCGACAGTACCCGACTCACATCAAGTTTCAAAGCATAAACCCCTTACTTAGTACACAATGTATTCTGTACACAGCTGAACCTAAAGAAGTGAATTTCGTATTACATTATCATCTGCTACTCCTAAAGCTTCATGTTCCACAGGCACATACATTCAAACAACTAAGAAAGTACAATCAAACCAATCAAGCAAGTCAAAAGTACTAAATAGCTTGCAGATGCTGGAATTCAAAATCACACCTACATGAACAAACTTCAATAAATCCTAGGTTGAACATGAGATATTTTCATCAGCACACACACCCATACAGTACAAACACTCATACAGTGTAATAGAGGGGGAAAAGTTCACGTCTTGGGTCAAAATAGCAGTCTATGATCAAACATTAAAGCATACAGACGGTGATACCTGCAACATCTTGGCTATCATAACCCCCACGGTACACGGTGCCATAAGTCCCATGAGCTATAACATGCCTTATATCAAGCTTAGCCAAATCAATTTCCCACTCTTCCTTCTTTGTCACAGTTGGGCCATCGTTTTCCCTAGACCAAGCCCTGCTCAAGTGCTTTTCCAGCTGCAAATCCCAGCTCTTGAAGTCTATCTTATCTGCTCTCAGAAACATCTCCTTATTGTTGCTAAAGCTTCCTATAGACCCCAAGGCCTTTTCCATTGCAGCCGATGTCTCTGTTTTGGCTACACCTTCAGCTCCTTCACCATTACTTGTTGCCATTCTTTGTGCAAGAAACAAATAAAAAAAAAACCCAGAAAACAAGAACAATGGATGATTATGGAAAGTTCTTATCTTTTTTAAAGTGGGGTCTTTTTATAATTATTTTATAATAAAAGAAAAGGAATTGAAAGGGAGGGCTTGGTTTTTTTTATTGTGGCTTGAAATGGTTTTGAAGAGTCTCAAAAGACTGTTTCAGAAAACAAGGGATTGAAAAAAAAAGGTTAAACAACGGATTTAACGGTACTCGAAGATCTTCTGTGGATGGAAAAATCGAAATTTTTTACTCTTTTTTTTTTACTTAAAGAAAAGAATCTGAAATTAATAAAGTTTCCATCTTTTTACAGTGATTTTGAATCTCCAGTGTTCTAAAAACCGGGTTTGGTAAAATCCAGGTGCAGGCATAGCAGTAAATCCCAAATACTGATTTTGTTGTATAAAATAATTAAAACATCCATGTTTAGAAAAGAAGATGTTGATGAATTTACGCCCTTTATGAAGCAGAAAAGGCAACAAATCTGGCATTGTTATCATAAACAGGGAAATGACCATTGCTTTAAATCGACAATTAAATGTTAAAAAGTAATGCCACTTGGATTCCCGGATTCAGATTCTGTCATTATTAGGAAATCAATTATAAATGATAATTAAAACTGAAAACCAGGGAATAATTGGTTTTCCCTTTATTGAGTTCTTTTCTCTAGTATTTATTCATAAATATTATTATCATTTTGATAATATATATATTTTACAAATAAAATAATTTAAATTTAAATTTTTTATAATAAATATTATTTATTTTTCCACTAAGATCATTCGTTAGGTTCCCTTAATTGAGTACTAAACCGTGAAGAAATTTATTCTTAAGAAACACGCACTTCATATAAATAAATTGTTTAAATCTAAAAATTTAAGAAAGTTCATATTTTTTATCGAGAACATTCAATAGACTCAATTTTATTTTTATGATTAATTAAAGTGATTTGAAAAAAAAATATTACTAACGGTAGCGTT
This sequence comes from Hibiscus mutabilis, assembly GCA_019671005.1. Classification (NCBI taxonomy): domain Eukaryota; kingdom Viridiplantae; phylum Streptophyta; class Magnoliopsida; order Malvales; family Malvaceae; genus Hibiscus; species Hibiscus mutabilis. Next base: position 11,125,576 of record CM033756.1, read on the forward strand.
TTTCTTAGGTGTTTATATTAAATTTACGAACTATAATTTCTATTATCATTTTAATATTTTTTTTGGATAAAAGAAGATAATACCATATATCTTATTAAAAAAATTTCTAAACGTAGATCGAAAAAAAAAGTGCATACAGAAATATTACAACCAAAATTTGGACCCAAAGATATCAAATTAATCATCCAACCACCCTTTAACACAAGTAACTAAAACATAAAAAGACCAAAATCAACCTACACCCGAGTTAACCAAGCCATGCGACAGTGCATTCCCAGTCCGACATTGCACAGCAGCAACAACATCCAAATCCCTCTGCAAATCATCCGGAATTAGGTATGGGGCTATACGATAAACCCTCAAACCACCCCCATCCCTAGTATCCATCCAAGCCAAACTATAAGCCACAGAGTTCGCCTCACGGTATATGTGAGCGAAAGAACCTCCAAGCCCCGATTCAAAAGGGCAAAAATAGATTGAACCAGCGATCTTCCTTCTAAACCACTCGACCTCGCCGAAAAAATTTTCACAGCCGCTAAATTATCCAGTTCAACCAAAACATGGCGAAGACTTCAATCCCATGCAAGTTTTAATATTTTTAGATATTTATTGTTATTGTTATTATTATTTATTGTAATTTTTTTGACAAATTGTCACGAGCAGTAAAGATAATGAACATATTGAACGTTTTAGTATTTAGTAATTCACAAAATATAATTTAAAGAACAGATGAGGGCATGCAAATATCATTTTAAAAAATTATTTAATATACTAATCACATTAATGATATAATAAATATATTTTTTTTTAAATTTAGATATAGTGTAATAGAAATATAATTCTATGAATTTTTGTACAAATATTTTTAATTTAATATTTAAAATTTAATTTGTTAAAAAATAAAAATATATTACAGTGATAATTCAGTAAAATTTACTTATAGATAATTTTATATTTCACAACCAAACAATATGATCTAGCCTAAAACTAAAATTTAGTCAAAAATATATCACAAGTTTGTACATTTACTCTTTAAAAACTATGATTTAAATCTCTAACACTAAACTCTAAACTCTAAACCATAAACATTAAATTCTAACTCTAAATTAGATTCTAACCCCAATAAACTAAACATCTAAGTCTAAAACCCTAAAAAAAGAATTCTATAGACTAAATATTATACGACGTATAAATCAAAATTTTATTCTTTGCTAGAAATGGCAATGACAGTAGCATATTTCCGAATCAAGAAAAGTACGAATAGTTTTTAATCTTTTTAAAATTCGTCCTCACACTTGGATTTCATTTCCATTTTCCAATTAGAAAAATCAGCGGAAAACAACACTTCAAAAAATTCTTTTTCTTTGGACAACTTCAAAGAAAAAAATGTGTATATTATATAATAATTGAATTACTTAATTACGAATTTTCTAAAGAATATATATTAGTAAACGCATACGGTTCCGTTGTCCTTTGGAGTGTCCTTTGAAGCAAATAAATAAAAGGGATGATTTGCCATTATGCCCCCATGAAATATTAAACAATTCAAATTACTCCAACCATTCCTTGGCTTCTACTTTTATTTACCAAAATAATGACATCTTTTGACTATCTTTTTCAAGAGTTTCACACGCCAGAATACTTTTTCCAGCATAACAAATTGTGGACCATTCCTTACAACTTGGTGATGCATTTTTATTATTATTAGATGGAATTTTGTGGACATAAACGAGCATTGTACTTTGCCGTGATGTGACTGACCATAATCATGTCATCCCACATTATATTATTTGTTCCCTATAACACAAAATTATAAATTATAAATTATAAATTATAAATTATATACAATGTCGATACTTAGGCTTCCTTTGTTATTAAGGTTAGAAATCAGCGTTAGGGGTAAACGGTCGTGCTAAAAAATTTAAAATTTTAATTTTTATGAAACGTCCGTTTGAGGGCTAAAAAAGGTGAGCAAAAGTCCGTTTTAAGCCAAATTAAGGGTTGTTGTGGCCGGTAAACGATCGTTTGTCACAACCACAAACGCAACTTTAGTGATAAAGATTAGGGAGGCCAACTTAAAACTTTAAAAATTAGAGGTTTAAATTAAAAAATTTAAAGAGTTCAATTTATTTTTTTTAAATGGGGCTTAACTAAAAATTTTGAAATTTTGAGAGGTTTAATAATTTTTTAAAAAAATTTATGGGAGTGATTTAATTAAGAATATTCAAAATTTTAAAACTTAATTTGAATTTTTAAGAATTTTAAGGGGTTAAATTAATTTTTTTAAATATAAGGATCTAAATTATTATTTTTAAAAAAAATTAAAAAAGTTAATTAAGAATATGATTTTTCACAATTTATATATAAAATATTAAATTCTGATTTCGATCCTTATATAATTAATAACATTATAAAAGTAAGGGGAAAATTATGTCAAACTATACAATAAAGGACCTAAATCCAAATTTTAACATAGTAGAGGAGCCAAAAATCAAATTTTAAACATCAAAGATGCACGAGCAGGGCTTATAAATAATTATCGTCGTGGTTTAGAAGAAAAAATGAATACATGAGCAACTGCATAAGCATATATGGTACCCGAAATTGTTTTAAAGAAGAGACGAGTTACTTCTTTTTCGGATCATAAAATATTTTTATGCTTCAATTTCGTCGTACTCTTTATACATTTAAAATTTAATCCATTTGTCTTTGTTTTTAAGAATTTATCAATTTAACCTCTGTCTTTCAGACTTAAAATTTTAAATATAAGTGTTAATGATGTTAAAATTCTTTTATTAAATTCAGGTCATTACAACATCATATTTTTTTATTACATAATTGTTAAATTAGTATTTTTTTATTTCAAAATGTCACAAAAGAATTTTAATGATATTACTAGGTGGACTTTCACCTTTGTCCTTTGCTCCCTCCTTTACTAGAACCTTGACCACTAATCCAGCCATGGGTGCCGGGTGTTCAAAAGTATCCTAATTGACCCGATTATTCGATTACTCGAATATAAATAATCGGATATTTATTCAAAAAAAATTATTCAGGTTGGGTATCCGGCCCGCTATTTCTCGGGTCGAGCCCGAATCACAAAATTCGAAATTTGTAGATACTTGATTACCTGAGTACCCAGATATATTTGAAATTAATATTTTTATATTTAATATATTTTTATATTTAACTAATATTTTTTTTATATTTAACAAATGCACATTTTTATATTAAACTAATAAAATATTTTTATATTAAAATATATATTTTTTATATTCGGGTACCTAAATACTCGACTTTTCGGGTACCCAACTAACGGGTACCCACAACACCAGGCCGTAACAGAGTCCGGCTATAGGACTACCGGACGTTTCGGGTACCTGAATTTAAAAAGCCCTAACTACAATGTTGGGAAGATGGCTTGTTGTCTCAAAAGTCGTCTTATTGTAGGTTTCATCTTCATACACTTTTGTACTTTGTGTAGTGGCGGATTCATAATTTTAAGAATGGAGTTTAAAATATTTTTTTAAAATAAATATATAATTTTTCATTTTTTTTCTTTTTATATATTAAATTAATTTTTTTAAAAAATAATATTAAAAAAATCTCCTAAAATAGGGTAAATTTGCCTTTCTTCGTGGTCGTGTAGGTCCGCCACTGACCCGTGGGGCGGTAGACTTCAGGGGCCTTAATAACTTCAAAGGACAAGAATCTAACATGGCACTTAAAAGATGAATGATGAATAACTACAAAGGATAAGCACAGACCCACACAAGCTTACATGTAGATTCACTGTTGAGTATGAGGATTCATACAATATTTTCACCTAATTCAACCAACGCTTTTTTTTAACTATCACTTGATCTCAAATCTTTAATTAATTATACGATTTAAGTATACCATATGTCCTAAAACTATCATCTTCATTTTAAATTAGTCTCTGAACTTTTAAACGTTTCAATTTCATCCCTAAGTTATGACTCTCATACTAAATTGATCTCTAAACTTTTGAATGTTTCATTTTCATCCCAAAGCTATGACCCTCATTATAAATTGGTCCACAAACATTTTGAATATTCCAATTCCATCCTCAAATCATCGTTGATACTACATCATATTATTACATAACACAAATTAGTGTTTCATGATAATTACCATTTTTTATAATAGTTTATTAACATAAGATATGATTAGAATATGCTGATAATTTGGGGATGAGATTAGAATGTTTAAAAAGTTTGAGGACCAGCTTAGAATGAGATAGTTTGAGGAAGAAATTGGAATGATAAAAAGTTTAAGGGCCAATTTAGAATCAAAATCATAGTTTGGGATGAAATTAGAACACTCAAAAGTTTAGGGACCAATTTAAAATGAGGATAATAATTTGGGGATGTGTGTTCCAATTAACTCTAATTATATTTATCTATGAAAAACATTAAATATTTAAGCCTATTCTTTTGACAAATCATAAATTTAATCCTAATTCTACCTAGAGGGAAATGGACTCTAGGGGAAGGAAGGAGAGTGCTCATAATGGGTCTATAACTCATGATATAAGAAAATATGAGGAACAAAGATTAACAGTTTGACCAACCGACCAAATGTACTTACTCAAATATTTAAGTCTATTCGAACTTGTAAATTTAAGATATCTATTACAATATCTACATCAGTTAAGTTAGGAAAATTCTAGCACGCTCGACGAACACTGCTGAACACCACTAACATTGAACATCGTTGAACACCATTAAATTGATTAATAAAGATTAAAATCTCGAGGACTCAACATATAATTATAAATTATTTAAAATAAAATTTTAATTAAATTATTTTCCATATATATTGTATTTTTATTTTTTAAAATAATTGGATCAAATATTAATTTTAGTGAATTTAAAAAATAAAAACACTAAACCCAAAATCCAAAGCTCAAAATTTAAAATCCTAAACCCTCAACACAAAACCCTAAACCCGCCAATGGATGCTTCTGATTCATTCCATTTTTTCTGAGAGTAAAGTCCATTCTTTCCCGACTCTCTAGTCCAGAAGTCTCAGAAGTACTTCGAGAAGACCAACCTTAAGTCCTTAGGCAACAAGTGCATCCCTAACTCGATTTTCAGCACCCACCACACGATTTAATGTCTCTAGAGCTAGAATGCTTCCATCTTGCCATCCAGTAACTTTCATTAGAAGGGGAACAACCTGCGTTGTTCCAAAACTAGTGGCTGCCATGGCTTCAGCACATACTGTACCGGCAGCAAGTTGATGCAGAACACACAAACAACTAAGGCGGACATACTTAGGGTTTAGGTTTAAGGTTTATAATTTATGGTTTATGGTTTTAAGTTTAGAGTTTAGGGTTTATAGTTTATGGTATGTGGTTTTGGGTTTTGAGTTTAGGGTTTAATGCTTTTATTTTCTAAATTGACTAAGGTTGGTATTTGATCTAATTATTTAAAAAAATTAAAAATATAATATATATAAAAATAATTTAATTAAAATTTTATTTTAAATAATTTATAATTATATGTTGAGTCATTGAGATTTTTAATCTTTATTAATCAATTTAATAGTGTTCAGCGATGTTCAGCGTTAATAATGTTCAACGGTGTTCGTCGAGCGTGGTAAACTCTTCCGTTAAGTTATTACTCCATCAAACACATTATATGTTTAAGTTGATAAAACTCATCTTTTAATAATCTTTCCATAACATTTACTATGCATTAGCTTACATTTGTTACCGTTGAGTGCTGACAATAAGTAAGGTCGAAAGTAATTCAAATTTGTGTTAATATGTTTTTGCAACGAAAAGTAACATGTTGGTATTTAATTTATTGATTAATTAATTAAATTATATCTTATAAAAAATTAGGAGTATAAAAGCAATTGATAGTAATTAATTACGTCCCAAAAGGCCCATGCAAAGCTGCAAATAAACATAACCCAAAGTTTAAATTATATTTTAATCTGGGCCAAGCTACATAATTTTCTGACTTGCTTATTAGAAAAGTTCAGGAATAAGTGGGGCAATTTGCTTAAACTTTAGCTAACATTACATAATAGCAAATCATAGACAAGCCAAGCTTCTAGGATCCTTTGATGCTGTGGGGCTGGGTTTAGTCATGTGCTTGGTCCTTGCTATATACAATAGTCTTTATTCATGATTTAGCGTTTGAATTGTACCCTTTTAAGTATCATGCCCATATTCAAAATTTGTAATTGTCTTTTTAACACTGTTATTTTAAGATAAATTTAAATATTTAAATTATTTTATGTCTTGATTTATCTCGAAAAGTTCATAACATTAAAAGAAGGGCAATGCCAACCAATAATAACACGAGCATAATGTATGTTTTATTCATATTATTGATTATGTCATTTGTCACGTGTCACCTTATTATTGACTGATATTATTAACATTTTAAGATAAAATAAAATGATTTGATATGATAAAAAACGTAAGTGCAAAAAATGAGAAAACAGATAGAATTTGGGACTAATTTGTATAATACCTGTATAATCCGCAGGTAATCTCGAGAGTGTCTGTTCTAAATTGCCATCAACTTTTTATTCTTTTACTGCTTGCTAATAGGGTGTTTTCTTATGGGCTCGATGTGATCTGAAGTAAAAGAGGTGTGTCACTGTTATTTTTTTATTAAATAGAAATATTATATTTTATAATAAATATTTATAAAAGAATTTTAATATTTATAAAAGATAAAGCAATATGAACTTTGAGAATATGAACTAAAAATCTGTAACTTATACGTATTACATTGGACTAATAGCAAAATTTAACTTTAACATGTTAAAAAATACCATTTAAGTCAAGATTAGAGGCGATAATCATGTTATTCGGATCGGTTTAGGTCGGATCATTTTCAAGTTCGTATTGTTTTCAGGTTAGGTTTGATTTTGGTCGAATTGGGTCTGATTCGAATTTAGTTCGGGTCTATGCTATTTCGGGTTGGTTCGAGTATCGGGTCGAGTCAATATCGGATCAGCCGATTTTCGATTTGAGTCAATTTATGAATATGATTTTTTATTAGAAAAAATATGATATTGAACCAGTAAACTATTACTAAATGTAATTATTAACTAGTACTAATATAATACAAAAAGAGAACATAACATAAACATTTGAGAAAATTAAACTCTAGTTACTCTCGTTTCGTTTGATTTTCGATTGGGGTCAAATTGGATACGAGTTGCTTTCAGTTCATCTAAAATTTGGGTCGATTTTAGTTTAATTCGGGTTTATATCAAATTTGGACCATCCTATTCAGATCCATATTGAACCTCAGGTGGAGTAAAATCGGTTAAAGTTTCGAGTTTCGGGTCAAATTTACTAAGTATAGTCAAGACTGAAATTTTAAATTAGGAAACTATAAAATCTAAGGAAATGATGAAATTAGAATATACGATCTAAATTCATAATTTACGCAATTTATCATGATCAAAATAACTGAACTTATAAGTCATGCCATGGTTCCATCCATCTTTGTGGATTTGGACAACCTCGAACATCTAGTTTGGCCTCAGTTGGAAGCAGTTGAAGCCAATTTGTTGTCAACAACTCTGATATTGACGTATACACTACACGTATTTTGAGTCCCAAATTCTTATTTTTATCTTCCCATTAATAATTCCCAAATTGAGGGTTCGTTTTTCAATAATACTAATGCGATTATATATAATATTTATTTATATTTTTTTAATCTTTTAACGACGAACATATTTTATGCACGTGGATTTTTAATTTAAATATCTTATAATAAATATTAATTTTATTTTTACTAAAATCACTAGTTAGAAAGATGATTTTTATATAAAGTTATAAATGCTTATAATTATTCAATTGTTATAAATTTCATCTAACAATTATAATTACAATGTCAAGAATGGCATGCCGTGGAACACGTTGATTGAATTGAAAAAAGGTATATTGTTTGGGTTTTCCATTATTTTTCTAATTATTATGTTTGAAAATATAACTTGTTTTTTTGATTGAATAGAATAAAAATAATCCTACTAAGCTACTAACATCATGGTATTGTCTTATTACTTTTCCCCCAAAAAATAATTGATTACTCTTTCATATTTATAGTTCATAATTGAGAATGAATCATATAAAAGGAGACTAAGATAAAAAAAAATAATAATAATATATATATGAACTATTATATGAGTTGTGACATTAATTTTATAAAAAATTAATAGTTTAATTATTATCTTTGCTTAAAATTTTTGGACTTGAAATAGACTTCAAACAAGTATGGTGTGTATTAAAAACATGTATAAATTCATCATAAATTTAATTTGACTTGATTTAAGTAGTTCTAAACGATTAATAAGAAAACATTTTAAATTCTTAGGGACAATGAGAATAAATTATTTGTTCCTTTTAATATTCTACTCATGCATCCAAATTAAAAAATTAGTTTTAGAGTTTAAGATTATAATTTGTGTTTGGATTAAGAATTCAAGTTTGAGAAAAAAGTTAAAATTTCTGGTTTCTCCAAGACAATTAAATGAAAAATAGGTGAAGACACCAAAAACACCTTCAAAAACTTATAATTTTGAGAAGCTCGCTAACGGAGCTTTAGAGTTTAAGATTATGGATTAGGGTTAGATGTTAAATTAGGGTTTATAATATATAATATAAAGTTTACTTTTTAGGGTTTAATGTTTATGATTTAAGATTTAAAAATTAAAATTATATCTTAGAATTTAATTTTTTAATATTAGAAGATGAGTATGGACAAAAAAAATTCAAAACATTTATATTCAAGCTCAATGACTAGAATTTTAATTTGATGTGCAAATTTAGAAGGCTTAATAGGTAAATAGGTGCCCAAACTATGCTCTTTTTTTAGTTAGGTGCCTAAATTATTTTTCGGGCCAAATAGGGTCTTAAAGTTTCATTCCATGACCCATTTAAAGTTCGCCGTTAATTTTCACCGTTAAAGGACATGTGTCATCTCCTGAAAATTCCAAAAATTATATTAAAATAAATTAATTAATAAAACAAAATGAAAATAAGAATATATCATAAAATTTCCAAATAATCTTAAAATAGTCCCCAAATCTCTAAACTCTCAAATCCGACCACTCCTGCCGTTGTTGGCGCGTTGAACGATAAATGAAGCGACGTCTCTCGGACAACTACAACTCACGCCATTCTTCGTCCCTCCTTGGCGTTACGTGTTCGTTCAAAGGAACTATTTGGCAATTTTAGTGATTCGCACGACGTCGATCGATTTCCGACGACGGGGTAGTGAGACGTGATGGTCCGACAATTGATGTGGTGGGCGGCGACGTGACAATCAGTGGCGAAACCGGCCCAAATTGAGATTTAGATTTTGGGAAGTTAGGGATTTTGGAATTTGGGGGTTGTTTTGTGAAATCTATAAAACTTATAGAATTTTTGAAAATTAATTAATTATATTTATTTTAAATTTAATTTTGGATAAATTAAATATGCCACGTGTCAAGCATTGATTGGTTAATTTTTTTTAACACCCATTAACTTTCAAGCATCTAAAATTATAAGTTTTAAAACTTTAGGCACCTAAAGTTCAAAAAATGTATACTTTGAGCACATATTTTTCATTTAAGCCTATAATATAGGATGTAAGGTTTAAAATTTAAAAATTAAAATTTAATTTTTTTAATATAGAGAGAAACATAAAAAAATTTTTGATATTATTCTAAAATTTATTTAATTAAACTAAAATTTTAAAATAATTATAAAATCTAGAAAGAAGAAAATATATCTATATGCCTATTTTCCTTATATGTAAACGGTAGAAGTAATTGATTCAAAAAAAAAAACTGTAGAAGTATAATAACATACTTTTGATTTGTACAAAAAAAAATACTTTTGATATTATTCTAAAATTTATTTAATATATTATTTAATTAAATTAAAAATAATAAAATAATTTATTAACCAGACTTTCTTACCGAAGTCAGAGTAAAAACCACGACACGAGGAGAAACAACATTTCTTGATACCTAAACCCGACGGCGAATGCCACAGGGTACAACTTGGCCATTTTCCTTCACCAAATCTCTGTTTTTTCCTTTGCTCCTTTTGTTTCCTCTTTCTTCAAAACCCAATACTAATACGAAACAAATACATAAAAAAGAGAAGATATTAAGTCATTTTACACCCCTTAAATTATTTGTTCTGTTAGGTGCTTTACTGTTTATTAATGGGTATTTTGTTGTGTTCTGCCCATCTGTTTTTGTTTTCTTTCCATCATTGACATTGTTTCCCAGATAACACCAAAACCCAGCACTGCAAAAGCAACCAAAAGCAGCTCTGATTGAGAGAGAGAATCAAAGTTAAAGGAGAGTTGCATCAAAGAAGATCATTCAAAAATGGGGTGAAATACCAAAATGCAAATCCAAGCAGCTAATTGTTTGTTCATTATTAGCTGCTAATAATCAAAACCCAGATTTTTCTTCTTCTTTTTATATAAGTTTTATGGTAAGTATTTTTTAAATTATTCTATCTTACATTCCCTTATCATTTATTTGTTTTCTTTCTCTTCTGATTTTGTAATCTTTTTTCTGGTAACTTAGTTGTTGTTTATGAATATGTTCAATGTTAATAATTGTATGTTGTTTATGATTCAGATGCTGTGTTTTTTTACTGTGAATCTGTAATTTTTCTTAAAGCATTTATATGTTTGATTGATTTTGATTATGTTTTTTCTTGTTCAGGTATGTTGTGGCAATTTTGAAGGCAATGGTTACCGGTTATCAGTTGCTTTGTTTCGACCGTCGGATTCCCTTGATCGGGTTATTTTTCATGCTGTTTCTACTTGATCTTTTGATGTTCCTGCTCATTATGATCATAAAAGAACTGAGTTGTTTTTGTTTGCTATTTTCAGGAATTAAGCACTGGGACTGACTTTAGACACTTGTAGACTTGCATATTATTTCTTAACATTGAAAATGGCTAGTTTGTAGTCATGAAAACCGGGTTATGCACTAATCCATCACCTCATTTTCGGAATTAAGAGTTGTGATCCGTGGTCAGAATCAGGAAGTGGTGGCGTCGAGGACTGAAGTCATGGCGACAGTGAAGCACACGGATTCTAAAGGCATGTATTCATGGTGGTGGAACAGCCACATAAGCCCAAAAAATTCAAAATGGCTCCAGGAGAATCTCACAGGTACACCATTGTTGCAGCTATTTAATTGTTACCAGAAGCAATGCTATGATTAACTGTTTAAAGTTGAGTGATAAAAGTTGACATTAGTTAAATTGAGCATACAACCATTGTTTAGAAGCTTGTCGAGTTATGTGATCTGGTATTACCCCACTAGGTAAAGTGTATAGCCATCTTTGCTTAATCAAACAAACGTCAGAATTGTTAATTGGTTAATGAAAGGCAATGAGATTTTGGCTGGGGGTAACGAGATTGTCGTTTCTTATGTTCTATGATTTTTTTTTTTTTAATTTTCAACCTCTCTCTGTATACCTGTATTTTGCCATTAAAATATCCTCTTCTTGAACAGACATGGATGCTAAAGTCAAGCAAATGATCAAGCTCATTGAAGAAGATGCTGATTCCTTTGCTAGGCGAGCAGAGATGTTTTACAAGAAACGGCCAGAGTTAACGAAATTGGTAGAAGAGTTTTATCGAGCATACCGTGCCTTGGCTGAAAGATATGATCATGCAACTGGGGTGCTTCGTCAGGCTCACCGGACCATGGCAGAAGTATTTCCAAATCAAGTTCCTGGTGCATTTGCGGATGACTCACCTGGAGGTTCTGCTACTGAGGTTGATCCCAGAACACCTGAGATGCCACCACCAACACAAGCATTGTTGGAGCCTGATGAGCTGCAGAAGGATGCTTTGGGACTCTCTTCACATGCTATCAAAAGGAATGGAGCATTCACAGAAGGATCTGAATCTATAATGATCAGAAAGGGTCTAAAACAGTTCAACGATTTGTTTGGTTCTGAAGAAGGTACAAACCGCGTGAAATTTATGGAAGGAAGGGCAAGAAAAGGCCTTAACTTTCATGATAAAGGGGAGAAAGAACAAAGTCCCCGAAACAACGTGGGATCTGATCTTAGGGCTCGACTCCCATCTGAGTCTGAGCAAGTGACTAAAGCTGAGATGGAAGTTTTTACGTTGAAGAATGCTCTTGCTAAATTAGAAGCTGAAAAAGAAGCTGGCCTACTGCAGTACCAGCAGAGTTTGGAGAGATTGTCTGATCTAGAGAAAGAAGTCTCTCGTGCACAAGAAGATTTCCCAGGGCCTTAATGAACGAGCAAGTCAAGCTGAAGCTGAAGTTCAGACTTTGAAGGATGCCCTCACCAAATTAGAGGCCGAAAAGGATGCAAAATCTTGTTCAGTACCAGCAGTGCTTGGAGAAAATAAATAATCTTGAGAACAGTATTTCTCAAGTACAAAAGGATGCTGGAGAACTGAATGAGCGAGCTAGTAAAGCTGAAACTGAAACTGAAGTCTTAAAGCAGGAGATAGCCAGATTAGAAGCTGAAAAGCAGGATGTTCTTGCTTGTTACAATCAGTGTTCAGAGACAATAAGCAATCTGGAAGAAAAACTATTGAATGCTGAAGAAAATGCCAGAAGGATGAATGACTGGGCAGAGAAAGCTGAAGGTGAACTTGAAACTTTAAAGCAAGTAGTTTTTGAGCTGACCAAAGATAAGGAACTAGTTGAGCTTCAGTACCAGAAATGCTTAGAGACAATTTCTAGCCTGGAACATGAACTTGCTTGTGTCCAGGAGGAGGCTCAAAGGCTCTGCAGTAAGATAGATGACGGGCTGCAAACTTAAAAGGTGCTGAAGAAAGGTGTAATCAGTTGGAGAGAACCAATCAGAGCCTGCATACTGAATTGGAGTCTTTGGTACAAAAAATGGGGATCAAAGCCAAGAACTAATAGACAAGCAGGAGGAGTTGGGGAGACTTTGGACTTCCCTACAAGAGGAGAGCTTGAGGTACATGGAGGCTGAAACAGCATTTCAAACTCTGCAGCATTTGCACTCTCAATCTCAGGAAGAACTCAGATCTCTGGCCATGGAGCTTGAGAATAGGGCTCAACTTTTACAGGTCACTGAAACTCGTAAGCAAAGTTTAGAGGATGAACTACAGAGGTCAAGGAGGAGAACAAGGGCCTGAATGAACTCAATTTAAGTTCAGTAATGTCCATTAAGAATTTGCAAGATGAGATCTTAAGCTTAAGGGAGGCTATAGCAAAACTTGAAGCAGAAGTTGAACTTAGATTGGACCAAAGAAATGCTCTTCAGCAAGAAATCTACTGTTTGCAAGAGGAACTCAATGGCTTTAACAAGAGACATCAAGATATGACAGGGCAGCTGGAGTCAGTTGGCTTAAATGCAGAAAACTTTGCATCAACTGTGAAGGAACTACAGGATGAGAACACAGAGCTAAAATATGTCTGCAACAGAGACAGAGATGAAAAGCTGGCCCTCCTAGAGAAGTTGAAAACCATGGGGAAACTTATTGAGAAAAATGCCCTTTTGGAGAATTCATTGTCAGATTTGAATGTCGAGCTAGAAAGTGTTCAGGGGAGAATAAAGGTATTGGAAAAATCCTGTCAATCTCTTTTGATTGAGAAATCCACCCTGGCAGCTGAGAAGGACACACTTACCTCTCAGTTACAGATTGCGACTGAGAATCTGGAGAAGCTTTCAGAGAAGAACAATGTGCTGGAGAATTTCCTTTTTGATGCAAATTCTGAACTTGGAGGACTGAGGGTACAATTGAAGAACTTAGAAAATTCTTGTCTGCAGCTTAGTGATGAGAAGTCTGGCCTGATAACACAAAGAGAAAGTTTGATTTCTGAGTTGAATGTCAGTCGGAAAAGACTGGAAGATTTGGAAAAACTATATCAGGGCTTAGAAGAAAAATATGTGGGCCTGGAGAAAGAGAGAGAATCAACAGTTTGTGAAGTAGAAGAGCTACAAAAGTCATTAGATGCTGAAAAACAAGAACATGCTAGTTTGTGAAATTGAATGAAACCCAAGTTACTGCTATGGAATCTCAGATTCATTTTCTGGAAAGGGAAAGTGTGTGCAGAAAGAAAGAATATGAAGAGGAACTGGACAGGTCCATGATTTCTCATGTAGAAACCTTCATCTTGCAGAAATGTGCGCAAGATCTGGAAGAGAAGAATTTATCCCTATTGCTTGAATGTAGGAAACTCATGGAAGCCTCGAAATTATCTGAAAAGCTTATTTCCGAATTGGAGCTTAGAAATTCCAAAAAGGAGATGGAGATAAAATCCTTATTTGATCAAATTACCATAATGAGGACGGGGCTTTATCAGATGTCGAGGACACTTGAAATTGATGTCCATGGTTATGATGATAAGACCAAACAAGACCAAGTAATTCTTGACTGTATATTTAGCAGGCTCCAAAAGATGCAAAATTCATATTTAAAGTCTCTGGATGAAAATCAGCAGTTCATAATTGAAAATTCAGTTCTTATTGGATTGCTTGGGCAACTGAAACTTGAGGCGAAAAATCTTGCTACAGAGAAGAATTCACTGCACAGGGAGTTGGAGGTTCAGTCTGAGCAGTTATCAGAATTGGAGACTTCCCTTTTTAAAGCAAATGCTGAGCTTGAAGTATCAAGAGCAAAGCTAAAGAGCTTGGAAAGTTCATGCCTGCTGCTTGGTGATGAGAAGTCTGGCCTGATAACACAGAGAGAAGGTTTGATTTCTGAGTTGAATGTCTGCCGGAAAAGCCTGGAAGACTTGGAGAAAAGATATCAGGGATTAGAAGAAAAAAATGTGGAGCTGGATAAGGAGAGAGAATTGATGCTTCGTGAGGTAGAAGAGCTACAGAAGTCACTAGATGCAGAAAAGCAAGAACATGCTAGATTTGTGAGGTTGAATGAAGCCCAAGTTACTTCTCTGGAATCTCAAATCCATTTTCTAGAAGGGGAAAGTCTATGCAGAAAGAAAGAATATGAGGAGCAATTGGACAAGGCCGTGACTGCTCATGTAGGAACCTTTGTTTTGCAGAGATGTGCACAAGATCTGGAAGAGAAGAATTTGTCCCTATTGATTGACTTTAGGAAGCTCTTTGCAGCCTCCAAACAATCCAAAAAAATTATTTCTGAAATGGAGCTTGGTAATTCAGAAAAACAGATGGAGATAAAATCATTATCTGATCAAATTGCTATACTGAGGATGGGGCTCTATCAGATGTTGAAGACTCTTGAAATTGATGCTATTCATGATTATGATGAGACAATCAAACAAGACCAAACAGTTCTTGATTTTATATTTGGCAGACTACAAAAGATGCAAAATTCACTTCTAAAGTCTCTGGATGAAAATCAGCAGTTCACAATCGAGAATTCAGTTCTTATTGGTTTGCTTGGGCAACTGAAACTTGAGGCAGAAAGTTTTGCTACAGAGAAAAATTTACTGCACAAGGAGTTGAAGGTTCAGTTCGAGCAGGTTTCAGTACTGGAGACTTTCCTTTGTGATGCAAATGCTGAACTTGAAGGATTGAGGGCAAAAGTTAAAGTGTGCAGAAAACTCATGCCTACTGCTTGGTGCTGAGAAGTCTGGCTTGATAACTCAGACAGAAGGTTTGCTTTCTGAGTTGAATGTCAGTCAGGAAAGGCTGAAAGATTTGGAAAAACGATACCAGGGATTGGAAGAAAAATATGTTGGTCTGGAGAAAGAGAGGGAATCAACACTTCATGAAGTAAAGAGCTACAAAAGTCACTAGATGCTGAAATGCAAAAACATGCTAGTTTTGTGAAGTTGAATGAAACCCGAGTTACTTCTATGGTGTCCCAAATCCATTTTCTACAAGGGGAACTTGACAAGGCCATGGATGCTCATGTAGAATCCTTCATCTTGCAGAGATGCGCACGAGATCTGGAAGAGAAGAATTTATCCCTATCACTTGAGTGTAGGAAGCTCTTGGAAGCCTCCACATTATCTGAAAAACTCATCTCTGAATTGGAGCTTGGGAATTCCAAAAAACAGATGGAGATAAAATCCTTATTTGATCAAATTGCTGTATTTAGGATGGGAGTTTATCATATGTCGAGGACTCTTGAGATTGATCCTATCCACGGTTATGATGATACGATCAGAGAAGACCAATCAGCTCTTGACTGTATATTTGGCAGTTTCCAAAAGATGCAAAATTCACTTCTAAAGTCTCTGGATGAAAATCAGCAATTCATAATTGAGAATTCAGTTCTTATCGGTCAACTGAAACTTGAGGCTGAAAATCTTGCAATAGAAAATAATTCACTGCATCAGGAGTTGAAGGTTCAGTCTGAGCAGTTTTCAGAACTGGAGAATTCCCTTTGTGATTCAAATGCTGAACTTGAAGGATTAAGGGAAAACTTAAAGAGCTTAGAAAATGCATGCCTTCTGCTTGGTGATGAGAAGTCGTGTTTGCTAACACAGAGAGAATGCTTGATATCTGAGTTGAATGTCAGTCATAAAAGGCTGGAAGATTTGGAGAAAAGATATCAGCAATTAGAAGAAAAACATGTGGTTCTGGAGAAAGAGAGAGAATCAACACTTTGTGAAGTAGAAGAACTAAAAAGGTCCCTAGATGCTGAAAAGCAAGAATATGCTAATTTTGTGAAGTTGAATGAAACCCGAGCTACTTCTATGGAATCTCAGATCCATTTTCTACAAGGGGAAAATCTGCGCATAAAGAAAGAATACGAAGATGAACTGGACAAGGCCATGAATGCTCATGTAGAAATCTTCATCTTGCAGAAATGTGCACAAGATCTAGAAGGGAAGAATTTGTCCTTGGTGCTTGAGTGTAGGAAGCTCTTGGAAGCCTCTAAATTATCAGAAGAACTTATCTCAGAATTGGAGCTTGGAAATTCCATTAAACAGACAGAGATAAGGTCCTTATTGGATCAAATTACTGTGCTGAGGATGGGGCTTTATCAGATGTTGAAGTCTCTTGAGATTGATGCTGTCTGTGATTATGATGATACAATCAAACAAGACCAATCAGTCCTTGACTGCATATTTTGCAGGCTCCGAAAGATGCAAAATTCACTTCTAAAGTCTCTGGATGAAAATCAACAATTCATAATTGAGAATTCAGTTGTTTTTGGAATTCTTAGGCAACTGAAACTAGAAGCAGAAATTCTTGCAATAGAGAATAATTCACTGCACCAAGAGTTGAAGGTTCAATCTGAGCAGTTCTCAGAACTGCAAAACAGAGCTGAAAAGCTTGCAGAAATGAATGAAGAACTGAGATCAAAAGTGATAGAGGGAGGTCAAAGAGAAGAAGTTTTGCAGACTGAAATAGGGAGTGTTTCTGGGCAACTATTAGAATTGCAAAGGGCATATCGAAGTTCAGTCGAAGATAATCACAAGTTGCTAGATGAGAAAAGGACTTTGATGAAGGAAGTTTCAGACTTGGGCAAAGAGAAACATAGTCTAGAAGAGGAAAACTATGCTGTCTTTACTGAAGCAATATCTCAAAGTAACATCTCTCTTATTTTCAAGGACATTATTGCTGATAATTTTGTGGAAATAAAGCATCTCAGTGCCAATCTGGATAAACTCAAATGTGTCAATGATGATCTTGAGGGAAAACTGAGGGTAATGGAGATCAAGTTTGAAGAAACGCAAATGGAAAACTCACATCTCAAGGATTCAGTGCAGAACTTGGAGAATGAACTAGTGTCAGTTAGATCTGTTTGCAATCAGTTAAACGATGAAGTTGTGAAGGGAAAGGGTCTATTATGCCTGAAGACGAATGATCTTTTGGGAGCCGAACAGATGCTCAGTGCAACTCAAGAGGAGAGAGCACAACTGCATAAAGCAGTGGAGGGTCTGAAGAGTAAATATGAAGAAGTCAAGCTGATAGGAGAAGACCAAAAGAAGCAATTTCTGAAACTGTCTGGAGACTGTGATCTTCAAAATAAGGAGATTGAAAGCATTCGTTGGGTTAATCAGAAATATGAGGCCGAATTATCAAAATTGCATGAGGAACTTGAAGAAGGGAAACATAGGGAGAAGAGTTTGAGTGTGGAACTACAAAAGGAAAGAAACGAGGTTGAACTTTGGGAGACTCAGGCTACTGCACTGTTCGGTGAGCTACAAATTTCTGCATTCCATGAAGCATTGCTAGAAGAGAAGGCTAGTGAACTCAATTCAGAATGTGATATTCAAAATAAGGAGATTGAAAGCATTCATCAGGCTAATCAGAAACTTGAGGCTGAATTACAGAAATTAAAAGTGGAACTTGAAGAATGGAAACAGAGGGATAAGAGTTTGAACGTTGAACTACAAAAGGAAAGAAATGAGGTTGAACTTTGGGAGACTCAGGCTACTGCATTGTTTGGTGAGCTACAAATTTCTGCTTTCCATGAAGCATTGCTTGAAGAGAAGGCTCGTGAGCTCAATACAGAATGTGATCTTCAAAATAAGGAGATCGAAAGCATTCGTCAGGCCAATCAGAAACTTGAGGCTGAGTTATCGAAATTGCACGAGGAACTTGAAGAATGGAAACATAGGGAGGAGAGTTTGCATGTTGAAATACAAATGGGAAGAAATGAGGTTGAACTTTGGGAGACTCAGGCCACTGCATTGTTTGGTGAGCTACAGATTTCTGCTGTCCATGAAGCATTGCTTGAAGAGAAGGCTTGTGAGCTCAGTAAGGAATGTGAAGTCCTTGAACGTAGAAATCAGTCCAAAGCTATGGAAGTAGAAGAGCTGGGAAAAAGTGTTAGAATCTTAGAATGTGAGAATGGAGGACTTAAATCTCAGTTGGCTGCATATGTTCCAGCTGTTGTTTCTCTTATGGACAGCGTGATGTCTTTGGAGAGTCAAACTATTTTTAATCCTAAACTTCCCACAGATTATAATGAGGTAAAGGTAACATCCGTTCATTTGCTACAACTTCATGTCTGCAATCTAAATTTTAATAAACCAAAAAAATGGCTTGTCTTCATACAATTTGGTTGAACATACAACTTAAGTTCTAACTCAGCCATGTATGTTTGTGACCTGAATGAGCATCTGCTGGTTTATTTACACTAGCAATTGATATTGCCGCTTCCCATCCTTCTAAATTCTTAATTTTTAATTCACTTTCAAAATTTGATTACAAATTTATATCCTTAGTTCTTTGAGTTTGACCTGTATGCTTTTACTAAAATGATCTTTTTTTTAAACTTCTTGTTTCTGATGAGAAAACTGTTTAGTATTTTTTATTGAAGTAATGTTTGGAGCAAGGTTCCTTTTAGTTGGTCATATTAGCTGTTACCAAATAGCAAATTTCATGTACACTTTTAACAACTTGTTTCTTAATATCTGTTAATGGAATATGTGGTTTCGAGTATTGTTTTGATTCTGCAGGGCTAGATATCACGTATAATACTATCAAGATACTTTGCAAGACTATAAGCATATAAAAATTTGTGAAAGTATAAGCTAGTTCTGTTTAGATCTTAATAGGCTGGATATAAATGGAACATAGTAAATTGTCATTTATTTTAACAGTGCTACGGGTCTTGGGTGGTCATCAGCTGTGATTCTTTAACTTAACCATTATCTTGTTTTCCAGGATGCCAACCTGGGGACTGACTTGCACCCTGATAACCATAGACAAACAAACGAAGTTCAAAATGCCTCAATTCCAGATGGTTTTTCTGACTTGCAGAGTATCGGCACGAGAATTAAAGCTATTGAAAAAGCAGTGTTGGAAATGGAAAAGCTTGCAACGATGGAAAGTTTAAATCTCAATTCCAAACTAGAGACTGCTACGAGGCAGATTGAAGAGTTAAGATTTGGTAGCTGCTCACGTCAAGAAAGTGTTAGAGCAAAGAGTCATGTGAATGATAAAGAAGTGGAACTTTCGCAGGGACTTGGTAACAGTGTCAAAACGCAGAGGGCAGCGCCTGAGATCTCTAAAGAGGACAATGGGATGATGACCAAAGACATTATGCTTGACCAGATATCTGAGTGCTCATCCCGTGGGTTAAGCCGGAGAGAACCTGCAGAGGTTGATGATCAAATGCTTGAGTTGTGGGAAGGCAGTGACCGTGATGGTAATGTCGACTTGAATGTTGATAGGGCCCAGGAGATTGCCACTGGACCAACTGAGTACCAACAGATTGGTAAAGTGAAGGCACACAAGGGCAATCATCCCTCTACAAAATCTCCTGTCAAGGAGTTGAGTGTAGACAAAGAGAAATCAAA
Source organism: Hibiscus mutabilis (assembly GCA_019671005.1). Classification (NCBI taxonomy): domain Eukaryota; kingdom Viridiplantae; phylum Streptophyta; class Magnoliopsida; order Malvales; family Malvaceae; genus Hibiscus; species Hibiscus mutabilis. Next base: position 11,145,799 of record CM033756.1, read on the forward strand.
GAGATTTACTGAGCCAGACCAAGAAGGAAACAAGAAGATTTTAGAAAGACTTGATTCTGATGCTCAAAAGTTGGCCAATCTTCAAATGACCGTGCAGGATTTGAAGAGGAAGGTAGAGATAACCGAGAAGGGCAAAAAAGATAAAGGAATTGAATATGGTACGGTAAAAGAGCAGCTAGAAGAAGCTGAGGAAGCCATCACGGAGCTATTTGATGTTAATCGCAAATTGATAATGCATGCTGGAGACGGTTCATGGTCCCATCTTGATGGGAAATCTCCATTAGAACTGGATGAGAGTGGGAGTGTTGGGAGGCAGAGAATATCCGAACAAGCTCGAAAAGGGTCTGAAAAGATTGGGAGATTGCAGCTGGAGGTACAGAAAATACAGTTTCTCTTACTGAAGCTTGACGATAAAAAGGAAAGTAGAGGACGAACCAAAATCACCGAACTTAAAAAAAATGTTTCATTACGAGACTATCTTTATGGTGGGGTAAGAAACATCAAGAAGAGAAAGAACTCACCCTTTTGTGCATGCGTTCGACCCCAAACTAAATGAGATCGAGGAAATTACTTGTAATCGGCACATAATCACTGTAGTTTACCAATAATGAGACTAGTTTCATTGTCAATAAGCTCATCTTCTTAAAGAGGCTTTATTCTTCTTTAGTTTAGAGATCCTGCTGTATCTTTCAGGTCCAATCTAATTGAAATGAAGCTGCACTTTTGTATCCTAAAACTTCCCTTTCTTTATATTGTTCAAGGTAAAATAAATTTTGTTTTGCAATGGTTTACTCTAGCTGTTGAAGTTGTTTCACTTCTGAAAATCATGACATATTCCACCCGGATTTAGTTTCCCTTTTTTCTTCCTCGATGCAGCAAGCAATGTCTGCAATGCCCGGAATGAAGTTACGGCCATATTACTTACCGCAATTACTGGCTATTTCGCTTATTAAACTGTCTGGTTTAGATGTAATCTTAATGGTACATGTGATGCATACATTACAACCCCATCCAGCTTATGGACAAGACCTTTCATCCTGTTTCTTCAACCCACTTTGTCATATTGAGTTTGGGAATCATTATCAAGATAACATCACTGAAATTTTCCAGGAAAAAGATGTAAAAGAGATGATTTTAATGGAGAATAAAACTATGTTGTTAAGTGTTAAATGACTTTTATAATGTACCTAAGACTTTGACATTGCTCCTTTAAAAGGTGGCACTGTCCTAAGGGCCAATAGAATCTTAAATTTAATTAGCAAAGTTTTGGACTGCTAAAATCATATGATTTTTTGTTAATGGTTTTCTTTTGGCTTAACTACAAAATAAATGCTCAAACTTAAGACTTTTTTTTAATATGTGCTTAAGGGTCTCATCTGGTGGTATATTGGTCCCCAAATACACTTTCAACCAATTTCATAAGGTTGGAAACTCATTATCAAACACTAAACTTCGAAATTTTACACCCAAAAAATATATATTTATTTAAAAAAATAAGAAAGGTGAATATTTTATTTATTTCAAATATTAATTTTTTTTTTGTAATATATACTTCATTTAATTATTTTCCCCATTGAATCATCCAATCACTTAAAGGGTCTAATTATGGCCCCAGTCATTGTACTCTCTGAGCTTTTGAAATTTAGTCCCTCTATTCGGTTGATTTAAAATTTAATGTACTTCAGTTACGTTTGAATAATGCTATCAATTGAACTTTAATTTTTGAACAAAGACTTTGAATATTACAATGTCACATATTCAAATTCACTGGAAGTCTGTTAACAAATTTAGTTTTTTAAATAACACAAGAAACTTGATTTCTAAAACTAAAAGTAAAGGGATTAAATTTCAAAAGTTCAAAGAGTACAGGGACTAGAACCATGATAAAACCAACTTAAATTAACTTAATGGTCTAACGTATCAATTTGGGGCCTTCAACTTATTGGTTCGCTAGAAACTTATACTAAAATAAG